>CM032332.1:40109103-40366603 GCA_019022515.1 Quercus aquifolioides
CATATGTTTTCCTTATTATTATTAAGTCAACATAAGGAAAACTTCCATAGTATCCAAAACATTATGGCCTTCACCATAATAATATAAACAAGGATTAAAGGCTCCATTTACAAATAAAAGAAGAAAAATAGGATGAAATGAAGGGAAGAAAGATCCACAGCTCAGTGCGGCAAGTATTAAGCTAAGATTTTGGTGAGTGTGTATTTATAAGGCATGAATGAGATGAATGTGAGCTTTTTTTTGAGTGAGATAGGATTAATACTAAGATCAAGGCTTTTTATGAGTGGTGGTCTGTTTATGACTAGTTGAGAGACATTTATGGACTGTGATTGAAAGGGGAAAAGATTATCTAAGATTAGATGAGTGTGGGCTAAAGATGATGAGTGGTGAGCTTGAAAGCCTGCACAAATTTTTTGCTAGCAAAAGAAATCTAATGAAGTAAAAATCCTCCAAAAGTCCATGTGTCATCGCTATTTTGCAGAATCTGAGGATAAGAATTGCAATTTGTTTGGGCAACCAATTTTGGTTGGGTGGATAGTGTTAAGGAAAGTATTTCCATTCATGATAGAGCTGATCTTCTGGGCAAGACAACCAACTCATTTCCTAATATAATCCCAACAGCTGTTGCAGAAACTAAGTCAACAAGCACCTCTGTTATGGAAAGCTGAAACAGAGGAAATCAATCAAAGGAGCGTGACCCACGTGCAGACAAACTCCACTAATTTGTCACTACCTTTCCTGTGCTAATATATTCCTTAATATATATTCCTTGTATATGCTCTATAGTATATATACTCTCCTGGTTGTATCTCATAAACTCAATATAGAGAAATAATTACCTCTTGTATCTTTGAGATTTTACATGGTATCAAGCCCTCTGGTTCACACCAAACTTCTCCAATGGCCGACTCAAACTCAAATTCCTCTGCCAATTTTTTCCAAACACCCAATATAACTCCCTTGATTTCCATAAAATTAGATGGAACAAATTACCTGCAATGGGTCTCTCAATTCTTGCCCATCTTGCGAAGCTATGACTTGTTGAGCATTGTTGATGGCTCAGAGGTGTGTCCTGACAAGCACACAATTGCTGGGGAAAAACAAGTTAAGAACCCAGAATATGTGCTTTGGTACAAAAAGGACCAACTTGCCTTGAGTTGGATAATTGCAACTCTCACTCCTAATGTTCTTTCCACTGTTTATGGACTGAACACATCTTGCCAAGTCTGGAATTCTTTGGCAACTAGATATGCTTCCCAATCAAAATCTCGCATTGCTCACTTAAAACGCCAATTGCAGACTCTGCGACAAGAATCTCGATCTTGCTTGGAGTATCTCCAATTGGCTAAGTCATGGGCAGATCAACTTGCTGCCGCGAGTAAGCCAGTGGATGACGATGATCTGATTTCATACATAGTCAGTGGTAAATCCATCATTCAATGCCTTCGTCACAACATTTAGTCTTGCAACCCGAGAAGCCTCCTGGACATATGTTGACTTCGAAGCTGAGTTGTTGAATCATGAAACTCTTCTCAAAATCAAGGTATCATGACTTCGACACTCAAATAGCTTTGCTTTATACTCAAATAAACAACACAACAGAGATCGCAAACCAAGGTTCAACGGAGCACAGAAAACCAATGGCCCATCCAAGTCCAATTGCCATTTCAAAACCAGAAATCGCATCACACCAATCTTCCAAAGCAGAGGTCAAATCAGCCTTCATCCTCACCCTTCAACTCCTCTCGGTCATCTTGCCAAATATGTGGTAAATCAAATCACCAGGCCCTTGACTGTTATCATCGAATGGACTATTCTTACCAAGGTCGACATCCTCCAACCCAATTGGCTGCTATGGTTGCTCAAAGCAACTCTCTGTTTGCAGAAGAAGAAGAACAACCGTGGTATGCAGATAGTGGAGCCAATCAACACATCACTGCAGATTTGGAGAACCTCAATCTATCACGAGAACCATATCAAGGCAGTGCCGACGTGGCTGTGGGCAATGGTTCTGGTCTTCCAATAGCTAATACTGGTTCTACCACTCTCACTGCTCAAAATTCTACCTTTCAATTAAAAACTGTACTTCATTGTCCTGATGTACCTGTTAACTTGCTATCCATACAAAAGTTTTGTGCAGAAAATGATTGCTTCTTTATACTAACAGCAACTTATTTTTTGGTGAAGGAAATTCGGACAGGTCGAGTTCTCTTGCACGGGCACAGTAGAGATGGACTCTATCCCATTCCCTTGCACCGCCTCTCCTTCCATAAATTTCGGGGTCTCACTGCCTTCTTTGGAGTTCAAACCTCTACCTTGGTATGGCATCAACGGCTAGGTCATCCCACCATGTCTACAGTTCATCAAGTCATTCATAAAAATAAGCTTCCAATAAGTGACTCAAATAATAAACAAACTTTTTGTGACTCATGTCAACTAGCCAAATGCAAACGTCTTCCTTTTTTCAATTCAAATAGAGTGTCTAGTCTTCCCCTTCAATTAGTGCATTCAAATGTATGGCAGTCACCAGTTGTCTCTCTTAGTGGTTGTCGCTATTATGTAATTTTCATTGATGATTATTCAAAATTTTCTTGGTTATTTCCTTTGAAATCCAAATCTGATGTTTACACTTGCTTCATTAAGTTTAAATGTATGGTGGAAAACTTATTTTTAACAAAAATTAAGAGCCTACAATCTGATGGTGGTGGAGAGTATTCCTCCACTCACTTTAAAATTTTTTTGGCTCAAAATGGCATTTTACATCGGATTTCCTGCCCACACACCTCTCAACAGAACGGTGTCGCCGAAAGAAAACATAGACATGTAATGGACACAGGTTTGGCCTTACTTGCACATTCGGGACTCCAAACAAAATATTGGGTTGATGCCTTTCTCACTGCCATATATCTTATCAATCGCCTACCCACTCCCACCTTGTCTAATCAAACACCCTATTTTAAATTGTTTAACCATGCCCCTGATTACAATTTCTTGCGCACCTTTGGATGTGCATGCTTCCCTTTGATGAGACCATACAATCCTCACAAACTCACCTTTAGGAGCAAAAAATGTATTTTCTTGGGTTATAGTTCAAATCACCATGGCTATCGATGTCTAGACCCCTCCACAAATAGAGTCTATATCTCTCGTGATGTGGTGTTTAATGAACAAGATTTTCCTGCCAAGAATGCGCCATCTCTCCGTCCTCATGCAGAGAACTCTCGCCTTGATGAATCACCTCTTCTACCTATGCCTCCACATCCAGGTATTTCTCTTTTTCCCCTAGACTCTCATTCCTCCTCATCTCCTATGGACACCTCAACCTCCTCTCCATTACTATCTTCTCCATCTCCTTCTCCTCACCAACACTTGTCTCCACCTCAATCACCTTCTCCAAATTCCTTACTTTCCACATCTGACAACCTTCCCCACCCTAACCCACCTGAGACTTCTCAACCACCTATTCCCTCCACCCGAATGGTAACCCGTTCCATGACTGGTGCTTCCCGCCCTAAAAACTTCCCAACCATAAGCTCTATTACTCCACATGCCATCCTCTTAAGGCCTTTCATGCCAACTCACTTCCTACCGAACCCACCACCTTTAACCAAGCTTTCAAACTCCCTGAATGGCGAGCAGCCATGGAGGTAGAATTTGGTGCCTTGTTAGCTAATGGAACTTGGTCCCTTTGTCCTCGACCGCCCAACAGAAAAATTATTCGGAATAAATGGGTTTTCCGTCTTAAACAAAAGGCTGATGGTTCAATTGATCGCTATAAGGCGAGACTTGTTGCTAAAGGGTTTGATCAAGAGGATGGAGTTGATTACACTGAGACATTTAGCCCTGTTATCAAACCCACCACAATTCGTGTTATCCTCGCACTAGCTGTGCATTTTAATTGGTCCATTCGCCAGTTGGATGTCTCAAATGCTTTTTGCATGGCTCTCTTCTTGAAGAAGTATATATGGAACAGCCAAGGGGATTTGTTGATCCTAAGCTTCCTCATCATGTTGTCGGTTACAAAAGCTTTATATGGGCTTAAGCAAGCCCCTCGTGCATGGTTCACTCGTCTTCGGCAATCTCTTATCCATTTGGGGTTCCTTGAATCATTGGTTGATGCCTCCTTGTTTACCTTTCATCATTCTACTATTCACATTTATGTCCTTATTTATGTTGATGATATATTGGTCACTGGCACTCATACATCACATATGTTGCACTTGATTAAGCATTTTCAATCTGACTTTCCATTGAAAGACTTGGGTGAGCTATCTTATTTTTTAGGTGTTCATGCAGTCCGAGATTCCCATGGTCTCCACTTGTCGCAATCCAAGTACATTTCAAAGCTCCTCCATCGTGCTCGCATGGTTGGTGCTAAACCATCTGCCACCCCCACTGCCTCTGGTTCTAAACTCTCGCGTTTTGATGGTGCACTTTTACCCAATGGCACTGAGTATAGGCAAATTGTTGGTGCTCTCCAGTATTGCACTCTTACACGTCCTGACATTGCATTCTCAGTAAATCAGTTATGTCAATTTATGCACTCACCTACATCTGATCACTGGACTGCTGCTAAACGGGTGTTGCGCTACTTAAAAGGGACCATAGATCATGGCTTGTCTTTCCCTAAAAGCTCACTTAAGCTTCATGCCTTTTGTGACTCTGATTGGGCTGGCAATCCCGATGACCGACGATCAACCACTGGATTTGGCATCTTTCTTAGCCCTTATCTTGTTTCTTAGAATGCCAAGAAGCAACCTGTCGTGGCTCGTTCAAGTACAGAAGCTGAATATCGGGCCATGGCTATCACCACTGCTGACTTATATTGGATACGAATGCTCCTTAAGGATCTCCATGTCCCTTTGGTCTCACCTCCCACTGTGTGTGACAATGTTGGTGCGTTGGCCCTTGCTTCAAACCCAGTTTTCCATGCTAGAACCAAACACATCGAGGTCGACTACCACTTCATTCGTGAAAAAGTTGTTAATAAAGATATGGTGATTCACTTGATTTCGACTGATGATCAAGTTGCTGATATTTTTACAAAGGGTCTATCTACTCCACGCTTCTCAGTGTTACGGTCCAAGCTTCTGGTTACACCATGTCCCATCAGCTTGCGGGGGGATGTTAAGGAAAGTATTTCCATTCATGATAGAGCTGATCTTGTGGGCAAGACAGCCAACTCATTTCCTAATATAATCCCAACAGCTGTTGCAGAAACTAAGTCAACAAGCACCTCTGTTATGGAAAGCTGAAACAGAGGAAATCAATCAAAGGAGCGTGACCCACGTGCAGACAAACTCCACTAATTTGTCACTGCCTTTCCTGTGCTAATATATTCCTTATATGCATATTCCTTGTATATGCTCTATAGTATATATACTCTCCTGGTTGTATCTCATAAACTCAATATAGAGAAATAATTACCTCTTGTATCTTTGAGATTTTACAGATAGGACAAGAATGCAGTCGAGTTCCTTCCCGGGGGTGGTCAATTTGATCTGTGAAAAACCACAACTAGTTCCTTTATTTGCTGTTACAGCTTGGTCAGTTTGGTATCAAAGAAATAAAACTCGCCTGCAAGAACACTCTTTGCCACTGGACAGAATATCGGCCTTTGCAAAAGGGTACATTCAGGACTTTAATAATCTAGGCAGTCCCCTTCACAGAAGTCGACGTGCTGCTGAAAAGAATTGGCAACCTCCTGTTATAAGGAATATGAAGACAAACTATGATGGCGCAATGTTTGATGAGTCAGATGAGGCAGGTATTGGAGTTTTTATTCAAAACTCCGATGGTGAGGTCATGGCTGCTCTCTCTGAAAAGATTCAAAAACCATCTTTTGTGGAAGTTCTGGAGCTGTTGGCTGCAAGGCAAGCAGTAAGTTTCACTTTAGAATTGGGTTTCATAAATTCTACCTTTGAAGGGTGACATCTTATAAAAGACATTTTGTCTTACGTAAACTCTATGTAGAGTTTTTATCTCTCTCATGTTGTTTGGCAAAGTAATACAGTTGCTCATGTCTTAGCCCAGAGAGCAAGACTTTCTTTTCCGTTATTAGTCTGGATGCAGTCCGTTCCAATTGATATTTTGTCTTCCTTTTTTATCTGATTTTCCAAATTCTTAATTTTTTTTTTTTTTTTTTTTTCCTTTTTGAGGAGCCAAATTCTTAATTAATAAAGCTGCAAGTACTTCCTTCTCAAAAAAATAATTAAATAAATAAATAACCTTTACCACTTACAAAAAATAAAATGGACCAAAGTACCAAGCCAGCTTGCGCGTGACATTAGACACTCAATGGTTTGGACCATGCATTTATCTTCTCTTACAAAACCATAAATGTTTAGTTGTCAAATTAAATCTCACAATTTCGGCTTACGATGTTAGTAAACTGAAGTTAACATGGCAAAATCTATTCCTTTTATATATTGGAAAATGCTAACGAGTGCCCTTAGGATACTGGTTAATAATCCATTTAAAAAAAAGTTTTTATAGAAAAAAAAAAAAAGTAATTAATATTTTGACAACTTTTTTCATTTTTTATAAAAATATTATCAAAACTTTACTAAAATAAATTATTAACGAGTGCCTTAAAGGCACTCGTTGGCATGACCCTTGTATATCTTATAAGAGTCAACTGTCCGTCAAAGAGCTAAAAAAAAAAAAAAAAAGAATCAACTATCCACCAGAAATCAATGCAAACTTTATTTTACTCATCTTCATTATTTCGACCTTAAATAGAACCTACAGAGTTCCTTTTTCCAATCTGATTACATCATCTTCATTGCACACTTTGTATACAGTATACACCTCCTAAGAAATCGTGTTTCATAATTTCAATTAAAAATATGAACTAGTAAAAACATTATTTTATAATTTTAACTTAATCATATTTTTAAAATACGATTTCAGCCCTTGTAGTTGTACGCGTATATTGAGTGTGCAATACCAGAGTGTAATAATCATTACCCTCCACTATCGACTCTCATTTTTCTTTGAGGATTTAAGCTCCTCAATTAAGGCATCAGCATCTATAGACGAAGATCCACCTACTTGAACAGCTTTCTTAGCCTTCTCTGCAAGCTCTCTAGCTCGTTTTCTCATCTCTACAACCTCATCACCACCACTCATCAACCTTTTCACTCCCACCTCCACCTTCTCCCTCACAACCAACGCTTTCTTTTCAGAACTAAAAGACATCCACTCCATGCTCCCAACTTGAACTCCAATCCCCAACACATCAGTAACCAATTTCTCATTGGAGAACTGTTCAGCAGAGAGTGGCCATGTAATCATAGGCACACCACAACAAACTCCCTCTAACATAGAGTTCCATCCACAATGAGTCATAAACCCTCCCACAGCACCATGTTCTAATATCAACAACTGAGGTGCCCACCCTCTTATTATCACACCCTTCTTTGATTCCTTAATCCTCTCTTCAAATCCTCCAGGAAGACAATGTTCTTCATCTTTGAAGGTTTTTCCAACTACCCAAATGAATGAACAATTGGAAGCCTCAAGAGCATGAGCAACCTCAAGGAACTGTCCAGGAGCAAAGCTGGGTTTGCTTCCAAAACTAATATAAAGAACTGAATTGGGTTCTTTCTCATTCAACCACCTTAAACAACTTTGATCGGCTTGCTTGCCTCTCTCAGCCTTATCTGCAGCATTTTTGTTACATAGAGAAGCTGGTCCTACAAGCCAAGCCTTCTTTCCCATCTCCTTTCTGAAATAGTCTGCATAAGCTGGCTCCAATTCGTAGAAACTATTAACCACAGCCCCAAAGCTCTTTTCTTCATCTTTCGCCATCCTATCAGAACGCCCAGATTTGTCTCTAAGAAAAACAGGAAGCTGAGACCTTGTCAACTCGATCCGATCAGGAAGACCCGGAACCAAAAAAGGCTCATAATCCGAACTCACTTTCTCATGAGGTTCATACTTTCTTATATTCTCTGTAACACAGCGAGGAAAGCACCCACTACCATTGAAAACAATCCTTCTAATTCCCAGCCCATCGAAAAGCTCAGCAGCCCAACGGTGAAACATGTCGAAGACAATGCAGTCGGGTTTGTGTTCAATGAGGAATAGTTTCAGAGGCTCTCGGAGGACTGTGGTGTCGGTGGAAGGGGTGGCTGACATGTCTGAGTCAGGTGAGACATCACCGTCTAGTAATTGGAGAGCGTGGATGGAAATTGGGTGGCCAGAGTTTTGGTCACGGAGGATGGAGTTTTGGAACTGAAGAGCATTTGTGGGTGTGACTATGATTGTGGATTTGGCTCCGTGGGAAGCAAAGAGTCTTGCTATGTCTATCATTGGGATTTGATGACCTCCACCCACATAAGGAAAGAAGTACATTTCGACTTGAGGAGCTTCTGAGATCATGGATGTTCTAAGAGGCAGAGAGTTGGACATGAAAAAAGATGAATAATCTTTATGTTCCTGATTTATTAAGAGTTGCAGAAGCATGGACTTTATAGTAGGATTTTCTGCTGACGTCATTGGTGACTTCTACTTTGATTGTGACTTTCGGTGGTGTTTACACACACGTTTTAGCACACATGTGGGTCAAACATACACACTGACTTTTTGGACACAAAGTTACATGCACTAGTCAATCAATGATTGGTTTTAAGGGATAAGGGCTGGATCTTTTCACATTCAGTGACTGAGAAGTAGTTTCTTTCTAGGTTTTATGAAGACGATTTTTTTTCCACAGACGACTTTGTTGTGACTGTTAATAATTACTTACCATTTTCACACATTCTCCGTGGCAACGCCGCGTTGGTCTTAGGGTGCTCTTGGGAACACTCGAACTAACAAAAAAAAAAATTATATAGTAATTAAATTTTTTTTATTTGTTTACCTTTAAAAAAAAATTAGGAACACCTTCAAATAAATAATAAAAATTTATTTGTTTTACTTTCAAGCAAAAATAAAAAATAAAAAAGCCCAAAAAAATTTGAACTAAAATTTGAAAAAAAAAAAAAAAAAAATTGTAACAGAGAGGAATCCCACCAAGAAAAAAAAACCCAACATCAATCGGTAAAGCAAACCCAATCTAAAGAAAAAAAACAAGGTAGCAAACCCAACAGATTACAGTAGCAAACCCACAGATTCTCCACAAAAAAAAAAATCAAAAAAACCAAAACCCAATATTACTGAAATCAGAAACACAACGGACGGCGCTTGAAAGAAAGAAAGAAACCTAACCTAAAGTCTAAAGAAAAAAAACCTAACCCATAAACCCAATATACTGAGCTCCAGAATGCCAGAACCAACGAATCGCCAGATCGGAGAAGGAGATCGCCAGATCGGGCCTCAAACTCGAGCTCCAGAACGGCAGAACACATCGAATTGGAGATCGGATCGGTCTTCCTCGCCTCAACGTGCTACCCGAGTCTAGACGGCGCCGCCCCTCAGCCTCAAGCCTCCCTGCTTCGTCAACCTCAAGGTATTTCATCTGTCTCAGTCTCTCTCTGTCTTAGTCTCTCTCTCTTCATCTCAACCTCTCAATCTCTCTCTCTGTCTCGGTCTCTCTTTCTTCATCTCAATCTCTCAGTCTCTCTATCTCTTCATCTCACAGTCTCTCTATCTCTTCATCTCACAGTCTCTCTTTATTAATATTTACCCTATTTTTGGCTTTATCCAGTGTTGGTGTTGTTTTTTTATTTTATTTTATTTTGGTTAATCAGATGCATGTATAAACAACAAAAAGCGTGTGCTGTGTGCTATGCTAGTGCAAGTGTACAATTAATAATTAATAAATATGGTTGTGTGTTGTGTGTTAGTTGATTAGTTCAACTAATGGTCATAAAATATGTAATAAATCACTCTTTTTTAAACTTGGACTTAAGCTATACGGCCTATATATTTTTGTGCTACACAATTTATTGACTTTTTTTTTTTTGGTTAAGTAATAGTGTGATATTCCAAGTATCAAACAACAATAGTAATTAGTTGAACTAATTAATTTTGTTTGTTTGGGATATTAATTAACCAATAATTAATTGGGAAA
The DNA here is from genome assembly GCA_019022515.1 of Quercus aquifolioides. Lineage (NCBI taxonomy): Eukaryota > Viridiplantae > Streptophyta > Magnoliopsida > Fagales > Fagaceae > Quercus > Quercus aquifolioides. Next base: position 40,119,122 of record CM032332.1, read on the forward strand.
AGTAACTAATAAACAATTATTAATAATTTACTTAACCAATACATTATAAAAGACAAATAAATTAAATTATGTTAGACTAAACAACAATTAATAATTTTATAATTAATGAAACAACAATATAACAAAGGGTCATGCTAATGAGTGCCCTTAAGGCACTCATTAATAATCCATTTTAGGAAAGTTTTGATACCATTTTTATGGGAAATGAAAAAAGCTGTCAAAATATTAATTACTTTTTTTTCATTTCCTATAAAAACTTTCTTTAAATGGATTATTAACCAGTGCCCTAAGGGCACTCGTTAGCATTTCCCTATAAGAAATTATAGTTTATAAAAAACAAACAAATTAATGAAACAACTAAACAACAATACATTTGGGAAAAATTCTTGGAGCCACCACTGGGAAAAATTATGCTTCTTAAGGAACACCTTAGGAAAAATTCCTGGAGTCGCCACTGCACATCCTTACAATATTTTTGCACTTCTCACGATTTATTGCATCATAATTATGGTGAAAATATTTGTCATCCTACATTTTCTTTTCTATGTAAGACTTAGGGGGTGTTTGATTTGTGTTTTCAAACAATCATTTTCAGTTTTTAAACAACATTTCACGCATTTCATCGCATTTTTTCACCCACACGTATTTTCTCAAATATTTTCAAACAATAATTTTCAGTTTTTAAACACGTGTACCAAACGGGCCCTTAGAGTCCGAGGCAAGTGTCAAGTTATGGATTGATGTGTTTTGTGGTCAGCCACCCTTTACTCTCCTTTTGTATTTTTGTTTACCCATTTTATCTTATTGTTTATCGTAAAATTATGTCAAACTTAAAAAAAAAAAAAAAAAAAAATTGTTAATTGTAAAATTTTGTAGAATATTTTACCAAAAAATAAATGGTAAAATTTACAAAAATACATAGTAGCTCTCTCCTCCATTTGGTGGCAGGGCTGCCGATCTTATGGATTGGTCTACGTTCCAATGGACTAGGTCACCGATGGTGGCTGGGAGTAATTGGTTTTGATAATTTGTGCTTATAAGTTATATAATTTGATAGCTCGACAAACGCCTAAAAATGTTATAATAAAACTTTTTTCAAATATAAGTTTGCGTTAAATCTACATGTAAGTTTCTACTACACTAGTAACTTTCACGTGTATTAAAAATGAAAAATAAAAGAAGGTAATGAAATACTAATTTTAAGGAGTTTTTTTTTGTCTTTTAAATTTTGTAGTCTACACAATCATTTTGATTGAGCCGCGGCAGCCACCCACGTACCAAGCTTGGCTTTTTAGTTTTCACACCCCCAAACTTTCTTTCTATGCAAAAAAAAAAAAAAAAACCATCACAAGTTGTTTTCCCCTACTAATAACAGAGAATCCAAGTTCACCCTTTTTTTTCTTTTTTCTTTTTTCTTTTTTCTTTTTTCTTTTTTTTTTTTAATTTTAGTTAACCACTTATTCAAATACATCCTTCAGTTTACTCTCTATTTTTCTCTTTATTTCATTTAAATATTAGATTCAATTGCACTAATATACCCTAAACCATAAAGGTACTCGAACTTTGTAATCTAAATTATGAAAACTTACAATCACTACTCCAATTGTAATAAAGTTTGTAAATGCATCTCATAGTCTGATTCACAATTCAAATTAACATTCATGTGCAAGCCACTTGACCATTTTAAAATGAATTCCCCACTTTTGCCCTTGCACACAATGCTAAATTACTAAATAGCACTTACTACTTTCAAAAATGAACCAAAAGACCTAGCCCACTTGTTTAAGTAATCACATGACTGATTCTCCCAAAATTCTCACTCTTTCCCAACCCCAAAACTCCATTGTCCCTCTCTTGCTCTCCAACTCAATCTCCCAAAAATGGAAATCAAGCTTGAACCCAATTTAGAAAAAAGTATAAAAAGCTCTCACAACCATTAAAATTGCAATCAAGGTCAATTTGAATTTATTAGCTTTGTTCTTACTATGAGAATTGTGATCCAATGGGACCAAGATTCTTTTCTAATGGTAAAACAAAATCTCTTGCTAGAAATCTTATGGCCTGTTTGGAAGTTTAGAGAGGGAGGAGAGTAGAGGGGAATGGTTATCTCTACCTTGTTTGGATGTTTTTAAAATTAGTAAGGGGGAATGGAATAATTAGCCCTTCCTCTTGTTTGGATGTTTTTAAAATTAGGATGAAAATGAGAGGAAATTATTTAAATAGAAAAATTTACCCCTATTTGAAAACGTTTTTGCAACATTGGTCTATGATTAATTTATTAGATTCAATTTGAATAGTACTAATGAGATTTATTGTTACCAAAATGTAGAAACCAAATTAACGGTAATTTTTTTTTAAGTGAAAAATTAACAGTAAGTTAAAGACCAAAATGATATATTTTCAGGTTTTAATTTTTACTTTTTTTTTTTTTTTAATGTATGTGTATTTTCTCATTCTCACGCGGCAACTCATTCTCTGCATCTTCCTCTCCATCTCCTTGTCACATTCTCAATCACTTCACTATCTCGCTAGATTCGGTGGCGGAGGATTTCGTTACAACCGGTGCAAGCTGAAACTCAGGAATAAGCTGAGGACATGGCTAGCAGCAATGAGAAAAAGTCTAACGCCGACGGCAGCGATGCGAAAAAGATTAATGCCGGTGGCGGCGATGCGAAAAAGCCTAATGTCGGCAGCGGCGTTGCGAAAAAGCCTAATGTCCGCCGATGAGTGTTTGTGACTTCATTTCCATTCTAGTGTGCTAGTTTTGATGATGCTATATGTGTGCGAATGTTTTGAAATGCATTGGTCTATATGTTGTATTTGCTTCTTAGGGTTTAGGGTTTAGCTAGTTTTGCAAATGATATGGCATGTTGTTGTGTTTGCTTCAGTGTCAGTGAAATAGTGAGATTCATTTTTTTTTTTTATTCACCTTAAATTTTCTCAGGAAACAGACAAAGATTATTTATATAATCGGTTTGTAATTTTGTTAATTTAGAAAGGGTAATTTGGGGAATTCATTTGGTCAATAATTTATCTACTCTACTCTCCCTCCAAATCTCTCCAATTTGGGGGAATTAAAAATGAGGGGTTAGAGGTAGTTGAAACCCCTCTAAACCCCTCCAAACCCCTCCCCCTCCTTCCTTAAAAAACTTCCAAACAAGGTAATTGAATTACTCTCCCTCCCTTTACTCTACCCCCCCTCCTTTTTTAAATATCCAAACAGAGCATTAAGGTGGAGATTCAATTAGGGATACATTTCCCCGTAACCTCAAGGACTAACATAGAGTCATCACTTAATTTAATTTAATGAAAAATTGAGAAAATATCAAAGTAAAGTTGATTAACGAATAATAAAAAATTATATGAAATATCATATAAATCAAAATTGCATGGCCTTTGTCTTGAATACAATCTAGTAAAAAGATACAATACTTTGTGTTAGTGGCAGCTCTAAGAATTATTTCTAGAGTAGTCATTAAGAAACTTAAATTATACAAAACTTAATAAAAAGATAACTTAAATATATATCGATATCACAAAAACAAAACAAAAACAAAAAATACGCAAATACTTGAAGTTTTTAAATTGCCCTTCTACTAACAAAATTAAAAAGGAAAAATGGACTGATAATAGATAACATGAGAACTGGTCTGAAAGAAAGAAATAGAGTGAGAGATATCTAAAATAATAATAGAGAAGCGAAAATTTGAGAAAGTGAGACAAAGACAAGCAACAAATGATACTGCCAAGAAAAGCATAGTTGTCGATGCCGTCAAGGTGAACTCATGGACACAATATCTCTCTTGGTACTGTTTTTTAGGAAAAATAAAATTAGGGATTAATTTTGGGTTGAACAAATTATGAATTTGAATTATTAAGAATTTGAATAATTAGATTTTTTTTTTTTTTTTTTTTTTTGGTTTAAGGGGTTAAGAATTATGTTTGAGTGTCAACATTATTTTTGAAAGTAATGCTAGGGACACAACATTAACTAATATTAGTATATAAAAAAAAAATTTAATTCCAAATTTTGGTGGGCCTTTGTGTGAATTGGCAAGCTAATTGAAGAATATTATGAAATTGTTGTAACATTTTGTTGTGTCCCTAACATTACTCTTATTTTTGTTGAATCCAAATTCTTGGGATTCTAAACTTAGAGTATTCAATATTTTTTTAGAGTAGACAAAAGAGGTTAGTTTAAAGAGAATTATGTGAGTATATATATATATATATATAATTTTTTTTTTTCCTGTTCTGCTTGCAAGTCAAGGTGTTCATATGAACACCATGACTTATGTGTAAAGTCGCCACTACTCTATGATGTAACTTAATGATGTAATTAAGCCTAATCTATGTCTCTAAAAAAAAAGGGACTAAGTTTGAATGCTATGTTCTCTAGAGTAGGAAGGAATTAGACAGTCACCTTGCCCAATCTAAAAATTCTCTCCAAGGGTACAATGGTCAATATAAAGCATAAACAACTCGCTTGCTTAGAGCATCTCCAGCAAATTTTCCAAATTTCCAGCAGATTTTCCAAATTTTTGTACTGTTTAGAGAATGAATAGTGACTTTTACTTTTTTTTTCAAATCTACTTTCCAACAGATTCTTTATCTCATTCTCTATCTCATTTAAATATTATTTCTTCATTATTTCTTTAACCTTTCTTTATTCTTTTTTTAATATTTTTTTATTCTTTCTCTATTCATTCCCAACAGCTATATTTTTAAATCTCTCAACAATAATATTTTCAAAGCTACACACACAGCAGCACATGCGCGCGCGCGCACACACACAGAGCAGCACACACACACTGCAGCAGCAGCAGCACACACGCAACAGCACACACACTATGTCACCAAAATCTTTTGAAACATTCAAACTTTGAGTAATTGGGAAAAATAAATAATAAATAAAATCATGCAGCACTACTTTTGCATTTCTAATATTTTTTTTCTCTTCAATTTATTAAATAATCTTTGCTGACTATTGCATGTCGTTTCCCACTTATTTGGCCAAATATTTTATTCAAGCTGCAACATTTTTTTTATAATTTTTAATCTTACCTTTTGAATGAAAAACTTATTAAATCACCGAATAGACATGTTCCTATATTGTACCAATCTTCAATTTATGTGAGGCCGAAAAGCGGTGATTGATAGAAAATTCACCGTTGCACACACACACACACACAGCAGCAGCAGCACACACACACAGCAGCACACACACACGCAGCAGCAGCAGCACACACACACACACACAGAGCAGCACACACGCACACACACACAGCAGCAGCAGCGCGCGCGCACACACACACACACACAGCCCCTGTATATGGGCAGCACAGACACGCACACACATACGCAACCCCTGTATATGGGCAACACACACACACACACAGCAGCAGCAGCAGCACACACACACACACAGCCCCTGTATATGGGCAGCACAGACACGCACACACATACACAGCCCCTGTATATGGGCAACACACACACACACACACACAGCAGCACGCACACACGCACACAGCCCCTGTATATGGGCAACACACACACACACACACAGAGCAGCGTGCACGCACACACACACACAGCCCCTGTATATGGGCAACACACACACACACAGAGAGCAGCGCGCGCGCACACACACACACACAATCAGAACGAAAGCCCTGTATATGGGAAGCATGAAATTTGAACAAAAGAACAAAAGCTTTAATACAATCAAAGCTTTAATACAATAAGGTTGAACACCACCTTTTTTTAAAAAAAACTGCAATTTCATTAAAAGACTAAGAAGGATTACAAGCAAAGGCATCTCCCTTACAAACTGCCTCAAGCGAGGGGGGGAGATTACCATCAGAAAAACAGAAGGGGAAAACAAATATACATATATAGTGCAACAGGATCACATTGTAGCAAAACAAAATGAATAGTGCAACAGGATCATATTGCAGCAAAACAAAAATGAGTGACCCAATATACAAAACAAGTTTAAAGAGCTCTTTTAATCATATACAAAATAAGAGCATTGATGACGATAATAGTCTAAGAACAAGACCATCGTTTTTCAAGGATTTCCATTTGGCATTGACGAATATATTCTTGCTGCACTAAAGACAACATACTTACATCCATCATCATAAGCTCTTTTTCTTCCTTCAGCTTTTCCATTCTCAATTTCTCCATTTCATTTTCCTCCTTCATTCTTGCTATTTCAAGTTTTTTATCCTTAAGTTGAATTCGTGTCATATCATGCTCCTGGTCTACAAGACATCCTTTCTCAATACAAGCCATTTTCATCTCACTTATTTTTCTTCTTTCTTCCATCATGACATTCAATATGTCTTCTATATGTGAAGTCGTGCCTTCTCTGGACTTTTGTTTCTTCAATCTTTCTTTTACGGCCTTCACCCCCGATGGTCTCTCCAAGTTTACAATTGGAACCTATGGAATATCATCATCCTCTAAACTTATTGACTCTAGATTAGAAGGTGAAGATGCCTCGGATCTCCCTCTTTTTTTTGGTTGCTGATTGTTACCAATAGCCAACCATTTTGGTGAGTACTTTAATAAATTCCAGCAATGTTCATATTGAAATTTGGTATGCTGCAATACTTGATAGAGCTCTTTTGCTACATTAAACTGAAAAATTAACAAATAGTTTATAGTTACTATCTTGAAATAGTTGGAACAAATTAGCAAATTAACACAAATTTCTTTATAAGATGTACCTTGTCTTCATTAGTCTTACCACTTTCATTCTTTGATTCAATTTGTGCCAAACACCCAGAAAACTTATTGGTGCAAAGTTGAATCGTTGACCATCGGTTCGTTAGAGAACTCACCGTACACTCAGAAGTGAAGGTCTTCCACTGGTAGTAGTACTCCCAAATTCTTGACCAATATGTTGTGCACTTTTGGTTAGTGCTTTGCACTGCATCTTGGTTGACATTGAGAAATGCGGACACAAGAAGCACGTCTTCTTGTATGGAGAAGTTGCTGCCGCGTTGTAGTTTCTTAGCTGTGGATTCAACTTGGGGTGGAGACATTTGGCTAAATGCTTGAGCTTGTGGAACACTATCTTCACCACTTATATGTGAAGATCCTGACATATATTCATCATAACTATCTTCTAAAAGATTAGTGAAAGATGTGTCCCTTGGAATACTCGAATCCATTCCTAGTAACAAAAACAAAAACAATAATTTACATTCAGTTACACAGAAACAATAATTCTATAATGTGTAAGGAATCCCTTTCATTCAATTCATAGTTTATTGGCATCAAACTCCCAGTTTTATCACAGTTTCAAGCAATTAACAATAATTTATCTCAATTACATAGAAACCATAAGGAACAAAACTACAATGATCGCCACATTCTAAAAAACTCAACCTCAAAGCTGTCTATAAATTTTTCATTCTCAGCCCAAAATATTAACAGCACAAGAGATCTCACAATTAAGATTGTACATTCAGAAACAATTTTCACAAAATCTCATGGAACCAAGCTACAGAAATTACCACATTCTAGAACTACACAACTCAATGCAACATGAACCATTAGATTAGTCACCTACATTTTCATTCATAGAATTATTTACACACACACATTTCCCAGAAAACATTTTCCAAAAACCATTCCAACCACATAGATAACAAAAACCCACCAAGCAAAAATGACAAACATGCAAAACCCAATATGAATTCATCGATCAAACATCATTGCCATCACAATTTCGGCTACAAAAAAACCCAGAATTCAGATTCTCAAAATTTCCACACCCAAAAAAAAAAAAAAAAAAAAAACAGAGACATAAATATTACGAGGAAAACGATTCTATTTTTTTTTTTTTTTTTGGGTTTTTTTGTTTTTCTTGGTTTGGGTACCAATATTCAGGGTTGAGATTAATTCATTGACTCTAATAAGATTAATTAAATAGAAAAAATAGAGAAAATATTAAGAACAGAGTGAAAGAGAAAAGAACCAAAAACCCAAAACCTAAACCCAGATAGTGGTGAAGAACAATAGAAAATCATTCAAAACCACCAAATCATCAACTCGTACGATAAACTAATAAATTCAAACATGACAAAAACCCTATTAAATCAAAATTTTGGGTACCGATATTCAAGGTTGAGCCAATGTTTTCAGAACTCCATTCTTCGTCACAGGTGGTTGAGCGAACTTTGATTGAAAGACACGGTGCGACTTCTTTTGTGAAAGACACAATGTGAGTTTTTTGTGAGAGAGAGCAGTGGCGAGGGTTGATTTTGTGAGAGAGGAGTTTTTGAAGAGAGGGAGCTTTCTCAAGAGAAACCAGACAATAGAGAAGAAGGAAAAACGTTTGTAAATTAATACCACTGTTTAATTTTTTAATATATAATAAGGGGATAGAGTTGCTACAGTATTCTCTAAAATAAGAGAACTACTGTAGCAACTTCAAAAAAAAAATTTGGAGAATCTGTGCGTTTAGAGAGGCTGTTGGAGTGTGAACAGTAGCATTTGATGGTCCAAAAATAGAGATACAGTGGCTGTTGGAGATGCTCTAAGATTAAAGATTAAAGGTTTAGCTTTTGCAATAGCTAAGATTAAAGATTTAGCTTTTGCTTAGAATCATCAGGACATGTTAAGTTACCTTGTTTTGCTTGTTCACCTTGTCTTTCTCCTTTGAGTCACATTCATAACTTATTAGATCATCTAACTTCTTGAACTTTTTTCTTTTCTTTCTCAAATAGAATTTCAACCTATAGTATTCACTTTGTACTAGTTCTTTTTTATTATCAAGCAACGATATAGTATTCACTCTGTACTGATTCTTCTTTATCATCAAGCAACGACACTAATTAGTTTTTTGTATATGCAGTGTCTAAACTCCAAACTTCTTATTTAACAACAACGAACTTTACTACTTAACTTTACTAGTTAAACTTACTAGAATCCAAAACTTATTGAACTTAAAGAACCTGGCCAAATTTACCATTGGACTAAGGCCAAATCACCTTCCATGATTCCATCAGCACATATTGCCTGGTACATATCCCTCAACAATCGAGCGGTTAGTTAGATTTTTGTTCAGGCTAGAGGAGGTACACCTCAAGAGAAGGGCTCAACCAAAACGGGATTTTCTTGTGCTTTTTCACTCTTTGCTTTTGGGCATTTCTTCGGGCAGTTGTGATTTGGGGCATTTCTTCGAACATTTGGCTTGCGTGACATTAGACACTCAATGGTCATCGACCACGCATATCTTCTCTTGCATAACCATAAATATTTTGTTGCCAACTGAATCTCAGAGTGACAGCTTACGATGCTAATCAACTGTAGCAAAATTTATGAGTCCTAGGATTATATTTTACAGGAGTCTAACTGCCCATCCAAGAGCTAAAAAAAAAAGTGTAAAGTGCCCGTCAGAAAAACAATACAAATTTCATTTCATGAATCTTCATTCTTTTGGCAAGTAAGTGACTACAATATTACTCTATCAATTCACATTTTTCTTTAAGGATTTAAGCTCCTCAATTAAGGCATCAGCATCTATATACGAAGATCCACCAACTTGAACAGCTTTCTTAGCCTTCCCTGCAAGCTCTTTAGCTCGTTTTCTTATATCCACCACTTCATCACCACCACCCATCAACCTTTTCACCGCCACTTCTACTTTCTCCCTCCCAACCAACCCTTTCTTTTCAGACTTAAAGGAGATCCACTCTTTGCTCCCAACTTGAACCCCAATCCCCAACACATCAGTAACCAGTTTCTCATTGTAGAATTGTTCAGCAGAAAGAGGCCATGTAATCATAGGCACACCACAACAAACTCCCTCCAACATAGAGTTCCATCCACAATGAGTCATAAACCCTCCCACCGCACCATGTTCTAATATCAACAACTGAGGTGCCCACCCTCTTATTATCACACCCTTCTTGGACTCCTTAATCCTCTCTTCAAATCCACCAGGAAGGCAATTTTCTTCATCTTTGAAGTTTTTTCCAACAACCCAAATGAATGAATGGTTGGAAGCCTCAAGAGCATGAGCAATCTCAACAAGCTGTCCGGTAGCAAACCCGGGTTTGCTTCCAAAACCAATATAAAGAACAGAATTGGATTCTTTATCATCCAACCACTTCATAAAACTCTGTTCATCAATTGAGGCTTGTGTGCCTCTCTCAGCCTTATCAGCAACATCTGTGTTACACAAAGAGGCTGGGCCTACAAACCAAGCCTTCTTTCCCATCTCTTTTCTGTAATAGTCAGCATAAGCAGGCTCCAATTCGTAGAAACTATTAACCACAGACCCAAAACTCTTGTCTTCATCTTTTTTTCCCATCTTAGCAAAACGCCCAGATTTGTCTCTAACAAAAATAGGAAGCTGAGACCTTGTCAACTCGATCCGATCAGGAAGACCTGGAACCAAAAAAGACTCATAATCCGAACCCACTTTCTCATGCGGTTCATACTTTCTTATATTCTCAGAAACACAGCCAGGAAAGCACCCACTACCATTGAAAACAATCTTTCTAATTCCGAGCCCATCGAAAAGCTCAGCCGCCCAACGGTGAAACATGTCGAATACAACGCAGTCAGGTTTGTGTTCAATGAGGAAGAGTTTGAGAGGCTCTTGGAGGACTGTGGTGTCGGTGACAGGGGTGGCTGACATGTCTGAGTCAGGTGAAACAGCACCCTCTGGTAATTGGAGAGCGTGAATGGAAATTGGGTGGCCCAAGTTTTGGTCACGAAGGATGGAATTTTGGAACTGAATAGCGTTCGTGGGAGTGACTATGATTGTGGATTTGGCTCCATGGGAAGCAAGAAGTCTTGCTATGTCTATCATTGGGATTTGATGACCTCCACCCACGAAGGGAAAGAAGACCATTTCTACTTGAGGAGCTTCTGAGTCCATGGATATTCTAAGAGACATAGAGTTGGAAATAGAAAAATAAAAAGAGAATCTTTTTTATGTCCCAGGTTTATTTGATTTGGAGAGGGCGTAGATGGATTTCAAGCAGGCTTTTACGCTTGCTAACGTCATTGGTGACATATACTTTGATTGTGATTTTCACACAAACTTTTTGCACAAAAGATCGGGTAAGCCACTGGATCCGTTAGGATACGGACACGTGTCCAGTCTTGGACACATGTTCATATTACAGAGTGTCCAGTGATCATTGGCACTGGACACAAGCTGCTCCCCAAAAGATCAATCCTTTTGAAGCCTTTATCATTAATTGGATAATTTCTTGGTGGGTAAGCGATTTGATTATAGATTTTCTTGCAGAAGGAAAAGCCTCCTCTCCCCTGCACAGAATATAATTGGGTCTGTTGGGCTTGTTTGGTAGAAGGCTGTAACGTTATTGTTATTTTGTGAAAATATATATAAAAAGTATGTAGAAATATGTATAATATTGTTTAAATACTGAAAAATATTATTTAAATAACAGTAACAAACACCTCCTATCATCCAAAAGATTAAAACTTTATCATAAAATTAAAAAAGAAAACTGTAGGAGCATTGGGTCCAGGAGCTCATTATCTACGTATTAGCAAGGAAGTCAATACCGTACCAGAGACTGTACCGGTACGATATATTTCAAGTACTGATCAATATCGGTGTACCGTTTCGAGTTTACCGCTATTTTATATATTTAATATATATATATATATATATTAATTGTATATCCATTAGTCAAGGCCCATATAATTTGTTTATAATATTTAAAATTATCAACTCATATCTTATTTATTAATTTAAGCTCTAGCTAAAATGTTAATCCATTATACTAGTAATATATAATATATAGTATTCTCGGCAAAATATATATATATATATGTAAAATAGAATATTTATAATAGAATTGATATTGATACTTATAAAAAAAATTAATATTGATGTATTAAAATACTAAAATAGGCCTCAAATAAGTAGTCTTGGTCATTGTACTTGTAGTGTTCTGATGTGTGGGCAGAGCACACATAAATAGTTATAATGTTATATTAAAAAAAAAAAAAAAGAGGTAGAGTTTGAATTTTTGAATGATGTTCACGAGGTTGTCAGTGACTTGTCACTTGTCAAGCACACAAAACAACAAAAAGTTAAAGATTAAAATAAAAAGAAACATAAAAGGCAGAATAAGAAGAAGAAACATATGTATAAGCTTCTGAGCAGACAAAGAAGAAGAAGAAGCAGCAGCAGCAGCTGAAGAGAAGATCGCCAAATGGATTGCTATAGGCAACGTGGTGGCGACAATGGCACCGTGTTAACAACGGCAGTGATCCAAGAGCAAGAGCAAGTTTGTAAGTTATTGAGAAAGGAGAGAGATTATTAGATCTAAATTTTTTTTGTTTGTTATTTCGGTCCGGTATGAAGTTTTCGGCCGAAATCTGATTTGTTTCCCGATATGACCAAAACGACCCGGTATAACTAGTATTTAAACTAGTACGAAACAAACACATTTCTGTACCGTTTCAGGCGCCGATGCAAAATATTCCGGCTGGTACGGTACGAGATTGACTCCCTTGCATATTAAACCCAAGCCGAGAACCAAAGGTCGTCCAAGGATGAGTAAACATTGTCAAAGGAGTCTGTATTAGTAGATGAAGAAGTTAGTTTTGGTCATAATAGCCTAGAAGAGTGGGCCGAGGATGAATGCCTCCTCTGCTAACCAAAACTGAGGTCCAAATAGGTGGTTTGCCATCCAGGGGAATGTTCCAAGAAGTTCTGTTGGTATGGATAAGCATTACAAAAACATATGACAAGGGGAGTCCTAAAATATCTATGGAGAAAGCTACAACCACCGCATTAAATACTCTGCACCTAACTCTCTAGCCGCATTAATGTGGAAATAATACCTGAAGAATGAGTTTCAACCTTATAGCTATTGCACAAAGACTTTAGAAAGGTGCTGATGAGACAAATATCAACACCAACCATCTGGCCTGCATGTGGAAGATAAAGAGGAAATGGGGAAGATAGTATAAAAGAGAGAGGAAGTAATGGGAGAGGAGGATCGAGAAATTAAGAGAAAAAGATTGTACCAATCACAAATTGCATTTGTAACCTAACTTGAGAGAAATATATAAGAACCGATCTCTTCGGACTATGCCGAGGATGATTTTCTTTAGTACAAGCTTGTCTATTTCATTCTCTGGTGATCTGAATCCACTTTAGTGACTGTATGATTCATTAAGGCCTAATTTTTTCAACTCACTCTCTACAAATTCATTGTTTTGGGCTTTTTGGGCTTTTTGGGCCTAAGTTCATCCATCTTGTGGGCTAGGGACTCAAATCTAGTCCTTACAAAAACCATGAGTTTTAAAAAAAACCATTAATAACAAAAAGAAAGAAAGACACATATAGATGTGTTTTCCAAGCAAAGAAGTTTTTGTTGCAGAGAAAACATTAGATGAAGTGGGTGGGCGGTAATAGATTATTAAGCTATCACTCCGCTTCTAGGGTAGTGCCCTTAATACAATAGTTTACTCGATGTACAAAAATATTAACCATATTTCATGTATATTTATTGTCCTTTAGTTTTTTGCGTGTTATTTTTGCAATGCAAGTTGTTTAAACACTGAAAAATATTGTTTAAACAACAGTAACAAACACCCCCTATCATCCAAAAGATTAAAACTTTATCATAAAATTAAAAAAAGAAAACCATGAGTTTTAAAAAAACCATTAATAACAAAAAGAAAGAAAGACACATATAGATGTGTTTTCCAAGCAAAGAAGTTTTGGTTGCAGAGAAAACATTAGATGAAGTGGGTGGGTGGTAATAGATTATTAAGTTATCACTCCACATCTAGGGTAGTGCCCTTAATACAATAGTTTACTCGATGTACAAAAATATTAACCATATTTCATGTATATTATTGTCCTTTAGTTTTTTGCTTGTTGTTTTTGCAATGCAGGTTGTCTAGTCCTAATATTATTTTGTAGGTTGGGGAGGGGGATGATAACAAGAAAACTTAATAGCTTGTTTGGATGGATGGGGAATAAAGTAGAGGGAGGGAGAGTAAGTTAAATTACCTTATTTAGATATTTTTTAAGGAATGAAGGGGGGGAATTTGGAGAGGTTCTTACTACTTCTAACCCCTAATTTTTAATTCTCCCAAATTAGAGAGATTTGGAGAGAGAGTAGAGTATAGAAATGTTTGACCAAATGAATTACCAAATTTACCCTTACCATATTAACAAAATTACAAACTATAAAAAGGTTAATTATTCCCCTCCCCTTACTTAATTTTAAAAGCATCCAAATAAGGTAGAGGATAATCATTCCCCTCTACTCCCTCCCCTCTACTTCCCTCTACTCTCCTCTCCCTCCAAACTTCCAAACATAGCATAAAAGTATTTGTCGTGGCGAATATAGTGAAATAAAAATTAAAACAAAATTTGCAACTTTACCTTTTGTTTTTGTGTTTTTGTGTGTGTTTTTAATTGTTAAAGTGAGGCTTGGTTTTTGGTCTGGAAATCTTAAACTTAATATACAAAAAGAGAGTTTAGGGATACAATTTGTGTGTGTGGATTTGAAAACTTTGATATATATATGGGATTAAGGATGAGGCATTGGATGGGAGAGATAAGAGATTACATGGAGGAAATGCAAAAGAAGAAGAGGAGAGCGATGGAACAAAATGGTTGAATGGGAATTGGAAACATTTTTTTTTTTTAAGGTCTACCTAACATAATTCATACACTTGATGTTATTTTTTTCTACTACCCATACATTTAGGAGTATCTATATAATATTTAAAAATTAAAGCGCAATATTTATTGTTGCTACGCTCTTTTTGAGCCACATCAGTGTAGCATTTTGGTCTAATTAAGTTCACTTCAATCTATTCGGTTCACTTTGTTCCATTTCGATCTAATTGAGCATTAAATTAATTCTATTTGTATGTTGCCTTTTTAGTTGTGGGTTCAAAAAATCTTTTTTTTTTTCTCTAAATTTTTGGTTTGAAAACTATGAAAATTTTATTTTATTTGAGTCAAACTCTTTAGTTTTGGGATAAAAAATATATATAGTCATTAAAAATTAGAGATATGAGCCTTAAAAACATGATAAATATTCAAAAGATTACCTTAAAATTCAGGTTTCTATATAATATAAATATTGTACTTATATTTGAAATGAAAAGAAAAAAGTTACAATTCTAAACTTATATAATAATTTAAATTTAAAGCAACATGTTATATGGGTTCCAATGAATGATTTTTTTTTTTTTTTTAATATTCATGAATATGTTCAAATTAGTCAACTAGTTATGGCATGATATATATATATATAGTCTTTTCACTCATAATAATACTTAGGTACTCACGGAACACGGAGTATGATACTCTCTTCTCACATTTATGGTAAGATCCACTCATTAAATTTATGGTAGAGTCGACCATAAATGAGGAGAGAGTATCATTTCTCCATACTTTGAGAGTACCTAAGTATTACTCTCTTTCTCTTCCTTTTCTTTACTCCGTAAGCTGTTTTATATATATACACACACACACACACACACACACACATATATATATATATACACACGTAAAAGGAATGGCAATTTGGTCCAACAATTATATGATTGTCTTCCTTCCAACGTTTTTATTATTATTTTATTTTTGTTTTAGAGTTGGGGAGATGAGATTTGAACCCTAAAACATCTCTATTAGAAATATCATTTGGTACTAGTTGAGCTATAGAGTTCCTAACTACTTCCAAGTTTTTATAAGAGCATCAGTATTGGTGGTGGTAAAATAGCAACTATTTTACCACTTCAAACACCAAAAAGATCTCAGCATCAATGGTGCCAAAGCTAAAAAAATTTAACAAGTTGCTATAGTAAACCGGTATTAGAGCATTTGCAACAGTGGTGGTATAAAGCAATAATGCTATATTTTCGCTCCACTTTCATTAAAATGATGCTCCAGCAGTGGAGCTAAAGCAAAAAAATATAGATGATTCGCTACAGTGCACATCTAAAGATAGATGTGCACTGTAGCTTGGAGCTAAAAATAAAAAATAATTTTTTATTCGACTGATCCACTCGTTCCTTCTTTTTTTTTCATTTATCAAACCCGGTCGTTCTTCACTCTCACTTTATTCTCACTCTCTCTCGTTCATCTCTCAAGCCTCCAAGCCTCTCAAGCTCACACACAGACACACCGCCATCCTCAACTCCGGTACAGTCACCGCCATCCTCAACTCCGGAACGGTAGCCGTCCTCGTCAAATCCGGTATGGTACAACCTGCTTCTTTTTTTTTTCTTTTTTTTCTTTTTTTTCAAATCCGGTCTCATGATTCACTCTCTCTCGTTCACTGTCATCTCATCTCAAGCTCACTCTCTCAACGTCGCCGGCCCGACCATCGTCAACGTCGCCGCCATCGTCAAGTTCAGACCCACGCCGCCGATCTGCCTCAGCCGCACTTCGCTTCCGCCGATCCACTTCAGGTCAGTTGTCCTCTTCGCCGATCCGCCGATCCACTTTCGGTTTTTGATTTGGATCCACTTCATGTGGATTTCTCTGTTTTTTATTTTTGATATTTGATTTTTTATTGTTGTTTGGTGTTTGGTGTTGAACGATTTGTTTAGCTTCAAAAACTCATCCTCTCGTATTGTAAGCACCTGAATTATGTTAGATTAAAAAGGAATTAGCATCCTCTCTGTTTGGGTATTAACATCCTCACTCTCTCTCGTTATTATTATTTGATTGTTTGGTGTTTCTACTCTCTGTTGTGGATGCTTGAAAATAGAACTACCAACGAATTGCAAATTTGGATGAGATAGCATTGGTGTAGGGATTTTGTTTTAATGTTTCACATCTGATTTGGGCGGATTTTGTTGGATATATTGTTGCACAAAACTAGAAACAGAGCACACATTTCTTGTGGTCATTTTAATGTGAAATTGTTAGTTTGGTTGTGAGATGCTCAAAAATGAATTTGGTATTTTCTTTATCAGTGGGATTAAGTTACATGTCAAATTAAGTATTTATGCATAATCATGTTCTATTGTTATAATTCTAAGTATTTTAAGTTTTGATATAAATGTTGGTTTGGGAATTTTCTGTGTGCAGGGAAGTTTGCAATTTTTTTTTTCTAATTTTATGGAGTCGCATAGAGGCACTGAGTTACATAGAAACCTACCATATTTTACGGGTATCATGAATGGGGATATAGAAATTGACTCGCAATTTTTGGGAACGGCTCAAAATACTCTTTTGTCAGTTTCTGATTCTCCACCTCCACCTCAACCTCAAGTTGAAAATGCCTCTTCTGCAAAAGGAAAACGAGGCTCTAACTTTAGTGTAGAGGAAGATAAACTCCTAGTGGCAGCATGGCTCAATACTAGTGTTGATGCCGTAAATAGTAATGAACAAACACAAAATACATTTCGTAAAAAAGTTTGGGAGTATTTCCAGAAGTACAATACATCCGGTACTACACGTATTGTTGTCTCCTTGCTAAGTTGTTGGGGAGCGATTAGTGAAAAGGTAAATAAGTTTGCTGGGTGTATGGCTCAAGTTAATGCACTTCATCAAAGTGGTACAACCGAAGAAGATAAGGTATAAATTATATTGCAATAGTGTTAACATGTCCATTCACCAATAGTTTGAAGATATTAATTATGTTATATTTCTTTTAATTTTTTTAGATTAAAGATGCAAAGGATTTGTTTATAGAGAAGCACGAGAAACCCTTTCTTCTTGACCATTGTTGGCTCATGTTAAAGGACCAACCAAAGTTTGCCGATCCTAGCAATGCTAAATCAAGATCATCTGTGCCTCTAACTCCAAAGTCAATATCTATTGGCGAAGGGGATTGTGGGTCCGGACTTGGTGACTCTTCTAATTTTGAGAGGCCTATTGGTAGGAAGGCGGAAAAGGCCATCCGAAAGAACAAAGCCACCGGAAAAGATGTAGGGGAATATTTGAACAAGAAATTGAAATTGATTGAGGATGTAACTCGATTGGAAGAGAAGAAAATGTTTATTGAGAAAGAAAAACTTGCGGTTGAGAAGGAAAAAAATGATGAAAAACTTAAGATTAAGAAGGAAAAAAATCATGATTGAGAAGAAAAAATTTGAGATAACGGAAAGGTTAGAGGAGGAGAGAATCATGATGAAAGATACAAGTGGCCTGACCGGAGCACAAAAAGCTTTTTATGAACAACTCCAAGAGGAAATCATGGCAAAACGAAGATCACGTAATTAATGGGTTTGATTGCATTTTGGATGTAATTTAGGCTTTAATGTATTTTGTAGTGGCTTATGTAGGCCTTTATGTATTTTGGTAGTAATTTTATGTATTCAATAGTGGCTTATGTCACTTGACTTTAATCTTAAACTAGATGTATGTATTTGTGTTGTGACTTGAAGTGCAATTTAACAAAGACTTTGAAGTGCAATCTTTTTTTTCTTTTGTTAAGTTCCATTTGGTCTTGTGATAGGCATTGATATAATTCTTTGTAGACTGAAAAATGAAACAATTATATATCTTGCTGTTACAGCCACTATCAGTGTCTTTGATCCAATTATTTCTATTCATTGAACATTCTTAGTATCATAAGCTTGGTTTTGAGATGACAGGTCTTAGAATAAATCTATGAACAATGAGCATTCATAGTATTTCTTATTTTACTTATCTTTTTAATGCTTGAGAGTAAGCACAAAATTGTGTTTATGTTGTGACTTGTGCGTGAATTGGTTATATTCATTTTGTTGTGGCTTATATCACTTGGCTTTAATCTTGCATTTATAGTAATAATTGCTTTCCAATTGTCTTGAAGGTTGCATCCATGGATAACTATTTGGTTCGCAAGTTTCTTTTTGATGACTCAGATGAAGATGAGATCATCGAAGAATTTGTTATGGAAACATCACAACCTAAACGTCGACGTTCTATCCAACGTAATCATTTGGCAGGTCATGAGAGGCTTCTTCTGGATTATTTTGCTCCCACACCAGTATATCCACCTGCTTTATTTCGTAGGAGGTTTCGGATGAAGCGTTCTCTTTTTCTCCGTATTCAATCTAAGGTAGAAGCTCATGACTCTTACTCTGTTCAAAAAAGAAATAGTGCCAACAAACTTGGTTTATCTTCATTACAAAAGATAACTGCTGCACTTAGAATGCTTGCATATGGAGTATCGGGTGATTTGATAGATGAATATGTGCGAATTGGAGAAACTACTGCATTAGAAAGTTTGAAAAAATTTGTTACTGCGGTAATTGATGTTTTCTCTGAGGAATACTTGAGAAAGCCAAACAATGAAGACATTGCTAGACTGTTAGCTCATGGAGAACGCCGAGGTTTTCCAGGTATGTTAGGTTCAATTGATTGCATGCATTGGAAATGGAAAAATTGTCCATCTGCATGGAAAGGTCAATATTGTGGTCATATTCGTGAACCTACTATTATTTTGGAGGCAGTAGCATCATATGATCTTTGGATATGGCATGCATTTTTTGGGTTACCTGGGTCAAATAATGACATTAATGTGTTAGAGTGGTTTCATGTATTTAATGAACTTGCTGAAGGACGTGCTCCTGCAGTACATTACTCAATCAATGGTCATGACTACACAATGGGATATTACCTTGCTGATGGCATATATCCAAAGTGGGCAACATTTGTTAAAACAATCCCAACTCCACAAGGACATAAGTATAAATTATTTGCAGCAGCCCAAGAGGCGTGTAGGAAGGACATTGAGCGTGCATTTGGAGTGCTTCAAGCACGTTTCGCAATTGTCTGTGGACCTGCACGATTTTTCCATCTTGAAACACTCCAAAAGATCATGAAAGCGTGTATAATTCTCCATAACATGATTGTTGAAGATGAGCGGGATGATAATGAAGTGGTAGACTTGGATTATGAACAAATTGATGGAGTGGATAATCCTCCTCTGCAAGTGTTACGTGAACAAAGTGATGGATTTATGTCATACATTGAGAGGCATGGACGCATTAGAGACCGAGAAATTCATTTTCAACTCCAGTCGGACCTCATTGAACATTTATGGCAATTGCAAGGCGAGTCGTAGGAACTTTCTTTTTTGTATGTTGAGAAGCATGAGTCATAGGAATTTGTGCGAGCGTGTGAGTTTTATTGTAATTTGGTTTGAGTTATGTACGTGAGTAATGTATGGACTACATTGTTCTTGCTATAATATGTGTTTTATTTGATATGTTTTTTTATAAAGTTCTTGCATTTTATAGTTCACATTGTTCCAAGATTACTTCCGGACAATTGAGACGATAATAGGCTATCATGATGATTGAAAAATTGTTTTAGTAAAAAAAAATGTATTAAGTATAATTTGGGGTTAAAAAAATTACTTGTTAACACTAGACGATTATTTGCTATCATGTGGCGGCGGCGGCGGTGATGGTTACAGGTGGTTGTGATTGTTGTTTATTATAGTAGATATATTATTTTATTGTAGTAGATATATTATTTTATTGTGATGTTTATATTATTTTATTGTGTTGAAAGCTAAAATAGATCCACTGCTGCAGCATGCGTGTAGGTATAATAGATAAAGTAACTTTTGGTGGAGCTAAAAAGCTAAATTTTTAGCTCCACTGCTGTAGATGCTCTTAGTACCAGTTTACTATAGCAACTTGCTAAAAAAATTTATTTATTTCTTTGTTTCTCTTACGCTTGCACACACTTTCTCTGTCTCTTCTCTATCCTCTCTTATTTCTCCTCTCCTCTATCTCTCCATCTTTCTCCGCCTCAAGAATCTCTCTTCACTCCATCTCTCTTTATCCGCTTGAAGCATCTCTCCTCTCCTCTATCGCGTTTTGGTATTGTGGGATTCGAGACAATGGAATGGGATGGATATCGAGTTCACTAGCCATCATTTCAAAAAGGGTCGGGCTAGATCGGGTTTTATCAAGTAGGGGAGGTAGTGACATCAAGTATAGTAGACCCGTTGTGCGTGTGGAGTTGAATTTGGTGAAGCTTGACGGGAATGAATAATGATCGTTCATCGTTGTTGTTGTTGTTGAAATGGGTGTGAAATCCATTACGGGTGATAGACTACCCAAAAATAATTGGATCCTAAAGCTGGATGAAGACTCGGGTTCCAAGTTTGGGTTTAGAGTATGATGAGGAGGTGGAGATGGAGGAGGTGGTGTTGGTGGTGGTGGGGGTTTTGAGTTGAAGCTAGACAGTACCAGGGATTGTTTTTGTCAGGTAAGGCAATGGTGTATTTGGCTAGGCAGTCCAGCAGTGGGTTGAGCAATGGGTATTTGGTTGATCTTGGTTCAAAGAAGAGAAAGAGACAGAGAGGAAGAGAGGAACACTACAAGAAAAACGAGCTATTGCGGTGGGCCTATTGCAGCGGGTGCAAAAACTGCCGCTATATGTCGCCTATTGTGGCACTTTTTTGGCCCGCCGCTGTAGGTGAGATCTATTGCGGCGTTTTATACGCCCGCCGCTATAGTTCTAGTATTTTGCGACATACTACAGCGGCGGGCCAATGACCCGCTGCAATAGACCTGTTTGAGCAGCGTTAAGCTTAGATATAGCGGCGGGTCATTGACCCACCGCAATATGTACTCCTTTTTGCGGCGTACTACAGCGGCGGGCCAATGACCCGCCGCAATAGACCTGTTTTAGCGGCATTAAGCTTAGATATAGCGGCGGGTCATTGACCCGCCGCAATATGTACTCCTTTTTGCGGCGGGTTGGACCGCCGCAATAGACCTTTAAATTTCCACTATTTTTTTCGCCTTCCCACTTAAAGATCAAATGGTAAATTACATCCGATTGGCATGAAAATTGGCATGCATGTTAAGAACATATAGAAAATGTGATCCAACAGTTGGATTTTCAAAATATGAATTTCACAATAAGTTATTGGTTGGTGTAACATTTTTAAGAATTACATCAAGTGTAAATTGAACCCAACCCTATATTTCTTAATTCAAAGTAAATTTTGACAAATCTACTGTTAGATTACATTATCTTCATATATTTTTCATGCTTGCAAAATTTCAAAGTGATCAAAGATTAATAGTCATGTCATCAATCAATTGTTTAAATTCAAGTTTTTGTAGTTTAAAATAACGCATAAAAATGAGTTTAAAGATCAAATGGTAAATTACATCCGATTGGCATGAAAATTGGCATGCACGTTAAGAACATATATAAAATGTGATCTAACGGTTGGATTTTCAAAATATGAATTCAACAATAAGTTATTGGTTGGTGTAACATTTTTTAGAGTTACATCAAGTGTAAATTGATCCCAACTCTATATTTCTTAATTCGATGTGAATTTTGATAAATCTACCATTAGATTACATTATCTTCATATATTTTTCATGCTTACAAAATTTCATGGTGATCAAAGATTAATAGCCATGTCATCAATCAATTGTTTAAATTCAAGTTTTTGTAGTTTAAAATTACGCATAAGGATGAGTTTAAAGATCAAATGGTAAATTACATCCGATTGGCATGAAAATCGGCATGCACGTTAAGAACATATATAAAATATGATCTAACGGTTGGATTTTTAAAATACAAATTCAACAATAAGTTATTGGATGGTGTAACATTTTTTAGAGTTACACCAGGTGTAAAATGAACACAGCCTTATATTTCTTAATCAATGTGAATTTTGATAAATCTACCGTTGGATTACTTTATCTTCATATATTTTTCATGCTTACAAAATTTCATAGTGATCAAAGATTAATAGTCATGTCATCAATCAATTGTTTAAATTCAAGTTTTTGTAGTTTAAAATAACGCATAAAGATGAGTTTAAAGATCAAATGGTAAATTACATCCGATTGGTATGAAAATTAGCATGCACGTTACGAACATATATAAAATGTGATCTAACGGTTGGATTTTTAAAATACGAATTCAACAATAAGTTATTGGCTGGTGTAACATTTTTTAGAGTTACATCAAGTGTAAATTGATCCTAACCCTATATTTCTTAATTCGATGTGAATTTTGACAAATCTACCGTTAGATTACATTATCGACATTTATTTTTCGTGCTTGCAAAATTTCAAGGTGATCAAAGATTAATAGCCATGGCATCAATCAATTGTTTAAATTCAAGTTTTTGTAGTTTAAAATAACGCATAAAAATGAGTTTAAAGATCAAATGGTAAATTACATCTGATTAGCATGAAAATTGGCATGCACATTAAGAACATATATAAAATGTGATCTAATGGTTGGATTTTCAAGATATTAAATCAACAATAAGTTATTGATTGGTGTAACATTTTTTAGAGTTACATCACGTGTAAATTGAACCCAACCCTATATTTCTTAATTTGATGTGAATTTTGACTAATCTACCGTTAGATTACATTATTTTCATATATTTTTCATGCTTACAAAAGTTCAAGGTGATCAAAAATTAATAGCCATGTCATCAATCAATTGTTTAAATTCAAGTTTTTGTAATTTAAAATAACGCATAAAAAATGAGTTTAAAGATCAAATGGTAAATTACATCCATTGGCATGCATGTTAAGAACATATAGAACATGTAATCCAACGGTTGGATTTTCAAAATATGAATTCAATAATAAGTTATTGGTTGGTGTATCATTTTTTAGAGTTATATCAGGTGTAATTTGAACCCAACCCTATATTTCTTTTCTTAATTCAATGTGAATTTTGACAAATCTACCGTTGGATTACACTATCTTCATATATTTTCATGTTTACAAAATTTCAAGATGATCAAAGATTAAAAGTCACGTCATCAATCAATTGTTTAAATTCAAGTGTTTGTAGTTTAAAATAATGCATAAAAGATGAGTTTAAAGATCAAATGGTAAATTACACTTGATTGGCATGAAAATTGGCATGCATGTTAATATAGAACATGTAATCCAACGGTTGGATTTTCAAAATATGAATTCAATAATAAATTATTGACTGGGTTTGACCAACTTTGACTAAACTTTGACCGCACCTTTCTCTAAATCCAACCGTTTGATTGTGACTATAATTTACCAGAATTAACCTTTTATTACACTCTTAAAATCCAAACGGTTAGATTTCAAATCTAAGTATGGTGCGTGATGGACATGTGTTGTGTACTTGTATGGTTATGTTCTCTCAATCTGACCATCCAATTAGTCATAATTTTTTTTTTTTAAAAAGTTAATGTAGTTAGTTACATCTTAAAATTCTTACATAAATTTAATAATAGCTATGATCATTTTTTTTTTAATTTTTAATAAGATAGAACATGTGATAATTTTTGTTGTGTGGTATTTTTTTATTTTTTTTTTTGAGAAAGTTGTGTGGTGATTTTTATTGAGGTATTTTTTTTTATCATTTTAAAGATTTCGGGAGTATTTTGGTCAAATTTACCTATATTTTAGGAATGAGTTTATCCATTAATTCCTCCTTTAAATATTCACTAGTTTTTAAATTTTTATCTGTTACTTATGAATATTCATTAATTTATCATTATCTCTTTCTATTTATTTTAATAAAAATACACTATCTAATCTTAATTTAAGATATTATTATTCTAATTCATTAAATTCTAATTAATTTTCCTTTTAAAAATACTTACCGTAATTACTCCGTTAGTAATTTTTTATTTTTTATTTTTGTTTTGAGGAACATTTTAGTGATTAGTCTTTTTTTTTTTTAGCAAAAGTTTATCATTAATTTTTAGTAAAAATATAAACTTATCAAGTTAGTATCATTTAGACCACACGTTTCTTTCATTAAAAAAGAAAAAAAGAAAAAGAAAAAAGCCACACGTTAAGAGGCTGTTTGGCACCAACTTTTTCATCACTCAATTTCCGTCACTCAATTTTCATCACTCATAACTCATCATTCATCACTCATCACTCTAAAATACTATGTTTGTTTGGCACCATCACTCAATATTTTTCACACTATTTGTGGGCCCCATTTTGGTCACACACTGCAGCTTTTTTTTTTTTTTTTTTTTTTTCAGAGTACCCACAAACCCGAACCCAGAAGAAAGGAAAAAAAAAAGAAAAAAGAAAAAAGAAAGTTCAGATCATCCGAACCCAGTGAAAGAAGAAAGAAAAAAAAATAAAAGAAGGAAGAACACCAGGAGACTGAACCCAGGTGAAGAAAAAAAAAAAAAGAGGAAGAACAGGGGAGACGTGAACCCAGGCGAAGAAGGAAAAAAAAGAAAAAAGAAAAGAAAAGGGAAGAACGAACCCAGGAGAAGAAAAAGAAAAAAAAAAGAAAAAAAAAAAAAGGAAGAACGAACCCAGGAGAAGAAAAAAAAAGGGGAAGAACGAACCCAGGAAAAAAAGAAAGAGAGAAAGAACGAACCCAGAGAAGAAAGAAAAAAAAAAAAAGTTGTTTTGGTCAAAATGTGCGGCTGAGTGGGTCCCTTATGTGTGTTTAATTACAAAAATGCTATTGAGTCATGAGAACTGAAAACTGAAAACAGCCAAAAGTTGTTTTTAGTTTCCATAACTCATAACTCAAAAAATAGAGAATTGAGTATTAAAAACAGAGTATTGGAAACAGATTATTGGTACAGGCAAACGAGTATTTTGCTATGGGTCCCACCATTTTTGAGAATTGAGTTATGAAAACTGAGAATTGAGTCATGAAAACTAGTTAACCAAACAGCCTCTAAGTCCACACTCCACACATTTCTAATTCATCACTTTGCCTGCATAAAATTTCATTTCCCACACAAAACATTTTATTTTCCCACCAATATTTCATTTCCCACTACACAAAACTCTCTCTCATTTTCTCTCTATCTCTCACATTCACTCTCACACACACACACGCACAGATTTTGACCTTCACATTCACACTCTCACACACACAGCTCCGCCGCTGCCGACGAGGAGAGATCAGCCCAGTGCCGCCGAGCCCAATGCCGACAAGGCCGAACCCAAGGTCTGAGGCACCATCAGCAAGCTCCACCATCCGCCGGCGCCGCCCATCTCCGGGGAAACTCTGGTATTTTTTTGTCTTTTTAGATTAGATTTCTCATTTTCTTTTCGTTTTTCTTCATCTCTAACCTTTCTCTGGTTTTTCTTAGGTTCGATTTCTACTCCTTGCTAGAAAAACACCTCAAAGTTTCAGGTTTTATTTTTGATGAATCATAATTTTTACACATATTTTATTTCTTATTATTTTTCATATGGATTATTTGGTGTTGATTTGGTTGTGTGGGATTTATTTGTTTCTTTGATGATTTTGATTTTGGTTGATTGATATGAGTTAGGGTTTATGATTTTTAGATCTGGGTTTTTTTTTTTTTTTTTTTTTTATGGGGGTTTTAGTTATGGGTAATTTCACTCTTTTTGTATGAAATGGCTTTCCTTTAGGAAGATGGAAATTAGCTTCCCATGATACAAGATTCTTCCTTACAGTACTACGTCTAGATTGGTATTTTGTGGGGTTTGTGCAGCTTGACGATTCATTGTTTGTGGAAATTGAAATTGGGCAGTCGGTGGTTGTGGATGATCCTGATGGGCCTTTCACTGTCAAGGCTTTTGATGCCAACCACTGCCCTGGTAATTTATTCTTCTTCTTTTATAGTTTTTGATTGACTCTGTATTGTATTTTGTTGTTTAATTGGTCTGCTCCTGTGGGTTTTGTGGAAATTGAAAAATTTTGTTCTTATTGTTGGATATTTCATATTAAATGTATATGAGTTTGATTTTATTTTTGTTTTGAATTGTTATCAGGGTTCTTTTGAATTGGTTTTGACTTTATTTTGTTGTTTAATAACCACCTTTGATTATTAGATTATGTACCAATATCTTTGATCCTCAATCTTACAAATTTTATATTAATTTTCTAGGAATCTCTTATCTCTTCTAATGAATGAAATTTGTACAGAGCTATCTTTTTGTCAGAAGTACCAATGATATTGATAGCCATGGCTATTCTGTTAAACACATAACAATAGGACTACTCGAGGGAGTTATCAATAGTGCAATGGACCAGTTGTTTATTTACTCCATATGCATTTGAAATTTAGGTACTGAAAAACTTTAATTTGGCTGTCATAGCATTTCATGGCCCCAAAACACAACCATTCTAGGCAATGCATTAAGTTTCTTGTAGATGTAAGGACCAAAGCTACTAGGAAGGATTAATATGGACTTCCATGCATCATAGACTTGTCTATTTTATTTTTGTCTCCTTCATGACTCTTTGCTATATCTTATTCCATCAATTGCACGTGAAAGTAGTAGGAAGTTGTTTAAGGAGTACATCACATAACATAAATTTTCTCTAGTCTAAGCTGTAAATCAATCAAAGCATTTGATATGGAGAATGGATATGGCCATGGAATGCTTTAAACTGTTAGAATGCTTTATTCAATAACTCATTAAAAAAAAAAGGCTCTACTAAATAAACTTTAAAACAATTTTGTAAAACAAAAATAGAACAATTATTAAAGCTAAGAGATTATATTACTGAAATTAATGGGGAAAAATCTATTTCTAAATTGATGTAGAAAGAAATATAGGTGTGTGAGATAGAGAGAAGAAAGTAAGAGAAAGAGACATCCACTAACTTGAATTAAAGTATAGAACTTCTCTTCACTAATTTCATTGAGGCTGTTGAGCACCTTACAGATTGTTTAAGGTGCTTGGTTACTCGCATAGCCTCACTAGAGGTGCTTACATTGGTCCTTAGGTGATTATGCCATGGTTTGCTGTCTTGCAGAATATTGCATCAGGAAGGGATTTAAAGAAATTTCTCATTATATGTATTATTTTACTTCCATGTCTCTTTGGTAACAGCTTCACATTTATGCCTTTAAATTGTGTTGGTGGTACCGAGAAACCAGCATCGGTCTTCTAACTATTATTTTGTGAAATTATGCTCCTACTTAATGAATCTCTTTTTTTTGAAAATTGGCCTAACATAATGCCTACAACTTTTAACGCATGGATATCCTCATAGAATTAAGAATGGATATATAATACTTTGCTTGGTTTAAGAGTGGTGCCTTTGTCAAGTAACTTCCCTATACTGAACAAATTTAAATACACATAAAATGAAGTAAAATAAAAACAAAGGAAAAAAAAAATGCATTTCCAATTTTGTTTGTAGGCTTGCCTTTCTTTGCTTAGACCTGTAAGTTTCTTGTTAAACATGATGATTGGAAGTATGGAAGTCAAATGGAACAATTAATTAGTTTTCCTGTACTTGAATCTTAAACAAAGTTTGCACCAATATCTCTTTTTCATTGGCCTTTCACAGACTTATTACAATTATAGTCACATTGTATTTTATGTATGCAAGAGGTGAACTGTGAAGGTGGTATAATGCTTTGACTGTGATCATACATTGCAAACATTTTATCATGCCCTTGAAAGAATGAGAATCTGTTTCTAAACAAAAAAATTTAGTTGAATCTCTTGTACTTTGAAAATGATGTCATGCAACTATGAATTTAGGGACTTAAAATTTCAGATTCTAGTATCATTTCTTAGTTTTTGGTTGGCGGGACTGTAGATCACACAAAATGGGTAGGCGCTTTTCACAAAAAGCAGGATTTCATTGATGTAGTAGAGGTAAGCAACTTGTAGCTCCTTAGAAACTGAATGGAGTTAAGGCTCAGTTATGTTAATTGTTAGTCTTGCCATTGGAATTTAAATTCATTTTCGTTTATATACTTTTGTGAAACTAGTCTGCTTTGATACTCAAACAATTATAAGCTGCTTCCAATCACCATTAGCACATGCATAAATGTAAAAACATCATCAGCTTTGTTGTGATTTACTTACCTAGTAGTGACATCAATATCCAGAGGACTTTTATTTTCACCAGTCCTTTGTATTGTTAATTGCAAGACTAAGTCCTCTAATATGAATTAAGATTTTGCAGCATAGTTTATTTACAATAATTTCTTTTGAGCGGTAGAGGTGGAGTACTTGAAAATTTAAACTACAACTATGATTTTGTCAATGTTATGTTGGGCCATGAATCAATGTAGGAAAAGCTATCTCTTTTTTTCTTTTCTTTTTTTCTCTCGAAGGGAAACACTCTCTTAAAAAGAAGAGGCAAGGTGGAAACTTTCTCTTCAGCAGTAGATATTGGATACTAAAAATTTTCAAATACCAAAATTGGAGCTGTTTTAGGTGCTAGATTAATATGTGTAAAGAAAAACTATACTGGTTTTATAGTGAGAAAAAGTGATAAGATGCATGCACTTTTTTTGTCTGTTTGAATCTTATCTTAATTCTTGTCATTGGATTGTGAGTTGTGATAAGAATATAATGTTAGTTTGAAGACATTTGTGATGTTATCTAGTTACATTTGTGGTAATGTCTTAGTGGAGCTAAAATTATTACAGGTTATTTGTAATAAAAATGTGGTTTTAGGACCCAGGAGGGAAAGTAAAAAAAAAAAAAAAAACCTATAGCGGCGGGCAGAAACTGCTGCTAAAGGACTAAAATTATGAAATAATTGAAGACCTATAGTGGCGTTTATCACCCGCCGCTAAAGCTTCAAACATATTGGACCGCCGCTAAAAGGTACATAGGGTATGTTGTACATAAAGCCCTATAGCGGCGCTTATTGACCGCCGCAATAGGTGACAACATATAGCGGCGGGCTTATCCCGCCGCTAAAAGGCCACTTGACCCGAATGGCAACCTCATATGGCAGCAGTTCTTAGCCCGCCGCAATAGATAAAAAGCGCCGCTAAATGGAAGATCTATTGCGGCGGTTTTTGTTACCGCCGCAATAGAGCTATTGCGGCACCGCAAGGCTGGCGGGTAGAACCGCCGCAATAGCCCCCGCCGCTATAGGCCAAATGGACCTTTAGCGGCGGTTTTTGGCCCGCCGCAATGGGCCAGTTTTTTTGTAGTGGAAGAGAGAATAAAAAATATTAAAGAATGAATATTTAAATGAAGTGTAAAAAAAAATAGAATCATATATTGTAAAATGGGGTGTTAAAATAGACAAAATAGTTTTTTAAGTTGTTAAATGCTAAATTTTTTAGGACCACCAATGATGATGTTCTAACCAGGAAAATGGGATAATGTGCTCCAAACCATTTCAATGGAGTGATTTAATTGGTTTTTTTGTGGCTATTGGTGTGAAATACCCCATTGTCGATTAATAAACATAGTAGTCTATATTTGTGTTCCAAGATAAATAATTGGGATCTTTTTGAAAAGCAAATACAAGGAAAAGGAAAATGTAGAAAACTAGAGTAAAGAAAATGAGAGATTTTGGTAAAATGAAATTTTGAGTTCTTGATCTTTTCGATTCTGGTTACAGACTCCAATATATACATAACCAACTCCGTAGAGTGTGGAATCATCCTAACAAACTATAGCATAAACTAATCAAGTGTTGACACGTGCATAGACGAATCAGATGCTGACACGTGGACTTGTATCAATAACTAACTCCACTAATAACACCTAACTTAAGCTACCTACAATTTAGTCTATTATCATAGCTCTTCTACAGTTCGTTTTGACTCAACTTTATCATAATGTTTTACACTTTTTTCAATATTTTTCAAGGTCAAATAATGTTGTAAAATGTTCCCTATTTTGAATCATGATGTACCTCAATGCATGAACAAGAACAATTTTTTCCAAATTCGAGTAAAAGATGAGGTTGTAGTACTAAAACATATAGTAAGGGTTATCTAAACCTCCGTGGAGATATATCTCAGAGAAAACAAGCAATAAGTAGATATATCTCTCTGCTTTGGGAGAAATTATACAGTCTTCTGGTGGACCATATCACTTGTCCACCATTCTACTAAAAGACTCACACTTGTTTAAAATTGTTGAGTCAGTAATCAGTTTCAGATTTTAAAAAAAAATTCTAACTCAACAATTTTAAACAAGTGGGAGTCTTTTATTGGAATGATAGACCACGTCACTTATCTACCATGAGGACCTTATAATTTCTCCTGCTTTGGGTATCAACTTTTTGATAGTCTAACCTACAAGCCATCAAAACGGCATCATGTTGTTTCTCCAACCTTGAATATGACACTTATCTCCTTTCATAGGTAAGAATGGATTGTTCACACTCAGATCCGAACGGATTCTCAGCCTATATATAATATCTCCAGAAAAGAATTTTTCCTGTGGAAGCAGAAAAGGACATCATGAGCAACACCGAAGAAACTATTTATGAAAAAAGGCCTAAAGCTTTTGACACCAAACTTTACATGTCGTTGCCATGTAATATTAGGGGAACCAAACGGAATTTTGTGCAAGAGTTGAAGAAAAGTCTGAAAAATAAATAAATAAAACAAGTGTTATAAAAGAACAAGAGGAAAAAAAAAACAAAACAAAAAAAAGAGGGTAAACATATTAAATAGTTTGGTTGCAGCTTACTCTTAGGCTTCGTTTAGGAGGAGGGAATGGAATAAAATGGAATAAAAAGAATAATTTTATAATATTCTTCCCTTCTCTTGTTTGGGAGTTTTAATGGAGAGAATGGAAAGGTCATTCCCTTGTTTGGAAGTTTAAGTGGAAGGGAATGGAATGGGTAGGAGGGAACACTCGTTCCTCTCTATTTCCTTAAAATCTCAAATTTTCATTCCCCCCAAAATTGGGAGGAATGGGAGGAAATGGAATTAGATTTAATGATTTTTTTACTAAAACTCTCATAATACCCCTATATATTCAACCCTTTATTTTAAAATAGGAGTCTAATAGTAATATTGTCATAAAATAATTCCATTCCATTCCCTCCATGTTGCTTCCAAACAAAATTACTTATATTTCATTCATTTTCATTCTTTTCCATTTCTTTATTTTAAAACATCCAATCAAGATTACTTAATTCCATTCTTTTCCATTCCTTTCCCTTACTAAAATACATTTCATTCCATTCTTTTCCCTTACTTAAATACATTCCATTCCATTCCTTTCCTTTCCATTCTCTTATGATCATTCCATTTCATTCCCTTATAAACTCTCAAACGAAGCCTTAATAAATGGAGTTAAGTGTGGTTCAACAAGTCCAGCATTCTCCTCTTTAAAATTTAGAGGCCACGCATCTTTTAAGCCATCTATCCTTGACTCATAAGTGAAAAAACGTGGCAATGAAGAAGGCCGATAAGAAACTGAAGTAAAGGGATACGAGAACTCAAAGAGAGTCAAGGACATTGTTCTAGGTTGTGTTTTGACTAGTTTGGTTGCGTTTTACAGTACTTTTTTGAGGTCTAGGATAGTGATAGAGCTCTATGTTGTGTTTTAAGTTTTAACAAGTTTTCTTTTTCTTTTTTTTTTCGAATTCAGTAAGCTGAAGAGTATTGTGGGTGACTTCTAGCTATTTATAAGCACACAAATTTCTGATAGAGCATGGTTGGCATACATTAATGTACCCATAACAGTGTTTCTTGCAGTGCGGTGTGGTTATTCTATTTTGCGAGCAGTTTTAGTGCGATTTTTGCGATTTAGCGAACACCCTTACATAACACCCTAATTGAGTCGGCTAGCTAGTCAAGGAGCGGCAAAGGGAGTGAAAAGGATGGGTCAACTAGTCAAGGAGCAGCACGCACAAGGTACTCAATTGTACAGTAGAGGGAGAAAAGACAAGTTTGATAAATTTTCATATCCATTTATGTGCAGCAAAAGGAGAAAAGATAAGATTTGATGATACTGGGACCATATGGAGCCAGCTGAACCAGTAAAGGACGTTATTATCAAATTCTTAAGTATGGCCACATGTTTTCCCTTTTGATTATTTATTTATTTAAGCTCAATGTTTTCCATTCTAAACATCTACTTAAGGCTTGAGTCATGCAAGTATGGTGCACCATTTCAAGTCTTTCACATATATAACTAAAAAAAATTGGTTCTACAACCACGTTTTTTTCCCAGTGGTTTTAAAAATGCCACTATAGGAGACCTAAAACAGTGCTTTTAGAAACTGCCACAATAGGTTGACCTATTACGGCAGTTTAAAACCGGCACTTTTAAACCACTACTATAAATATATTGCTGCGGCACTTTAAAAAATTGCCACAATAGGTAGAGCTATTACAATGGTTTCCAATTGACGCTATAGGTTTGATTTTTTTTTTTTTTTTTTTTTTTTTTTTTTTTGTATTTTAAATGACCTATTATGGCAGTTTTAGAACCACCACTATAAGTTTGCTCATATTGAGGACCTATTACAAAAGTTTTAAAATTGCCGCTAGAGGTTTGAAATTAATATATATATATATATATATATTTTTAAATAACCTATTATGGCAATTTTAGAATTGCCGCTATAGGTTTGCTCGTATTGAGGACCTATTACAAAAATTTTAAATCTGCTGCTATAGGTTTGAAATTAATATTTTTATTTTATTTTATTTATGTATTTTAAATAACCTATTACAACTGTTTTAGAACTGTCACTATAGGTTTGCTCATAATGAAGACCTATTACTACGATTTTAAAACTGCCGCTATAGGTTTTACATTAAGAACTCTTTTTCTTCTTTAAAATGACCTATTATGGCGGTTTTAAAACAGCCCCTATAGGGCTTCAAAATTAAGAAATTTTTTTAAATGACTTATTATGGCGGTTTTAAAACTGCTGCTATAGGTTTTAACATAGCCCATAATTTAATGACCTATTGCAGCAGTTTCAAACTGCCATAAGATTGCAATCATAGTTGATTTGAATGACCTGTTGCATGCAAGTCACTTCACCATTTTAAAATAAAATTCCCACTTTTACCCTTGCACAATGCTAAATTACTAAATAACCCTTACTACTTTAAAAAAATGGACCAAAATACCTAGCCCACTTGTTAAAGTAATCACATGACCAATTCCCCCAAAATTTCCACTCTTTCTCAACCCCAAAACTTCATTCTCCCTCTCTTACTCTCCACCTCAGTCTCCCAAAAATTGGAATGAGCTTGAACTCGGTATTAAAAAAAGACTACAAAGCTCTTATAACCACTAAGATTGCAATCATAGTAGATTTGAATTTATTAGCTTTATTCCTACTACAAGAACTATGACCTAATGGGACTGAGATTCTTTTCTAATGGTAAAACAAAATCCTTCACTAGAAATCTCAAAGTGGACATTCAACTAGAGAAACATTTCCCTCTAACCTTAGGGACTTACATGGAGTCGCCACTTAATTTAATTAAATGAAAATTTGAGAAAATCTCAAAGTAAAGTTGATTAATAAATAGTAAAAAATTATATGAAATATCATATAAATCAAAATTACATGGCCTTAGTCTTGAATACAATCTAGTAAAAATATATAATGTTAGCGGCAGATCTAGAAATTATTTCTAAAGTGGTCAATAAGAACCTTAAACTATAAACAATCTAACCAAAAAAAAAAAAAAAACTTGAATATATCAACACCACCAAAAAAAATGCAAATACATGAAGTTTTAAATTGTCCTTCTACTAACAAAATCGAAAATTAAAAAAGGGACTAATGAGAGATAAAGTAAGAACTAGGAATGGTAAGATGAGATTAATAAAGTGAGAGACATTATAAAAATGACAATAGAGAAAAGAAAAATGGAGAATGTGAGAAAGAGATAAAGAGCAACAATGACACCTACTGTGACTATGAGCCGAGTTAGCAAGGAGAATAAAGTTGTCAAGGCCGCCGAGGAGAACTCACAATCATAGTATCTCTCTTGATAACATTTTCTTGGAAAAATAAAATTGGGGATTAATTATATGGAATGGGTTGAATGAGTTACAAATTTGAACGGACTTTTGTTAAATATTTTGGTCATCTATTGTTGTTTGAGCTATTTTTACTGTTATTTGGACTATTTTTTATTGTTATTATTTGAACTAATTTTTTTAAGAGGTTAAGGATTATGTTTAGGTGCCAATATTATTTTTGTAAATAGGGATACAACAAAATGTCACAACAATTTCACATTTCTAAATTAGTATACCAAAAAAAAAAATTAATTAGAGATAATGGTGGGCCCATGTGTTAATTGACAAGCTAATTTAAAAATATTTTGAAAATTTTGTGACATTTTGTTGTGTGGCTAACATTATTCTTATTTTTGTTGAACTCAAATTCTTGAAATTTTCAAGTCAAGGTGTTGATGCGAACACCATGGTTTATATGTAAAGCTACCACTACTTTATGGTGTAATTAAAACATAGTAAATAAAAAAATAAATAGAAAATTATATCGATAATCCTAATTTATGTCTATTAGGTTAAGTTTGGATGGATTCTCAAAAAAAAGAAAAAGGATTAAGTTTGAATGTTATGTTATAGAGTAAGAAAGTATTAGACACTCACGCTGCCCAATTTAAGAATTGTCTCTTAGGGTAAAATGGCCAATATAAGCAACTTGCTTACCTATTGCAATCCATTTGCACGTGTTACACAAGCTAAAATTAAAGATTTAGCTGTGTCTTAAAATCCTCACTCTGCCTATTAAGTTACCTTGTTTTCCTCGCTCATCTTACCTCTCTCTCCTTTGAGTCACACTTATGACCATAACAAGAACTCATTTACCTTCTTGTTTTTTAAATCTTTTCTTGTATGATAAAATTTTAACCTATAACCGTCTATTTCATAATAATTATTCTTTATCATCAAGTAAAAATACTAATTAATTTTTTATATATGCGTGATTTAAACTTCAAATCTCTTATTTGATAACAAATGATTTTATTAATTAAACTAACTGAAATCCATAACTCTTTGAACCTAAGAACGGGGCCAAATTTACCACTGGGCTAAGGCCAAATCACCTTCCATCAGATCAGTACGCATTAGGACATATTAGTGCCTGGCACAAATCCCTCAACAATCGAGCAGCTAGTTGGATCTTTGTTCAAATCTAGAGGAGATACACCCCAGAGAGAAGGGCCCAACCAAAACGGGATTTTCTTTGTGCTTTTTCACTCTAGAATGCTTGTGAGAATTTATTCGGGCAGTTGAGATGTGGGGCATTTTATCGAACACTCGGCTTGCGTAACATTAGACACTCAATTGTCTTGGACCATGCACTGTCTTCTCTTGCATAACCATAAATATTTTGTTGTTAACTGACCTCAAAGTGGCAGCTTACAATGTTAATCACCTGTACTTAACATGCCAAAATTTACGAGTCCGATTATATTTTACCAGGAGTCAACTGCACATCAAATAGCAAAAGAAAAAAAGAGTCAACTGCTAATCAGAAAAACAATAAAAACTTCATTCCATGTATCTTCATTATTTCTTTTCCACCTTCATAGTACAGCATTCCTTATTCTTTTGGCAAGTGAATACAACATTCCTCCATTAATTCTCATTTTTCTTCTAAGGATTTAAGCTCCTCAATTAAGGCATCAGCATCCATATACGAAGATCCACCAACTTGAACAGCTTTCTTAGCCTTCTCTGCAAGCTCTCTAGCTCGTTTTCTCATCTCCACAACCTCATCACCACCACCCATTAACCTTTTCACTGCCACCTCCACCTTCTCCCTCACAACCAACGCTTTCTTTTCAGACTTAAATGACATCCACTCTATGCTCCCAACTTGAACTCCAATCCCCAACATATCAGTAACCAATTTTTCATTGCAGAACTGTTCAGCAGAGAGTGGCCATGTAATCATAGGCACACCACAACAAACTCCCTCCAACATAGAGTTCCATCCACAATGGGTCAAAAACCCTCCCACTGCACCATGTTCTAATATCAATAACTGGGGTGCCCACCCTTTTATTATCACACCCTTCTTTGATTCCTTAATCCTCTCTTCAAATCCACCAGGAAGGAAATTTTCTTCATCTTTGAAGGCTTTTCCAACAACCCAAATGAATGAATGGTTGGAAGCCTCAAGAGCATGAGCAATCTCAACAAACTGCCCTGGAGCAAAACTGGGTCTGCTTCCAAAACTAATATAAAGAACTGAATTGGGTTCTTTCTCATCCAACCAACCTAAACAACTTTGGTCAGCTTGTTTGCCTCTCTCAGCCTTATCAGTAACATTTGTGTTACATAGAGAAGCTGGTCCTACAAGCCAAGCCTTCTTTCCCATCTCCTTTCTGGAAAAGTCTGCAAAAGCTGGCTCCAAGTCGTAGAAACTATTAACCACAGACCCAAAGCTTTTTTCTTCATCTTTTGCCATCTTATCAAGACGCCCAGATTTGTCTTTAACAAAATCAGGAAGCTGAGACCTTGTCAGTTCGATCCGATCAGGAAGGCCCGGCACTACAAAAGGCTCATAATCTGAACCCACTTTCTCATGTGGTTCATACTTTCTTAAACTCTCTGCAACACAACCAGGGAGGCACCCACTACCATTGAAGATAATCCTTCTAATACCGAGCTCATCGAAAAGCTCAGCAGCCCAACGGTGAAACATGTCGAAGACAATGCAGTCAGGTTTGTGTTCAATGAGGAAGAGTTTGAGAGGCTCTTGGAGGACTGTGGTATCAGTGAAAGGGGTTGCAGACATGTCAGATTCAGGTGAAACTGCACCGTCTGGTAATTGGAGAGCATGGATGGAAATTGGTCGGCCAGAGTTTTGGTCACGGAGGATGGAGTTTTGGAAGTGAAGAGCATTTGTGGGAGTGACTATGATAGTGGATTTGGCTCCATGGGAAGCAAAAAGTCTTGCCATGTCTACCATTGGAATCTGGTGGCCTCCACCCACGAAGGGAAAGAAGAACATTTCGACTGTACGAGTTTTTGAGTCCATGGATGCTTTGACTTTTGAGAGAGAGAGAGTATAATAAATGAGAAATCCTTGTGTTCCGGTTTTTATAGGAGTAATTCTGGTAGCGTACCCAATTACACCTATTTTTCGCAATCTTATTTGTTACAGTGTGGCTCACTGCACTTTCACTCGACATTTTTGTTTACTACTATTTACCGTGTGCTAAGTTATGACAAAACTGTGACACAAAAGGACATGGTTTTAGAAATTTTCGTTTCAATGGAGATGAAAAAGCATAGGTTTAAATCAAGAAAAAAAAATTTAGGATCACACCTTTTCTACCACATAGTGTGGATAATTATTGAGTACTCCCAGAGTAGCGTACTCCCCCCTCTCACATAACTATGAGTCTCACTAATTAAATTCATAGTAAGATCTCCAATTCTTATGAGAATGAAGAATATGCATTTATAGTACTCCTAGAGTATTCAATAATTTTCTCAACTATGTTATAAATGTAATGTGATAAGCTCCAAATCATGTAGAAAAAGTAATGGGTCTTGACAGCACTTACATAATTGTGAAAAAAATTTATGATAAAAATTGTGATCCTATCATTATTCTTGTATATTTAGGTACAAATTATTATGTACAACTTTTTACATCTTCTTTCTTTTTACTTTTTCAAAATACAAGTATATAAGAGCATCATTATTGGTGGAGGCATATTTTTATAATGCTATTTTTGCCTCTCAAACTACAAAATATTGTGCTACATTAGTGGTGCCATAGCTAAAAAAATTTAACTACATGCTACAGTAAACAGGTACTCGTACCTGTTTACTGTAGCAAGCAGCTACTTGTTTTTAATATTTTTTTATGCTTTTTTTTCTTTTAGACCTTCAACTCATCTCTCTCTCTCTCTCTCTCTCTCTCTCTCTCTCTCTCTCTCTCTCGTTACTCCCCTCTCTGACCAGAACTCCTCTCTCTCATCTCAGATCAGATCATGTCAAGGGTCACGCCATGGATCACACCGTGGGTCACGCCGTGGATCAAGCCCTTGCCACCGTCCTTGAATCCATCTCTTTTCTCTCTTTGCTCATATCGGAATTTGGGTGATTCGGTTTTTTTTTTTTTTTTTGGTGTGTTTGGTTGATTTTTGGTTGATCATTGCTCAAATCAAAATTTGGGTGTTTGATTTTTTTTTTTTTTTTTTTCTGTGAGTTTAATGGTTGTGGTGGTGGTGATGGTGGTTGTGGTGGTAGTTTGGTGGCTATGGTGGTGGTATAGTGTTTGATTTATTTATTTATTTATTTCTGTGAGTTTGGTGGCTGTGGTGGTAGTGATGGTGGTGGTTTGGTTTTTTATTTTGTTTGTGGATTTGGTTGAAATGGTGGTTTGGTGGCTGTGTTGGTGGTGGTTTGATTTTTTTTTTTTTTTTTTTCCTCTTGCCGTGACGTTGGTTGCCACATGGAGGTTGTGGCTGGTGGAGGTGGTGGTTGTGGCTGATGAAAGGTTTTAATGGTGGATATTTTTTATTTTATTTTAATGAGCTTTTTATAATATTTTAATATAATAATTAAAAATATAGATTGGGCATTTTAGAAAGTAAAAAGATAAAATAAATAAAATAATTATTATAAGGAAAATGCTAACGAATGCCCTTAGAACACTGATTAATAATCCATTTAAAGAAAGTTTTATGAGAAATGAAAAAAAAAAAAAAGTAATTAATATTTTAACAGTTTTTTTTATTTCCCATAAAAGTTATATCAAAACTTTTCTAAAATGAATTATTAATAAGTGTCTTTAGAACATTCATTAGCATGACACTTTTTTTAATATTAAATAGCCAAACTTTTGCCTTCGCTGCTCGACTCAGTTAGCAGATAAGAGCTTTGATGCTATCGTCATTAGTGACGTATACTTTGATTGAGATTTTCAGTTTTCTTTTTCTTTCTTTCTTTTTTTAGCTGCTAAGTTTTCATGCCTAAAAGTCATGCTATGATTGGTTTGTAAGATAAATTGATGAGTATCTTTCACATTCAGTGACACAGACGGTAGCTTCTTTTGTATTTATGTTATGTAATAAGACTTTCGGTTGCACAGGTGAGTGTGTCAAGGTGTACTTTTTTCTTTTTCTTTTTTGAGAAGAAGTGTCAAGGTGTAGGTTTTTTTATTTTTGCTGAATGTGTCAAGGTGTAGTTTGTGGTCGACCACTTTTTAAACTCACATGAAAGTGTTGACCACAGTAATGGCTTTCACATGCGTTACAAAAATGAAAAATAAAAGACGGCAAAGGGCTATTAATTTTAATTGAACCGCCCACCTACCAAGCATTCCAATCCAAGCTTGGCTTATTTAGCAAAGAAAAAAAAACCCAAGCTTGGCTTTTCACTCCCCCAAACTTTCTTTATCCCAAAACGGTCAAAACCATCGCATCCTCTCCTTTAAGGAAAAAATAGAAAAAAATAAAATTTAACTACAAAATTAGTTGTAGTCTAAAATTACAATTTTATTCAATATTTTTTTATTAGATGTAAAGTTTGACAAATCTACTATTTGATTACATCTTCTTTTTATATTCTTCATGTAAGGACCAGATTTAAATCCCTAGTCCAAAAGGTGGATGGACGTAGGCCCAAAAAATCCAAAACAATGAATTTGTAGGGAGTGGGTTGAAAAACTGGGCTAGAATGAGTTGGATAACAAATAAGGTGGATTCGAATGACAAGAAAAAGAAGATGGACAAGTTTTAACTACAGAAAATTGTCTTCGGCAAGGTCTGAGGAGATCAGTTCTTATGTATAGCTTTTAAGTTTGATTACAAGTTTGGTTCTTGATTGCTACAGTATTTCTTTCTTGATTTCTCGATCCTTTTTCCTCAGGGGTTTCTTACATTATATACCTCCCTTTCAATGATCGTGGCCCTCCATCTGTTGACCATCCAGGCTACTCCTTGAGTGCTTGTCCCATCGGACACCCCCTCTGGCCCTCTGTAAGTTGGGGTAGCCAAGACAACATTGTTCAGGAGTCTTCTCCACATAAATGCGGCCAGAAAGTTAGCTGCAGAGCATTCAATGCGGTAGCAGCAACTTTTTCTTAGATATTTCCTAACTCTCATCCTTCCAGTACGTTCATAATGCACATCCCTATCAGTGAAGCTTCCTGGAGATCACTTTGAACAACAGGCTATACATTTGATCTATGCCTCGTTTGTCCGAGAAGTAGTACCTCTCCTAAACTCTCCATTCGCAACATACTCATGGGACTCTAAACTTAACACCCTCAATACTGTTTACTCTTCCTCGGACCAACCAACGTCCTCGACAAAGGCCCAATATATAATCTTGGGCCCTTATCCCTACAATAGCCCCTCAAAACTCCGGTTTTTCCCTTCTATCCGAGGAGAAAAGGTGGGGGTTTTGATTTTTCAAGAGTTAAGACCATTCATCTCTTTGGTTTACACACGTGGGAGTACCGTTTTGTGCACCCCATAACTGTTATTGATGCTTTGGAGCCCACACAGCGTCATTAATTGCTCCAGGCAGCGCTTTATTCCCCGCATCCAACGATGAGATGCAGATCTTATGGTTGACATTTCTCCTTGAATTTTGAGCGGGATAACTCCCACTCAATTTCACCTCCTATATAAGGTATCCGGGGAAATCATTTTTCCTCATTTCACAAGTTTTCAAGCTCTCCAGAGATCCCAAACGCACAAACCCTCAAAGCCTTCTAAGTTCCCAAATTTCCCAAGTTCCTTTCTTAAAAAATCTTTGAATCTTTTAAAGGTCAAAGGGTTAATACACGTGCTTATTCTTGTAAGTTTCTACCTCTTTAAGCTTTTTTCTCCTCGGCCAATCTCCTTGGCCTTCTATTATTTGTTTTCTTTCTTTGAAAATTTCTTTCGCATTCCTTTAGCTCGCCAAGATGGGTAGGTTCAAACACCTCGTAGATTCTCCGACCAGTATGGAGGGCTTTAAGGCTAAGTACCACATTCCGCAAGGAGTAGCCCTGCGGTATTGTGCTCTAGACTAAATAATCACAGATAGGAAGGAAGGGGAGGTTATCATTCCTATGATCGTTTTCATGGAAGGAGGAATGACACTTCCCATGGGTAAGGTGACCTGAGACTATCTGATCAATCATAGGTTGACTCCCTATCAGTGCACCCCTAACCTATTTAGGGTCTTGGGTAGCGTAGACGCTTTCAATGAGCAGATAGGCCTGAGACTCATGTGGCATGATGTCGTTCATATGTATGAGTGCCACAAACTCGCCAACGCAAGATATTACCTCATGTCTCGATCCACCATTGTTAGACTGATATCATGTCTTCCTAAGTCCAACAAAGGCATGAAGGATGACTTCCTGATCGCCAGGTAGGGTACCCTAGGTTTAAGTCCCTTAGCATGGGATTTAGCTGCTTTAGCTTTACCACCTTTTCCTTTTAACACATTGTTTTCCTTTGACAATGGTTTGCTCCTCGAATGTTTTTGCAGATAAAGGGCACGTTGCTCCTAGACTCAGTCTTGTCAACGTCGTGGGTCTCAACAAAGTGCTGCGGTCCAAGATTTTTGTGAGTAAAGAAAGGCAACTGCGAGCTGTCCACTTAATATTGGACTTCAAGCCCTTGTCAAATGCATTCCAAGACGTGGGCCAAGTAATAAGAGCAGGCGACCCGAGAATCCATCGGATAGATGTCTCACAGCCCAGTTTCTTGGCTCGGGAAGACCTTCCTCTAGTCAAACTTCCTCTTTAACGTTCTCCCCAAGAAGTAGCTGTTTTGAGGGAGGAAACAGCCTCCTCGCGTCTCTCCCTTGAGGCCAAGATTGACCAATTTCACTTTGAAGAAGAAGAAAACGCGCCAGAAAGGCCTATAGAGCTCTCAAATTCTAAAGTTGAATTTGAAAGACTTTCTGCGGCCCAGTCTCCTAGACTTGTAGTTGCTCAAGTTGATACCAGCTTCGAAGAAGAGGAAGAAATGGCCTTGAACCCGAAGAGAGGCCTTAAAGATCTAGTAGCCGGGAGAAACAAGAGGTCATCATCCAAGGATGCCCCACAAACTTAGCTTCCTCCCAATCCTCCCCTTCCCTCTCTTCCCTCTCCTCTTGGCTTGCTCCCTGATCCCAACTTGCAAAAGAGGAAGAGGAAGGGGAAGGGCATTAAGGAGGGGGACATTGTCCCCCCAAAGGACCCAAAGTAGCAAAAAACTACTAAAGATAAAAGGGGCTCCTCTATGGAAAGCAAGGAGGACTCCCTTGGGGCCAAGGTGCGCCGACCGCAGCGCACTTGGGCTAACCGGCTGGAGCTGGATGGTGCTGCCATCCCCTGGGACGCTTCAGTTCAAGAGCTCCAAAAAGGGCATTCAGGCTACGTTGCTGAAGCCCTAAAGTAGCCTCTTCTTCTCCCTAGAGACATGGAGGCTCTCAGGTGCATGAGGCAGCCTGACCTCTTCCTGTTCCTGAAGAGGACCTTGCCATGGTAAGTAATCTAACACATCTTTGAATTAAATGCTTATCTGCGCTTTCATCCTTTCTCCTTTTTTTTTTACATATGGGATTCCTTCATTATTTTTATGCAGGTTATCCAGCAAGTTTTGTGGTTGAGGAGTGGGTCCAAGACGCCCGTAATGAGGCTAGGGCTAAGGCCCACTCCCGTGCTGAGACTGAGAAATCCCTAGGAGCCCTCAAGCAAGAAAAAACTGAGTTGGCCAAGAAGCTAACCGCTGCGGAGAGGGCACATCTGAGTGCCGAAGCTAGTTTGAAGAGCGTGGAGACCCAGGCCAAGGACCAGTGCAAACAGCTCCACATGACCGAGATAAAGCTGGCCAGCCAGAGACAGCTGGTCCTGGATCTTAAGGCTGAGCTGCAGAAAGCTAAGGATGCAGCTCAAGTGGCCAGGGAAGCTTCTAAGGCCGCGAAGGCGGCATCCTATGAACGTGGGGTGCAGGAAATAGAGACCTAGTTGGTAGAAGAGGTGGCAGGAGTGTGCAGGGACTATTGCGCTGAGACATGGGCAGAAGTGCTCAACTGGGCGGGAGTCCCTACTGACTCCGAGCTGAGGAGGGT
Source organism: Quercus aquifolioides (assembly GCA_019022515.1). Taxonomy (NCBI): domain Eukaryota; kingdom Viridiplantae; phylum Streptophyta; class Magnoliopsida; order Fagales; family Fagaceae; genus Quercus; species Quercus aquifolioides. Next base: position 40,162,799 of record CM032332.1, read on the forward strand.
TGAGAACATCTTCTTCCCGGAGAACATCTAAAAAGTTCCAGCGATACTCCCTCCTCCTATTGCTGACCCTCTCCCTCCTCCTATGCAGCTCCCCACCACCCCAAGCCCCTCCTCTTGATGCTGAAGTCTCAACAAGGGCTGGAAAGGGTAAGGAGGTTCAGCCACCGATGAAGGCCAAACACTCCGAGGATGCTCTCACAATTAGGGATGTGGTCTCCAAGGCTAAGGATGCAAAGCCTAAGTCCAAGGCTGGGTATTCGCAACCCGAGGAAGCTGATCCCAAGAAGGACCCTCACCCAGCAAAAGCCTAGCTATAAGGATTTCTTTTTTTATCTTTCTGCATGTATGTTCTTCTTCTTCTTCTTTTTTGTGGTGTTTTACCACTGTTTTTAATAGACTCTCCTTTTGATCAATGAAAAGACTTTACCTTTTGTTTCATGAATCTTTCTTTTTCCTTATAACATTTACTCTCTTATCAGTATTAACCAAGATTGCTAACAATAGTGGATTGTTATTACTCATACTTTAACAAAAGCTAATAATATTGTATTACTGCTAATTCAAATAAATTGAATAAATGCCAGCAATAAAGAGAATTATCATATACTTGTACTAAGAGTTGGGCCTTCTGCAAGGAAAGCTAAATCTTTTAGAGATGAATAATATATCTTGTAAAAAATAAACAGGGCAGACAACCCTTATTCTACTCAACACTTATATAAATATCTAAAAACATTAACTTACTTAAAACCCCTGATCCGAGAGGTTGGGTATAACCTGGGATTTATTTTGACATTTAGAAAAATAAATAGAAAGTGCTAATTTACTCAAAGCATGTGGTCCGAAAGACCAAGCATGAATAAGGTTCTACTTAAAACCTGGTAAAATGAACCTGCAGTATTAATTTACCCAAAGTATGTGGTCCGAGAGACCAGGCATGACTGAGATTCTGTTTAATACTTAGAACAATGATTAAAAGATATCAATTTTTTCAAGGTATGTAGTCCAAGGAGCCAGGCATGACCAAGATTCTGTTTGATACTTAGATAGATTTTAGGGAGTATTAATTTACCCAAAGCATGTGTTCCAAGGAGCTAGGCATGGTTAAGGTTATGTTTAATACTTAGAACAATGATTAGAAGATATCAATTTTTCCAAGGTATGTGGTCCGAGGAGCCAAGCATGACCAAGGTTCTGTTTGATATTTAGATAGATATCATGAAGTATTAATTTATCAAAAGCATGTGGTCCGAGAAGCCAGACATAGCTAAGATTCTATTTAATACTTAGAACAATGATTAGAAGATATCAATTTTTTCAAGGTATGTGGTCCGAGGAGCCAGGCATGACCAAGGTTCTGTTTGATACTTAGATAGATGTCAGGAAGTATTAATTTACCCAAAGTATGTGGTCCGAGGAGCCAAGCATAGCTAAGGTTCTGTTTAATACTTAGAACAATGATTAGAAGATATCAATTTTCTCAAGGTATGTGGTCCGAGGAACCAGGCATGACCAAGGTTCTGTTTGATACTTAGATAGAAGTCAGGAAGTATTAATTTACCCAAAGCATGTGATCCGAGGAGCCAAGCATAGCTAAGGTTCTATTTAATACTTAGAACAATGATTAAAAGATATCAATTTTTCCAAGGTTTATGGTCCGAGGAGCCAGGCATGACCAAGGTTCTATTTGATACTTAGATAGATAGTAGAACGCATGACACGTAATACAACAAATCCAAATAGGGTGAAGAAAGCTTTCATTAATAATAATACCTTCTCAAGTTATTTACATTCTAGGGACATGGTACAACCTTTTCCTCTAGATCTTCAAGATAATATGCACCTATTCCTGCCACTGATGTGATACGATATGGTCCTTCCCAGTTGGGCCCTAACTTTTCCCAGGCTAGGTTCTTTGCAATACCCAAAACCTTTCTTAGCACGAAGTCACCAGGTGCCGGTGGTCTCAGTTTCACGCTGACAACATACCCTTGCTTGAGCTTATGTTGGTAATAGGCCAATTGGACCATGCCATTTTCTCTTCATTCTTCAATTAAGTCTAAACTTTTCTCCAGTAGCCCATCATTGCTAGTCGGAGTGAAGGAACTTGTTCTCAACGTGAGGAATCCAGTTTCTAGAGGAATAACCGCCTCAGCCCCATAAGTCATTGAAAAAGGTGTCTCCCTAGTGAATCTGCGGGACGTAGTTCGATATGTTCAAAGGACGTGTGGTAGTTCTTCTACCCATTTTCCCTTTACGTCGTCCAGCCTTTTTTTAAGCCATTCCACTATGACCTTGTTGACAGCTTCAGCCTGTCCGTTCCCCTGTAGATACGCCGGAGTGGAATATCTATTTACTATGCCCAAGTCGCAGCAATACCTCCTGAAGGTCTTGTTATCAAACTGCAATCCGTTGTCCGAGATGAGGGTATAAGGGATTCCAAACCGAGTGATAATATTCTTCCAAACAAATTTTTTGGCATCCACATCCCTGATATTCGCCAATAGTTCAACTTCGACCCACTTGGTGAAGTACTCCGTGCCAACCAACAAATATCTTTTATTCCCTCTGCTTTAAGAAAGGGACCTACAATGTCCAATCCCCATTGAGCAAAAGGCCAAGGGCTGAACAGTGGATTAAGGACTCCTTCGGGTTGATGAATGTTTGGTGCAAATTTTTGGCATTGGCCACACTTCTTCACATATTCTTGTGCTTCCTTCTGCATATTTGGCCACCAATAGCCTTGTGTGAGGGCCTTGTGAGACAAGGATCTACCCCCCGTGTGGCTTCCACAAATCCCTTCATGTAATTCTTCTAGAAGTAGCTCAACTGCTTCAGGCTGTATGCATAGCAAATATGGGCCAGAAAAGGATCTCTTATAAAATTTTTGGTCCTTAGACAGCCAAAACCAAGGAGCTTTCCTCCGTACCTTGTCGACTTTAGACTTACTCTCGGGCAAGATATCTTCCTTAAGGAATAAGACAATAGAGTCCATCCAACTAGGCCCCACCCTTGTTTGGTGAACATGAACTACATTCCTCTCCACCTCAGTAGGTTTACACAAGTCCTCCACAAGGATCACCCGAGGTAAATTTTGTGCCGAGGAGGTTACCAACATGGGAAGAGAGTCTGCATGTGTATTTCTACTTCTAAGGATTTGTGACAAATGAAAAGACTCAAATCCAGATTATAAATGTTTAACCTGATTCAAATGTTTCTGCATTCTGAGATCTCTGGCTTCCAACTCCCTTTGAACTTGGCCCACGACCAGCCTTGAATTAGAGAATATTTCCACTACTTTTCCACCCATTTTCTGAACCATGGTCATCCCTACCAGCAGAGCTTCATACTCAACTTCATTGTTTGTGGCCGAGAAGCCCAATCTCAAGGATTTCTGAATTGTAATCCTCTCCGGAAATACTAGAACTAGCCCTACTCCAGATCCTCTATGATTCGCTACACCATCAACGTAGACCTTCCAGGACAAAGGTCCTTGTAGGGAGATTGCACCAACCAATTTGTCATCCATGTTATGCTCCTCTACTTTATCTTCTAGTGGGGTTTCAACAAACTTAGCCACCAGGTCGGTGAGGACCTGACCCTTGACAGAGGTGCGAGGAATGTATTTGATATCAAAAGCCCCTAGGATCGTACCCCACTTTGCAATTCTCCCCATGTGGTCAGCACTCCAAAGTATAGATCTTAGTGGAAGTTAGGTTAAGACAATAACTGTGTGTGATTGGAAATAGTGGGGGAGCTTACGTGTAGCATGCACCACCGCCAAAATGGCCTTCTCTAGTGGTAGGTAACGAACCTCGGCCTTATGTAGTGACTTGCTCACATAATAAACTGGCCTCTGCACACCACTATCAACCTGTATCAACACCAAGCTCACCGCATGAGAGGCCACTGCAATGTAGGCAAACAAAACTTCATCAACCTCGGGCCTGGACATAATAGGTGGTCGAAAAAGATACTCTTTCAATTGCTGGAAAGTTAGGACACACTCCTCGGTCCATTCAAATCCCTTCCATTTGTTCAACAACTGAAAGAAAGGCCTACACCTGTCTGCTGACCAAGAGATGAATCGGTTTAGAGCAGCAGTCATCCCTGTTAGCTTCTGAACCTCTTTGGGATTCTGAGGTGGTTGCAGATTGTTAATGGCCTTAATCTGATCATGGTTGACTTCAATTCCACAGTGTGTGACCATGTAGCCTAAGAACTTCCTTGATCCGACACCAAAAGAACACTTGGAAGCATTAAGTCGTAACTTGTGTATCCTCAAGATCTCAAAGATATTCCCGAGGTCATTAACATGCTCAGATTCCAACTTGCTCTTGACCACCATGTCATCTATATAGACCTCAATGTTTTTCCCTAACTTTGGCTCAAACATCCTGGTCATCATCCTCTAGTAGGTAGCCCCTGCATTCTTTAGACCAAATGGCATCACCTTATAATGGTAATTCCCAATAGGAGTGACAAAAGTCGTCCTCTCTTGATCGTCCAAGGCTATGGGTATCTGATGGTATCCTTGAAAGGCATCCAAAAAGCTCATCCGAGGATGGCTTACAGTTGCGTCTACTAGCTAATCAATCTGAGGCATAAGGAAGGGATCCTTTGGGCAGGCTTTGTTTAAATCTGTGAAATCCACACATATCCGCCACTTCCCATTCTTCTTCATCACAACCATAGTATTGGCCAACCATTCAGGATAGAATACTTCTTTAATAGCCCCAGCCTATTTAAGCTTCATTACCTCGTCTTTGACAACGTCAAAATGATCCTTGGATGAGCGCCGAGGAAGTTGTTTTCTGGGGATGACAGATGGATTGACGTTCAAATGATGGCAGATGAAGCTCAGATCCACCCCCGAAGCTTCGTAGGCATTCCAAGCAAACACATCAAAATTCCTCTTGAGAAACTCTACCAGCTCTTCCTTCTCTTGAGATGGTAATTGAGCCCCAACCTAAAAGAACTTCTATGGGTCATCACCTACAGCAATTGTCTCTAAATCCTCACATTTCGCATCCTCGGCTGGCCCATCTACAGGTAATACCGGAGACTTTGACTGCTATAAGCCCCCCTCAACAGAGGCCGAGGACTCAGCTGCAGGCTGATGCAGAATTGCAGACACAAGGCATTGCCTAGCCATAGACTGACTCCCTACCAGCTCCTCAATCTAGTCCCCTGATGGATACTTTACTTTCTGATGCAAAGTTGAAGAATCAGCCCTAGGGCATGAAGCCAAGGTCTGGCCACAATGGCCGTGTAAGAAGAGTATGCGTCTACTACAATGAAGTCCACTTCAACCACCTCTGAGCTTGCCTACACGGGCAGCCTAATCTTGCCCTTTGGGATGACCACTTTCCTATCAAAACTCACTAAAGGTGAATCATAGGCTATTAGATCCTCAGGCTTTAAGTTCAGCCCTCTGTACAAGTCAGGGTACATAATCTTTGCACCACTGCCCTGGTCTACCATTACCCTCTTCACATCATACCCTCTTATTCTGAGGGTTACCACCAAAGCATCATCATGTGGCTGGATGGTTCCAATCTTGTCTTCATCCGAAAAACTCAGCGCCGGTTGGCTCAGAATTAAAGTCTTTGGCTGGCAGCCAAGCTATAGACATCACCCTAGAAGGATCAGAACCAATCCTCCTAGGTGCAATGAAGATGACATTGATTATGCCCAACAAGGGCCTTGAAAAAGCACTACCTCGAGCCCTTGACCTCGCTTGACCTTGTTACCCGTTAGGTTGATACAGAAAGTGTTGTAACCTTCCTTCCCTAACTAGTTGCTCCAAATAGTTCTACAAAATTCTGCAATCCTCAGCAGTGTGGCCCCGCTCTTGGTGGTATTGGCAATGAAGGCTCTAATTGCGCTTCAAGGGGTCTCCACTCATCTTATTTGGCCATTTGAAGTATGGCTCGTTCTTGATCTTCTCCAAAACTTGATGCACCGGTTCTCAGAACATAGTGTTTACCACTTGAGGAGCTGTAGGCCCAAACTGCCCAACAAAATCCCTCCGGGGTCTGTTATTGTTATAACGGTCCGACATGAAATCCCTCATCTCCTGAGGGATAACCTTACCCTTTCCCTTACCTTGCTGTTGGTCCTCCTCAACCCTTTTGTACTTATCAATCTGATCCATGAGCTGGCGTACACTAGAAACAGGTTTCCCAGTCAAAGACTTCCTTAAGCCATGCTCGACAGGTGGGCCAACCTTGAAAGTGCTGATGGCTACATCGTCAAAGTCATCATCTATTTCATTGAACATCTCCTAATATCTGTCCGAATATGTCTTCAGGGTTTCTCCTTCTCTCATGGACAGAGACAATAAGGAATCTAAATGTCGAGGAACCCTGCTACACGTAATAAAGCAAGATCCAAATGCTCGGGTGAGTTCCTTAAAGGAATTAATGGAACCTACACCCAGACCATCAAACCACCTCATCGCCACGGGCTCTAAGTTGGATGGGAACACCTTGCACATCAAGGCCTCGTTCTTAAGTGCACAGTCATTCTCTAATTGAAGTGGCTAAAGTGTTCCACAGGGTCTGTTCGACCATTATACATGGTGAATGTGGGCTGAGTGAACCGCCGAGGAAGTCTCCCACCCTCAATCCTGCACGTGAAAGGTGATTTGGAAATTTGGTTGAGTGCTCTACTTATAGTATCATTTCTCAAGCCTCTCAAAAACAAATTTATGTTTTTGCGCTCATGATGGTAGTCCTCATCATACGAGAAAGACTCACTAGGAGGAGTCCTTGATCTGCGCCTATAGCTACCATCATTTTCATCGTCGAAAGAGAAATCGGAATTGAAAGGAGCTCGCTTTCACCGTTCGTGGCATAAGCTTCTCTTCAAGTGATCAATTTTCAGCTGCATGGCTCTGGTATTTTTCTCATGAGAGAGATGGCTACCACCCCAAGAATGGCTCCTACTAGTATGGGTAGTATGCACACTTTCCTCCCGGTCCCTTCTCTATTCAAGGTCACAGAAGTGATCTTGACGTTGAGACCCCAAAGATTCTGCCTGATTTGGACCCGAACCTACCATCTTTGAACGTTAGACTCACTATCACACCAGTAATCCCCACAGACGGCGCCAATTGTAAGGATCAAATTTGAGTCCCTAGCCTAAAAGGTGGATGGACTTAGGCCCAAAAAGCTCAAAACAATGAATTTGTAGATAGTGAGTTGGAAAACTGGGGTAGAATGAGTTGGACAACAAATAAGGTGGATTCGAATGACAAGAAAAAGAAGATGGACAAGTTTTAACTATAGAATATTGTTCTCGGCAAGGTCCGAGGAGATTAGTTCTTATATATTGTTCCTAAGTTTGATTACAAGTTTGGTTCTTAATTGCTACAATATTTCTTTCTTGATTTCTCGATCCTTTTTCCTCAGGGGTTTCTTACATTATATACCTCCCTTTCAATGTTCATGGCCCTTCATTTGTTGACCATCCAGGCCACTCCTTGAGTGCTTGTCTCATCGAACACCCCCTCTGGGAGTTGGGGTAGCCAAGGCAACACTGTTCAGGGGTCTTCTCCACATAAATGCGGCCAAAAAGTTAGCTGCAGAGCATTCAATGCAATGGCAGCAGCTTTTCCTTAAATATTTCCTAGCTCTCATCCTTCCAGTATGTTCATAATGCACATCCCTATCAATGGAGTTTCCTAAAAGGTCACTGTGAATGACAGGCTATACATTTGATCTGTGCCTCGTTTATCCAAGGAGATACTACTCCTCGAACCAACCTCCCCCAAACTCTCCATTTGCAACATACTCATGGGACTCTAAGCTTAACATCCTCATTACTGTTTACTCGCCCTTGGACCAACCAACGTCCTCAGCCAAGGCCCAAGGCCCAATATATAATCTTGGGCCCTTATCCCTACACTTCATGTTTATAAAATTTCTAGAAAATTAAAGATCAATAGCTATGTCATCAATAAATTGTTTAAATTGCAAATTTTTATAATTTAAAATTGTACATAAAATATAAACTTATAGATCATATAGTAAATAATATCCGATTGACACAAAATTTGACATGTATATTAAGAGCATAAAGAATATGCAATTTAACGATTAAATTTTTAAAATATGTAATAATATTTATTTTATTGAATAAAGCTACAACCAATTTTGTAACTAAACTTATAAAAATAAAATAAAAAATAAAAAATAAAAAAGGTCGAAACAACATCATTTTGAACATAAGTTATGAAAAAAAAACAAAACAAACACCTAACAATCAAGGATCACAATCCAACAAACTAATTTTATTTATTTCAATCTATCAAGATTTTGTATTAGGATTTTCAAAATTTAGGATATCAACAATTAGATGTTGACATTATGGCATCACTAGAATTGATTTTTGAATTATTTGTATTTTTCTTTAGAAAATGATAAATATTGTATTTGGTTTTTCCACAATCTAAAAAAATTAAATAAAAGCCATATTTATTATATCCTTATATATATATATCTAATATTCATCAAATAATAAAACTAACCAGTTTGGCCAAATTAAAAATTAAAAACATATAAGTGCATTAGTCCTTACGATGATTGCTATTCTCCATAACACCATTTGAGGATCTCAAGGTCAAAAATTTACAGTCGACCAAAAACAAGATAGTGAGTGACAACATGCAATAGATCGTAGCACTTATCGATTAAAGGGAATTCCTCTAAACTCACTGCATGGGGTTCATAAGACCATTCATTTGTATTTTTATCACATTGTTTATTTAGTGTGCATTTGTCTTCAAATTAAAAAGTCAGCTTATTTTACTATTCAGCTTATTTTTGCTACTATTCATGAGCCCATTGCACTTTTTAGTACTATTTATAAGTCTCACTATATTATTTCAGCTAACTTTTACATTTATCTACAATACTTTCAACAAAAAGTTTTCAATTTCAGTAAAATAAGCAAATCCCAAACAGACCCTTAGATGATTTAATTACTCATGATTCAATATACATGTATTGTCTTATAAATCACCAAACTAATTAGGAGACTAAGGTTGTGTTTGGTAACCCTTTTTTTCCTCATTCACCATGTCATACTTATCTCTATCTTAGTATTTTCTTTGTTGGGTGGCTATTATCTAGTGGATTCTGGTTATCCATGCAACTTGGGGTTTCTACCTCTGTATCGTACTGAGAGATGCCATCTACTGAGACTTTCGCTTGTTTACTCAGTTCAATATTGATAACCTTACTGTTGAAGGTGAAAGTATGAATAATTCGGGTGAGCCATCGCACACTGTTGACTTAACTAATCAAGTTGCTGAAGTTATGGCAACTTATAGGGATCAAATCGTAGGATTGATGTTGGCAAATAATAGGCATCATTGATGCCACATTTTTTTTTTTTTGGATGAAATTGATTCCCTAGCATTGATACCACGTTGTAAACTTTAGTTATCTTTTACAACACTTGATTAAAGTGTTATAGTTTGTCTTACTTATATGATTAAAGTTTCAGGCTTGAATGTTATATACAAAACATTTGATTTTATAACTCCTCTAGGTGTAAGGATTTTAAATACTTTGAAGCAAACGTGTTTTTGAATTAAAATAAAATTTTTTTTTTTAATTAGCCAAACAAAAAAAAAATTCAACTTTTTCAAAAACAACTACCAAACAAATTTCCTTAATTTTGTTTTTAAAAAATGTGTTTTTCCTTTCAACTAACCAAACGTGTTTTTTATTTTGAAAAAAAAAATTATTTTTTTCTTTTTCCTTTAAAAACAAGAAAACAAAAATAGAAAACGAAAACAGTTACCATCCATGGCTTAAGTATATATAATAATTTGTTAGCTTCTTTTGGGCCATTTTCAGTTTTAGGAGACCAGTATAATATGAGGGAGGCCCTCTATCCCCTAACAATCTTATTTAATGCAACCAAAAAGAGGTTGAAATATCTTTAAAAAAAAAAAACACAAGAGAGGTTGAAATAGACATCACCAGTTGGTTTTTTTTTTTTTTAATAATAAGACAGAGGGCGCATTTTTTTAGTCAGTCACATGATCATATCCTCATCTTGCTTAATGTTTTATTGAAGGAAGAGAAACCCCGTATATCTAGTTGCCACTGCCAGTAGTGGTCCTCGTAAGAAATTATGTAGTGAAAAACAAAATGCAATGCTTTCAAGACCATAGTAATTACTAATTACTAATCAAGCAAAAAACGACAGTGTAAGCAGTTACTCACTAAACCACCAACAAATCATTCTTGATCTGATCTCCGGCAGTTTCCAGACTCTCTCTTTGCAGGAAAGACCTGAGCTCTTCTATGAAAGACTCCACATTGACATAAGAAGAGCCCATCTTCTTCAACAGCTCTCTTTTGCCTTTTCCCCCAACTCTTTCACTCTCTTTCTCATTTCCACCACCTCAACTTCATTGTTACCCCATTAATCCATACACTGCCATGGTCACCTTCTCCCTCTTCGCAGTCACCTAAGGCTCAGCATGCCATGATACCCACTCCTCATTCCCTATTGAAATTCCCCCACCTTTATCACATCAGTGATAAAATTCTCATTGAAGAATTGCTCTGATGAAAGCGGCCACGTGATCATTGGCACACCAGCACTCACACCCTCCATGGTAGAGTTCCATCCACAATATATCACATACCCTCCCACAGCCGCATGTTCTGATATCAGCAACTGTGGCGCCCAACCATTTATCAACAGCCTTCTCTTAGTATTCAGTAGCCTTTCTTCATATCCCAAGGGAAGCCAATCTTCAATCTCTTCTGGCTTTGGAAGCCTCAAGACTATAAGCGATCTCTAGGAGCTGTGCCAGAGCTAAGCAAGGCAAGCTTCCAAGAAAGTCACGTCTGAACATGCCCGTCCAAAGTAGCATCCTTAGGCAATTTGAATTGGTTAAGTTCTTACGCTGAGTATACTTGTAATAATATATAATCTCAATGGTAAAACTTGGGCATATTGTATTTAACAAATCTATAATATCATGCGGATGACCACACTTGCAGAAATAAGTTCATATACCATCTCAATTTCAAATTTGTCTTTTTTTATATTTCCTTCCTTATCAGCACAAGTATAGTGGATTTTCCTTTATATTCTTAGTCAAAGGCTACAACACTTTCAACTCACTAAGTTCCACATAAGAATTAATAATCTTCATATCTAAAAGAGGTTTCTCGCTTTTCTTCAATAGAAATAGAAATAGAAAGTGCCTTTCCTTGGAGACCTCGATTGAAGAATGGGTTAGACAGAAGTTTTGCTATTGAAAATCAAGGGATCGTTCAAAATATCAGACTAGATTCTTTCTATGGCTAGTATTTATTTATATTAAATAAATGAAATAACTATACCATGTATCGCTAGGTTGCTGCAGAGGCCGCTCTTACAATCGTTTCCTTTTTACCTGCACCGTTTGAGAGTCAGTCTAGCTAAAATTGCTAGCCCTGTATGGTTGGAGTCAGCGACCTTAATGCAGTAGCAGTCAGCTAGATTTGAACTTTTACTTAAATTTGCAATTTTTTTTTACTTATTTAAATTTGTAATACTAATTTGGACTATAATAAATATATATATATATATATATATATATATATACTTTCATAAATGTAAATTGTAACACACTGCAGATTACAATATAAAAGTCAGCTTACACTGCACCAAATCAACTCTGCTCCTAACCAATATTTCGCAATTTAACCAAACTTAAGAAGGACATTAACTGAAGATGACTAGCGCAAGCTTGCTATAAACCACTGCATAATAAAAAGGCCTAGGGACAGGAATCAATCAATCACTTACCTCTAAAATAATGGCCAAGAGACCACACAACTGCGATGCCAAAAGATTGTTGCATCAATGTGATTCAAAGGTTACATAACTTTCGCATCTATGAATTATGGCAACTATTCAGACTCGCATTCTATTAGCAGAGCAATTCCACCGAAATCATGCTGAACTATGTTGATTTCTCACTGGCACGTTTTATCTGAAGCGCAGCTCTAACAACATTTCCCCTTGTTATGATTCCAACCTTCCACATTTAATCACATGCCATTCAGAAACTACCCACTGCTGCCAAGCATCTAAAATGAAATTTCAACATAAAAGCATGAGAGTAAAATTCTTACCAGCTTACCATCACCATCTACTACAGGCAATCGACGGTATTTTGTTTCAAGCAACAACCTGGAATTGGAAACAAAATTTTAGAGCATTCAGGTTCCAAATTTTTAGATAGACGGGAAAATGACCAACACCATAAACTGTGTCAAACTCCACATTTCAGCACATCATCAATTTCATATTAAACATGTGGTTTGGGGTCACAATTTGTAGAAAACATATGCATAGTAATGATAAAACCACAAATTTGTAAGAAACAGTAAGTCCCATCCCTGCTACAGTTCAAAAATGTTTGAAAAAGTGCAAAATATGGTGCTGTGCAAGTGAATTGTCATGTAAAAAATATGATGTGACAGAGAACTAAACATATACACTCAAATTCACAGAAAACTCTCTTTAAAAACATTTTTTTTTTAAAAAGATATATTATAGAATTAACAATATATAACAATAATAATACCTAGCAGCATCTTCCAGATTGGTGGATTCACGAACAACAAGTGGAGCAGGAGTCATCAAGTCCCCGACAACCTTACCATTATTCTTACCAATCAATTTCTGTATCTCGTTGAATGTCTGCAACAATTATCCAGAATTGCAAGAAGTAAGAAATTATTCACACAATTCATTGAATTCATAGATAGGAAATCTCATTCTATCTGAGGAGTAAGCTCAAGAATTACAAAACAAAGAGCAACAAGGTTCTAGGCTAGGGTATGTCTCCATCTTAGTGGACTCAAATGTGGCATATGATTTTAGCAATTGCTTATGTAAGGAGGACAGAGACCAAGTGAAGTACAGCCTACATTAATTAGGACTGTTTTGCATATACAAAGATTCTGGCCTGACAAAAAAAGGGATGATACTAATGACCAATATATTTTATTCTGCAAAGTTAAATCAAGCACTTGAGTAAAGTCATGTTCATGTTATATAAGCCAATTACTTCACATCTGAAATTTCTAACACAGTCAAAACTGCAGTGACATGGCTGCCCATACCAAATCCACCCAAATGACAAAATAATTTACAAATAAAATTACAAAGTCGTCATGATATAAAGCCTAAGTGATTGAACCAAATGAATCAAATAAGAATTGAACATAAAACCTATATAGCCTGAACTAGGCCAAACATGTTTCATAACTTTCATTTGCTCTTTAATGTTTTGTATTTTTTCCCCAAAAAGAAAAAAAAACTTGCTGTAACATATCAAACCAACTGGCATGAGTCCATTGCAATCCTTAAAGTAGGCAATAAAATTCTCAAATAAATTCAACTTTTACATGTTGTCTGAGAATATTGTGACTGATTTCCACTTGGACTGCTGCATGTGGTAAAAATTTACAACAGATTACGGATTAAGTTATATTTGCAAAGTGGATGGGGAGAATATAAATCATCTTTTCCTTTATTGTGCCATTGGTTGGGAGGTACAGTCTATGGTTTTCTCTAGTTTTGATGTTTCCTAGGTTATGCCTTGCTTGGGGAAAGACCTCCTAGTCTGTTCAAGAAGCAGATTCAAAGGCAATTTTAGCTATGACATGTGGAAGTTTATATCCCTGTGTAATATGGTCTATTTGGAAGAAATGCGATGCTAGATCATTTGATGGGATTGAAGCATCTTTGCTTCATTTGAGTCTCTGCCTTTCTAGATCTTTGTTTGATTGGTAGAGAAATATTGGAAATGTTAGTTGTTTTTCTCTTTTAGGGTTCATGGATCTTTGTAATTTTAGGTCTTAATTTGTCGCATTGCTCTCATATAATCCCCTTTTTCTAAATAAAATTTCATTACTTATAAAAATAAAATAAAAATAATGTGATTGGGATTCTAAAGGTTTCATGACCCTTTTTATTTATGATAACATGGGATGGCACCAATTATGGATCAAATAAGCAAGAGTTGATTGAGATGGTTTAGATATGTGCAATACAGGCCTATTAGTGCTCAAATACCCAAAAAAAATTATTATATTAATGATGGAGCAGTGTTGGTGAAGTGTGAGGTGCACTTACTTGTGAAGGCCCCCAAGACCCTAGGCACAACACATTTTCAAAATAATGTGGTAAATTTTAAAACAGTTATTAATAAACAATAAATTTATTTAAAATAAAAAAAACACATTTTCAAAAAAAATCTTGAAATAACACATTCATAATCCTGATCCTTTTCTATTCCAACAATTTTCATGACATCCAAACAGCTTCAAACAGACCAATATTTGTTATATAATGGGGCTGGCGGGTTTCCTAGAAATTTGTCTGGTGCACCCAAATAAAATTCTTGAAGAAAAAAAGGGATTGGATTTTGGGAGAGAGAGAAAGGATATAGCCAGTCCAAAATAGGCAGGGCAGGGGGATGGATTTGAGAGAGATTGAGCCAGTCCATAAAAAAGATGTAACTCATGTAAGAATCAGGGGCCCATATCATTAGTATTAAGATCTAACAATTACATTTAACAAGTTATTTATCTTTTTCATAAGAACAAAAAAAGTGCACAAAAGTGCAGTTTAGGTATGCCTTTTCAAATTCACTTCAGTTTAGGTGTAAATAGCGCTTCACCCCTGGCACTTTGCCACATTGCACTTAAATCCCCTTTTACCAATGCTGTGATGTAGTAGTAAAAAGAGCAAAACAAAGGCCAAAATGACAGGTAGAACTTACAAATAAAAGTAAAAGTTTTTTAGAGAGGTAACTAGCGATATGGCCCTAAACAGTGAATACTGTTATATAATGATCCATATAACAAATCCCAATCAGTTGAGTTTAAGGCTGCTAATGGACTATAGCCAGAACAAAGGCATGAATAGTTAAGTTGCAGATTAGATATCCAACATCTACAGGTCCCACATGCTGTGAGAGGAAGGTCTCATTAGATACCACCTCCTCAAACAGATTAGGCAGCAACTATGTTACTGCAATACTCCAAGAACTTGAAAGGAAACATGCAAAAAAGATAGTCATGTTGTAACAAGGTATGTCTATCACTTGTACCCAAACGGTATAGTTTATACAAAAATCCATAATATTATAAGCCTAGGAAAATTGATGTTTAATTTCCTCATTGCATATATAGAACTCGGAAAAAAATCTTAATGATTTCCAGTCTCTAAGCAGGCAAATCTAATGGCTGTATGACTCACAACCCTACTTCAAAATATCAACGGATAGCAGCTGCAATAAAATGCTGGCGTAACCATGGTTTTGATCTTGACTTCTTATTTCTAAGTTCATGGTGCCTCCTATCATGTAGCCTACACCCCTAAACATAGAAGTTAGTTCCTCTTGAGAAGATTCTCAATTCCAACTGTCATGCTGAAGAGGACCATGTGTGCATGCACAAGTGTTCACATGTGTACATTGTGTGCACAATGCACTTGCACGTGTGTTCATGTCCAAGGCAGGTCTATATACTGCATCTTTATGAATATTAGCAGATTTACAACATCAACTTCAATCATATTCCCAGAGGAGAAAACTTAGGTACAGGTCCTTGGGTGCAATACAAAAGGTTCCCCAATTAAATTTAAACACATAAGTGGATTTTAAGATTTTAATTCTACTTGGCAAAAAATTATATTGTTTGCACTATATTGGATAATACAAACATGTGTTTGAATCTAACTGGGGAACCAAATGTATTGCACCTAAATTTTACCCATTCCCAAAGTTCCTCCAACAAGAATCCCATAGCAGCACAAGCAATGGACAAAATTTAATCATTATAGAGAACTAGTATTTGGAAGAGGACCATTCTTACATACTTTCCATGAACTATCGACATCAGGAAACAAATTTGTGTCACTTTGATTGCCGCCTAATAGTCATAAAAGAACAAATAAGTAGCTGTTTTACAAAAAATTGATAGCTAAATTGTTATTGTGACGGACAGGCCTAAATTGTTATTATGACAAATTATTAGGGAAATTTAATTTCTAATCAAGTGTCTTCTGATATTGTAATTAAAAATATATATATTTATTTGAAGTTAATGAACTGTATCTAATTATTCCACAAACATCTCAAATTTGGCATCACAGTTTCCATACTACCTGATATCGAGTCAAGTGCTAACAGGTCATAGTCTGAAACAACACCAACCTGCCTCATAAAAAAAACAACAAGTCAACGCCTTGAAGCAAATCAAACTCATATGAACTAATTATTTGACCCATTCAGATAATAATAATAATAATAATAATATTGTTATTATTATTAATCAACTTTTATAATTGATTATTAATAATAATTATTAATCAACTTATTACTATTATTATTATTAATCAACTTACCAATAGAAGTGGACAATAATAAAAATCTCATCAACCAAAAAAAAATAAAGAAAATCAATCATCCATAGTCACTTAAAGGTACCATCTTGAACAAGAAAAATTGGATACTAGCTCGTTATATTTTAAAAGGGATTAAATTATCATCTACATACTAAGCTGAGTAGGTTCTTAATTCAATATCATACCACCCTAAAACTAACAAGTGGACCCAAGGGAGTTCACAATTTGGACAGAAGTATTTTGTTAGTCCTAAGTTTGCTCAAAAGATAAAATCAAGTAAATGTAGGATTTATATTATATAAAACTCAAATTCTTGGGGACTTGCTCTTATTTTAAGGAGCCAACCTTTATATATGTGTGTATTATGAAAAAAATTTAAAATTTTTGGGGGCCCATGAAGGGTGGTTGTGCCACTGCTTTTGGCAAAAGTAGCATGCCCAGCCTCTGGACTCCAATTTAGATAAGGTATTTATACGATCATTGCAAAATTTCTATTATATGGCATAAGTACTTAGCTCATATCCTCACTCCTACCCATTCCCTACATCCACACTTCCACGTCTCCTTCTACCCATGGCAATCCACTCAAAGTTCTAGCAAAGGTGAGTAAAGGGGAAACAGCATACCCATCACTTCCTTGTCTACAAAGCATAACAAACTCCCTTAAATCTGTAAAACTCATATTGCAAGGGAAAGCCCCACCAGAGAGAAGGAAATAATGACATAATTTAAGATCATATACAACATACCATATTGTCACCAGAACAATGTTCTCAATTCAACATGTTTGATACTCATAGTCTTCATGCAAGTTTCACATTGTCCTTGATGCAACATAGAAAGGGCTCAAATTCCCTCTTCTATAAACACTCTAAAAGAAACATTTTCACAGTTAACTTGGTGCACTCTCTTAATATTTCATTAACTCATATAGTCCTAACAATATTAACAAGACTAAAGGAGATATCTCACAACCATAGAGCAAAAGGGCATTTTCCCCAGATCTTCCAAACAGAGTAACTATTTCCTTTTTTTTTCTCACAAGTAAAAATTTCCTAATCTCTATTTTCAACAGAAAATGTTTCTCAAATTTTTATTTTTGTAAGAAAAATAATTTTATTTGAAAGAGGAGCTTGTTTGGATACACAATATCTGCATTGAACCCCTTAGTAATTAAGATTCAAAAGATCTAAAAACTCTAGATAAGATGATGCGGGGATACTACCCAAAGTAGTCAATTAATCATACAAAGATCTTAAAATGGATTCCTTGAGAAGATGATTTTGGCATTCAATCCCATAAAAAGGTTCTATTGTTCCTCTCTTTTCTCAAGTTTTACTGTGCTTAACACATAATTGAAGTGCCAAAATTTTTATTCTAATGCAATAAGATGGTAGCCAACATTTTGCTTCCTGCACTTGGCACTCAGACAAATTTATTTTAGGAAATATATCAAGCACAAAAAAAATATCATAATTTTCTGTATATCATTCTTTAGCATTCCACAGATAACTATCTCCAAGAAACATAGCTGCTGTTAAAAAATTATATCAAACAACAATATAATTTATGTTGTCAACTCTACATATCTACAATTCAAGATTTAAAATAATGAACTGTTCATATGCCAAAAGATGTTGCATCATATTATGCCATATATGTGTGTGTGCACGTGTGTTATTTATTTTCTTTCCTATCATAGTTAAAACAAAAATAGATTTACCAATTTCCATTGATCATCAATCACAGGAAAACCAGTTATTCTCTTCTCTACAAGAGCGTCCAAAGCTGTAACAACAAAAGACAATGAATAAAAACACTGAATTAATCATAGAATATTCCCAAAAGTACAAGCCCAAATATCAGTAATACCTTCTTCAACAGTAGTTGTAGGTTTTACAACGTGTAGTTCCTCCTTTTTTGTCATAAAATCACCAACGGTATATGTTCCGCTTCTAGACTGAAATATCAAGATCAAACTATCAAATAAATTCTAAATGCAAAAATAAATGTAGTCTCCCCACTCCCCAACCGGAAGATATAAAAAGAGCAAACAAAATCAGCATTGGAAAGATAAAGAGAAGAAAAGGATACAAATAGACATGAAACCTAATTGAAAAATGCATCTACCTTATACAATGGCAAAGGCAAGTAAGCTACACAAAGAAACATCATACCTCAATGCCTCATAAACAAAATTTGTGACTTTCCAATTTTACCTTAACTAGACCATATTTGAGTGTATTTTGTAGTAAATGATTGAAATCTTAACTTGCTGTAAACAAGCACATTCAAGGCATGTGCCTTGCTCCCTAGTAGTATTATAAAAATTGCACTGGCAACTAGCATGTGTTTGGAAAATTTTAGCAAGATGTCAAAAGCATGCGATTAGAAGCTTAAACAAGGGCGTGCTCTTCAATCTACATGTGGAAGCAGAATTGGTCTACTTTGCAAGAACTTCAAAAACATCTAGCTATCTCCCTTGTTACAATGAGAAGTGGCAAAGAGAAAAATGGCTAGTAGATGTCTTTTCCATGTGGAAATTTGATAATAGATAGTTCAACCATATCTAACATTCAAAGAAGTTGACTGCAGCCAAAAAAAAAAAAAAAGAAGCAAAGAAACATATATATATATATATATGATGGGAAAAAAAGAGGTTTTGACATCTAATTTGAACTTTGGAAGGGGCAACTTTTTGGGAAAAAAATTCCCGGAAATGAAAACCGGCCGCTTAGTAAATCTCCATATAATGTCAAAATACATACAAAAGCAAATCAATCTGTATCTATATATAATGCCAAAATACATACAAAAGCAAATCAATCTATATCTATATATCTATATAGGAAAATGTTAAGTGCACTACAAGTTTTACTACATAAAGCTGACAAACTAATGTGGCGATAAACGTGATTGGTTTGCTTCAACCAACTCATAACTGAAAATTTGAATTGCCTATCTATGATTCAGTTTGTAAACTTAATGTAGTAGAACTTGTAGCTAGTGCCTCTCCTCTATATATAAAATATAAATAAAATCAAAGCCCATATATTTGCTGGTCATTATTCTGATATGCATTTTTTTAATCCAGTGTAAATTCTATAAGGATTCTCCTATAAAACCCTACAGACATGGACACGAGCAATTTTTGAAAAATTCTAACATTACACAATGGTTACGACACGGGTCCGGCACCTCAAATGAAGTTTCCGTGCTTCTTAGATAAAACCTCCCATAAATGCTTATTAACAACTGCTGTAATTATCAAATTTCATAATTTTTTTATAAAAAAAATTCATAATTTGTTGAAGCAAGACAAGGGTTACTGACTATTATACATAGTTACATACATATATATAGACAGATACTGAGATATATGTATTATATTATGTTTTCACTCATGTTCGGTAAGTTCAGGTTCAGATATTGGTAAAGCAAACACAGTGAAAATCATAAAAGACTCACCGGGAGAGAGTTGGTAACGCCGACGCCGGAGAAAGCGGAGACGACGGGCCTGCCGCCGCCGGCGGAGAAATGGAAACGGCGTCGTTTGGAGAGAGAAGCAGTAGCGAGAGAGGAAGGTGGTGGCGGCGGTGTGTAAGTGTAAGAGGGAAAGATAGAAGAAGAAGAAGAAGAAGGAAAGTGATTGGGATAATGGAGAAGAAGTGAGTTAGGCCATGGCCTGAGGAGTTGAGAATTTGGTAGAGAGATCGAGTTCATGGTTCGCCACACTAGACTAGACTAGAGTAATCTTTATGGCTTTTTCTGTGGATACTGTTCTGACAGCTTTAGCTTTTTTTTTAATAATATTTTGAAGAGAGAAATCTGAGAGAGATTGGATTGGATTTGGGATTTCAGAGTTTCAGAAATAGTGTACGGTCATTCGCTCCTGCTGTCTCTCAATTGCGCCTTCCTATTATTGTGACTCTTTATTACCTTTCCTTTTCGGGTTTTTCTTTTTATAATTAAAAAAATTCAAAATGAGGAAAATGCCAATTGGTCGGTGAGACTTTTTGGAGCAAAGAACGCTTTAGGGGTTGCTTGGCAGTTGGCACGATTATCTAGAGGGGCATGCTAACTAGTGTACTAAGGGCACTTGTTAATAATTCATTTTAGGAAAGTTTTGATATTACTTTTATGAAAAATAAAAAAAATTGTCAAGATATTAATTTTTTTTTTCCATAAAAACTTTCTTTAATTAGATTATTAACGAGTGCTAGCATTTCCTTTATTTAAATAACAATTTTTAATGTTTAATCAACGTTAACATTTTTTATATGTATTTCTATAACATTTAAATATAAATTTTTATAACACTGAAAACTGAATAACAATATTTAAACATTGCTATTAAACGGGCCGAATATCACATAAAGTTATACAACTTTTGTAGTAACATGTCATGCGGAGATTTGTAAGTAGTAAATGTGTGACCTACATAAACCCCCACCACGTGTTGGTCGTGATTTCTTCCTTCTTTTTCTTTTCTCTTTTTTCTTTTTCCTTTTTCTTTGCAGCAAAATGATTTCTTCATTCCTAAGAATGGTAATAGTGCGATTTGAGAGTTCGTTTTGATGAAGATGAAAAATGAGAAAGAGAGAGAAGAGATTTTAGTTTTCTTTCAGTGTGTTTGGTTTGAGGGTGAAAAAGTAGAATAATTGAAGCATTTTTAAAATCTAACCTCTTTTAGGTGCTATATATTAGATTCCTAGATTATAAATTCAAATGTACAATTATATTGAATTTAAATATTTTTAGAAAATATAATGTTGTTTGTGTTTTATTGATCAATATAACCACGTGTGTTGAATTTAATTAAAAAAACATAATATATTGTATCTAAGAAATTATACCTAAGCTTTGCTCTTAACGAATAGACTAAAGTATACTTTTAGCCCTTAAAGTTTAGAGTTATTTTCATTTTGTCCATTTACATTTCAAAATTTTCATTTTGGCCCTTCCTCTTTAATTTTGTTGTCATATTGGTCTTACTGTCCATTTCTATTAGTAATTTAGTCTGTCAAGTGTCAAATATATACAATTTGTTAAAACACGTCACTCATATAAGTCCATTTCTATTAATAAAATAATTGTTAGGTATGAGATAATTGCCATCCATTCGTCACCCATTTTAAGTCTTTTTTTTTTTTCATTTTATAGATACAATATAATTTCAACTTATAGTGTCTACTCCATAATGATTATTCTTTATCATCAAACTCAAGACGGGATTTGAACCCCAAAAACAACAAAATATTTTATCAGTTAAGTTAATTAAAAACCACAATTTAAGTCCATTTTTGTTGATAATTTGACTATTAAGTGACAAAACTAATGTCAAGTCTCACCAAATTATTAACAAAAATAGAAGGAATCAAATATTAAGAGCCAAAATGAAAATTTTGAAGCGTAAAGGGCAAAATGAAAACAACCTCAAATGTAAAGGATTAAAAGTATATTAGAAAGTGCTAGTTGAGCTACAAATCTCTCGGCTATATAATATTGTATATGTAAAAATTCAAATTTTGTGTTTACCAAATACCATTAAGAAAATCCATCCTTTTTTTTAGAACAATTAAAAAAATCCATCTAATAAGTACTAAACTTCTATTTAGGTTGAGTTTGGATTGCGTCTGGCGTTTGCATCTTTGTGTCTAGCATTTAAACAGTGGGTCTTATACACTGTTTACGGGACTCGCAAATACTTTTTTCAGCAAAAACAATTTTAAAACTGGGTCTCACGGCACTATTCACACATTTAAAAATTATTTTACTACAGTGTTTTTAATTTTCAATTTTTAACAATAAGCGGTATCTAAACAGACCCTTAGAGACGCTAATTAGTTTTGTTAGTATTTCTTAATGACATGTGCTGATGTGCTATTATTTACCGACAAAAAAAAAAAATACTAATTAATATTGGAAAGTCAAGAAAGGATTTTTTTTTTTTTTTTTTTTTTTTTTTTTTTTTTTGAGAAAAAAAGAAAGAAAGTTTATAAAGGACAACTGCCGCTTTCCGATTTGTTTTGTTTTTAAAAAAAGAAAATGACAACTGCCAAGAACAGGAAAAAGTCATAAATGACAGCCAACGAATGATGGAATTTTTTTTTTATATGAATATTTTGGAACTTAAAATCCAATGCCAAAATTGAGTGGGTGAGAGGTAGTTTCCAAGAAATGGTATTAGTCTCGGTCACATTAGCGAGAGATGAATCTGTCATCTCGAATCTCGAAGGCATATAATTTTAGGAACAAAATTTCTAATACGGTATAAAATGTACCAACATGTGCTACAACTATTTATGTGACAAATTATTATTTATTAGTAATTTTTAAAAAGTGATAAAACTACGTAAAAGTGATAAATAATTAATCACAATCTAATATATAAAATAATTTTAGCAAAAATGGTAACATTTTATGTGGGAGTAGAATTGCTCTTTCGAAATGTGTCTTAGCTATATATGTGATTAGTCATTAGAGACATCTTATAAGTATTTCATTTTCTTCTTTAAAAAAAAAAAAAAAGTATTGCATTTGACTCGGTGCTTGGTCCTATTTGATATCCAAGCCCCTTCACAATCACAGGCAATTACGTTTCGCAACTTCCTACTACACATGAGAATTTTGTTTTTGTTTCTTTTGAAAAATGATCACTGAAACTTGGTTATGCATGATACTTTTTTTTTTTTTTTTGAGAATGTGGTAATGCATGATACTTGATAGCACAATCTGTTGAAGGGTCATTAATTTGAATTTACAGTTTTTTTTTTTTTTGTGCAAGAGTTGGGTCTAATGCTCTATACATTAGATTCATAGAAATTTGACACGTGTTATGTGTACAGTATTTCTATGCATTGAGCCCAAGTCGATTCTCTTTTTCTTATATAGGACCAAAAATCATTAGAAAAATTAACAACACCGGGTGGATAGAATTTGAAAAGTAATACTGAAAAGTAAAATGAAAGACTGATTGATGTGTGTGTATATATATATATATATTTTTTTTTTTTTTAATGGATGGTTTTGGATGTGATGAATTTCAATTTTCAACATCAATTACACTTTGCTTTTTCCTTCTCAAAAAAAAAAAAAAAAAAAAATACACTTTGCTTTCCAAAAAAAAAAAAAATCAATTAAAACGTGCATTAGATTAGATTGGCGTTAGATATGTAACGGTCACCATGTCGCCATTTAAATATTCATTTTTCATAGCTTACCTTTCTCTCAAAAAAATATATATATATATTTTTCAAACTATTGCAACTTTTTTTTTTTTTCCGATTAGTATTATTGACCTTTGACCTTTTGTTTGCTACATAAATAAACCAAATTATTAATAAACATTTAGGCCTGCCTTAGTAAAAAACTTGTTAATTAATTTAGAGTTGGATTTTTAATTAATTTGGAATTAAGACCATTAATCCAAACTAAATGGGTTTGATAATATGTTTAATAATTAAAATGAGCTTAATAATGTACATGTATTCAATCATGAGTTCAAGAGCTTTATAATGAGCTCAAATTTAGGTTTAGCTTGGCATAGCTAATAAATCAAGTTGAGTCAAGCCGAGCTCAAATTTTTAGACTTCTGTACAAGATTTTGTTCAAACATTTTTTGTAAGCTTTGTTTGAGCTCAAGTTGAATATTTGACATTTGTTATCAAACTGAGTTTGAATATTCAATACTCAATAAAATTCGGTTCACAAGAAGCTTGTATTATAAAAAGAAAATGTTTCACATTCCTCGATATGAAATGTGTCACATAATGCCTATACTTACACACTAACAAAAGTTCATCCAAAACAAATGGCTTTTGTCTTTTTTCGTATTTATTAAGTTTTTATTTTGGGTGAAGGCACTGTGTCCTTTTGAATATAAAGAAACTTTAATTGTTAATAAAATTAGAGAAAGTCTAAAGACACCCAAAAAAACAATGACAAAAAAACTCGTCAACTCAACTCGTTCAAAGTATGAGTTCCCATCGCATAAAAAAAATTAAAAAAAGAAAAAGAAAAAGAAAAGTATGAGTTAGCAGAGACCCTATGAATCAGGAGCTCGTGTAGCACGCGTGGAAAGCATTTTCCTTCTTTTACAAGGTCTCAGATAACAACACACATGATCCAAGCCATGAGTTCAAGGAACACGGAGAGAAAGAAAGAGAAGTATACAAATGAATTGAAGCTTGCAAGTGCTAGCGTGTGTTTCTCCTTAAATTATGCTTGAAATTCAACTGCACTGTCAACTTTATGGTTGGACAAGTTGGTCATAGACTCAAAGCTCTAATCTCTAGCACCATGGTGAAAAATCTTGGCAAAGAAGAAAAAAAAAACCATTCTTTATTCCCCAAAGATTGTCTGGAAGATTGAAAAGGAAAATCTAAATGTATCGTTGTTTCCAAGAGGCAAATGACTAATATAAGGGGCTCACTCCTCTTCATTATAATCATTATAACAAGAGAGACATGGTTGAAAAAAAAAAAAAAAAAACAACAACAACAACAACAACAACTGACAAGATAGCAATCTAGTAAGGTAGTGGGGAAAAAGGGGAAAAAAATAAAAAGATAATTGATAGCTTTTTTTGGATTTCTGAAAAATCATATAATTAACTTCCAATAATATCTCCACACATCACAACATAAAAATTATAATCAATATTCATATTATTATATACTATATAATAAAAATTGAGCTTAGAAGTTGTAGTTGTACCAAATGGCTACTCGTACTAATTATTATTAGGGTCCGTTTGGATTGAGCTTATTGTTGCTGAAACTGAAAACTGAAAACACTGTAGCAAAATAATTTTTAAATGTATGAATAGTATTGTGGGACACATTTTTAATATTTTTTAGTACGTGAACAGTGCTGTGAACAGTGTTTTTTTCTCCTGCACAGTGAATTCATGTGCCTTTACTGTTCACTCGCTGACCCAAAAAAAAAAAAAGGGAGAAAACGCAGGGACAAAATGTGCCGTAAGTAGACATGGCAAAACGGGTCAGAATTTTCTGACCCGACCCGAACCCGATTTTTTTGACCCGAAGCAAAAACGGGTTGACCCGTGACCCGACCCGTGTTTTTGCGGGTCAACCCAACCCGACCCGCGACCCGAACCGAACCCGAACCATTTTTTTAAAACTTTTTTTTTTTGATAAAAAAATAGTAAAACTAAAACAATATTGGTTTAATTGTTTATTGTGAACTTTAAGGAAACAATTGATACATTTACATAACTATATGCAAATTAATTGAAAGATAAATTGTTGAACATTCTGTAATGAGTAAATATTTTTAGATATCAAATAGCAAAGTACATGCCAAGATAATCTAGTTACAGTAGAGTTAAAAACATAAATTTAAAATTGTAGACATGTGAGAAATATTCACAAGTGTGAAAATAGTGAAGCTAATTAAAGTATCAAATTAGCATAAATTATGAATACTTAGACCTATTTTTTAATAATTTATGTCCAAAATAAACGGCTTTTCAAAATAAATTATGATATTTTCTAGAGTGTATGTTGCTTAACAATAATATGATATTCATAAAAGAGACCATGTATAAATAAGTAAGCAATCAAATTTTAAAATATATCTCAAATTGAAATAGAGTGTCAACCACAACTGATAATAGATTATAAAATTAATTTTCAAGATTGTAAATTTCTTATATATTTTTATTCTTTATCAAATGAGTTATCCAATAAGTCATTTGTAATTTTGTTTTATATTTGGAATGTTGATATTGTGTAGAAATAAAACTTGTGTATTTGTTTTACTTATCTTTGTGTTATTTTGTTTTAGATAGTAATGTTAGGATTTGTATAATTTTAAAATTGTTGAATAAGTATTAATAAGTTTAACTGAGTTCATTCTTGATATAAGTGGTGAATTCAAAATAATGCATTTTACATTAAGTAATTTGTTGCATAACTTTCCAAATGACAGATACATGTTGTTTTCTATATAAAAATAAAAATAAAAAAAATTCATGTGAAAAATACGGGTCAACCCGACCCGACCCGACCCGACCCCGATTTTGACCCGCTTAAAATGACCCGTTTTTGACCCGTGACCCGCAACCCGATTGACCCGACCCGAACCGCCCGTTTTGCCATGTCTAGCCGTAGGAAAACGTTGAATCCAAACGGGCAAATAGTAAAAAAGTCAAGCTTAAAAACTGTGGTTGCGCCAAGTGGCTACTCTCACTAATTAGTAAATTAATTTTATATTATTTGTTATGATATATTTCATCAAATTAATGGATAAATTTAAAGCTGTTTATTTTAGGTAAAACTTTATCATTTAAATTTCAACAAATAATTTAAATTATATCCAAACTAAAAGTCTATTATAAAAAATTTATAAACTTAGATCTCACACAACAACCCACTTTTCTTTTTCTAAACAAAATAAATAAAGTCATGTTTCGACTAAGGGATAGGATTTAACAATTTTGTTTTTTGAGGAAAACAATAATTTAATTTAGATAAATCCCAAGTGACTACTCTCACTAATCATATTATTATATCATATTATATATAATAAAAATTTGGCTTAAACGCAGTGACTGTGCCACGCGGCTTCATCAAATTGCAGAAATTTTATTAAATTTTTAAATTTTAAGAAAAAATATATATAATTTTACTTCTCCTATAATTTTTAAATGGGTATTAGATTAATCAGGACTCTAATTCATTCTTATCTCTAATTCATTGTCATCATAAAGTAAGTGTATCTCTTAAAAAAAAATTCTAGATTTTAAGATTTTAAATATATATATATATATATATATAAGTTTCAAAAAAAAAAAAAAATATATATATATATATATATATATATAATTTTTCTTCTCCTATAATTTCTAAGTCGATAAAATTATAATTTGATTACAATCCATTGGTTGGTGATAAGGATTAGCATGAGGAAGAAACACATTAAAGTTCTATTGCATATACAACCTTATCTTGCAAACATGTGCCTTCCTGAAAAATTAATATTACAATAGAATTAAATTTGTTAGCTCAAGTCGCACGGCTTAATAAAAAAGTAGTGCTTCACTGTTTCTACTTTATACAAATATATATATATATATATATATATAAATATATTCATACAAATCATGTTGTTAATTAACGTTATTAGCCTTTTTTTTTTTATCAAAAATTTTGATATTTATTTAAAAAATTAAATTAAAAAATATTTGAAAAAAGAAAAGTAGATAACGTTAATTACAGTTTTTTTTTTTTTTTGCTGGGATATATACGGTTTCTGGGGATAGATTTACAATGCCATGATACTTCTGAATTCTATTAGCAGGCTGTTCTAAGCTTATCATACTCCTTTGTAATATAATAAATTTTTATTTTATTTAAAACTTTCTTGGTGATAATTTAGGTCTCCCTTAAGTTTTAATTTTTTTTTAAAAACAAAAAACCCATATGAGCGTAACAATTAAAACAAAAAACAAACGTGATTGATGGTTGGAAGGAAATAGGATAGAATTGTTGTTTTTAAAAAAAACCTAATTATCAATGTAGAAATTAAATAATAATAATAATAAAAAATACAAAGAAGAAGTTGTTATCAACATAACTTTATCTATCTGATAAACCAATAGAAGAAAATAAGTGATAAATAAATAATAATAAAAAGATTTTTATCAATTTAGAAATTATAGGAGAAGAAGATAAGTGCAAAAAAAATTATATTAAATAGTGTAAAAAAAATACACTAACTAACAGTGTATATATATACATACTCCACCTAAAAAGAGTCCAAGTAAAAATCATGTTGTTTGATATTTATCCAACTTGATTTTTATGGTATTGGATTTTAATTTTTATTTTATTTTTTTTTTATTTTTTTTATTTTTTTTATTTTTGCTTATATCAACTTCTTCACAACTTAAAATTATCGTTTTAGCAACAACTTCTTATCAACTTTTGTTTTTTGGTTGAAGTTTAATTTTGTTTGTTGGATAAATATAGGAATGATTATAGATAATTGTTTTATTATACCATGACTCTCATCTTTAGAGTTTGAGGACACTATAAATAATAAGGTCAAATTCATGATTTTTTCATTAATATTTTGAACGTCCAAATATCTATCATCTTTTAGGGTTATTTGTTATTTGTTTAATTTTGTTTGTTTGTTTGTTTATATTATTCCTGTTCTTTTTTTTTTTCTTTTTTTTTTGGAGTTTCCTTGAGGTTTCGAAGCACTCAATCAAACAATACTCTTGGTATTGAGATTTTCCCAAAAAAATTTCTTAAAGTTTATATTTACACATTTTGTTTTGATAGGGTGAAATTCGGTGCCTCCTACCTCATTTTCAAAGACAAAAATTAAATTATTATGTAAGTGAATCTACTTTTATTTTTTAATGTTTAGTAATTTGGGTTGCATTTTTTTTTCCTACGTTGTTTTTTTTTTTTTTTTTTGGGTGGAGGAAAGCATACTTATTGTTAGAGTCCCACTTGATTTAAAATTTAAATCCTATTAAAAATATAATTGTTAAAAAACGTGATTGATGGTTGAGGCAATAAGAATATAAGATAGATTTATTTTTTTTAAAGGATATATATTTTTAGAGTCCCATTTGTTATAAAATTTAAATCTTATTGAAAATAGAATTATTAATCAACATGTTATATTACCATACTAAAAACAAAATAGAATTAATAAAAAATAAAAAAAAAAGGTCTATGATGGGAAAAAAAAGGTGATTGATGGTTGTAAGGAAATAGGATATGATTTTTTTTTTTAAATTAAAACCTAATTATCAAACGTAGAAAGTTTAAAATAAATTTTAAAAAAATCCACAAAGAACAACACAACTTTATCCCAAGAAGTGATAAAACAATAGATGAAAAGTTGATAAGAACAAATAATATGCTATATTTATCTAAAAAAATCATTGTAATTAAATATAACAAATAATATGTTATATTTATCACCCTTCCTACCCATTTACGATATTATACATCTTAAATTACCAAATATCAAGCTTTTCAATTGGAAGGATCAAAATCTTCTCTAATAGTTTTTTTTTTTTTTTGGTTTTTCTCTTACAACAGGCCTCTGAATATTTATTTTTCCATGATTTATATTTTATTGAGTCCAAAAATATTTCTTATTTTGTTATTATAACCATTTGATTGAATGAAATTAACACTAAAACAAATGATTTAAATATCAAAATAAGAAATAAAAATTAAATTTCTTTTAAGTGTACAAGTACAATTTATTTTTTAATCTTAAATTTTGAATGAATTTTTTTATCATTTTATTTATTATTAAATTTAATTATATTATCAAAATATTTTTTATTAAGCCGTGCATCGCACGGGCATAATACTAATATATAATAAAATTTGGGCTTAGACGCCGTAATTGCGCCACGTGGCGGTATCAAATTGCAGAAATTTTCTTAGATTTTAGATTTTAAGAAAAAATATATATTTAAGTTTTCTTCAACTATAATTTCTAAGTGGATATAATTTTTCTTCAATTATAATTTCTAAGTAGATAAAAATCTTAATTTAATTACTATCCAAATTCTTCATCTAATCCATCTAATCCTTATTTTTTACAATATACTTCTTATTAATTTCTAATAAGAAATTAATTTGTTAATTTTTTTAAGTTTTTTTTTTTTTTTTGGATAAATATGCATTTTATATCATCTTTTTCCTGATAATCAAGTAACAAAAAAAGTAGTATTTGATTTACAACTACAACTACATTTGTGTCTATCTAAAATGTTATCAACAAAGCCTAAAATCAATAGGATATAATTACCTATATATAAAAAAGGATAGAATTTAAATAAAAAAGAGTGATAAAAAAACATGAAAGAAAAAAGATAGAATTTAAAATAAAAAATTAAAAAAAAACGTGAAAAGTATAAAATGATAATAAAGTTGAATCTGTTCTTCTGTTAGTTGTAAATCTGGATGTTGAAATAAACTCTTTTGTAGATCTTTATGCTTTTGATAGAATTTACGTTTTTTTTTTTTTTTTTTGCATCTTATGTTATCTTTTTCCTAATAATAAAGTTAAAAAAAATAAATATTTGAGTTTCACCTAAACTTCTTTTTATTCATATCATTTTCTTCACAACCTGAAATTTTCTCTATATATACACACAGTTTTTTAGTATATTATTCTTTTTACTACGTACCTTACAATTATTTATTATATTCTTCCCTTCTCTTCTCTACCCTATCTACAACCTTGCAGATATTTTTTTCTTCTTTCATCAAATTGAATAAATTTTTTGTATTTGTTGCCTTTTTATTATATATTATATGATTTTTATCAACAAGTTTTATAGATAGGCTGAAATTCTACGTTTGATCGCACATTTTAGTATTTTTTTTAGACATAAATATAGCTAGTAATATATTTGTATTTTTTATTTTCTTATCACATGATTATTTGTTGTTGACATCAATATTTTATTGTACGTGGATTTAATTTGCTATGGTTTTTGTTTGGTGCTTTGTTCCATGTAATCTATCTTCTTTAATTTTTTTTTTTTTTTTTTTTTTTTTTTTTTTGAGAATGATCTATCTTCTTTAATTAAAAACAAAATTTGCTGTTAAACATGAAATTGGATACGAGAGAAAAAGAAGGATCTAAAAATTTTTATATCCATCAATCCAAATTCCTATGTAAATCTATCTTTACTTAACTTTGTTTTTATTTTTTTTTAAGTTCAGAAATTGGATATTTTTTCATTAATGAATTGGGATTTTGGCTTAATTTTGTTTTCAACTGTTTCAGTTATTGAATTCATTATTTTTTTCATGTGTAATATTAATATCTGTGTTTTTTTATTTGAAAAAAATTAGTTTTTAAAGGCTATAGCACAATACAATTACAAACATCACTTTAAGTTAGGGTGTTATATTTATTTATTAGTAAGTTAAAATGTTACATTAAGTTATGATATTATACTTTTATTTATTATTAAGTTAGAATGTGTGGTATAACTTATAACCATTTGAATAAAATCAACACTAAAACAAATGGTTTAAATATTAAAATAAGAAATTAAATTTAAATTTCTTTTAGGTGTACAAGTAAAATTTATTTTTTAATCTTAAATTTTGAATTAATTCTTTTAGGATGATCCCATCTTCATAAATAAATATGAATTATTAAAAAAATTATAAAATTTTTTATTGATCATTGTAATTAAATATATTATATATAAGGACAAATATACAATATTCAATTATTTTTTAGATTTAAAAAAAATATAGATTTTTTTTTTGTTTATATCTTTTATATATATATATATATATATATAGAGAGAGAGAGAGAGAGAGAGAGAGAGAGAGAAATTTCATTAATAATTGTTATACTATTTTTACAATTTGCAATAGTTTTTAAAATATTTTAAAATATTTGTTTCTGAAAAAAAATGCCAAACTTGAACTTACATAATATACATCTTCCATGTAGCTTAATTTTTTTTTTCATTTTAATTGTTATTCAATTTAATTATATTATCAAAATATTTTTTATTAAGCCGTGCATCACACAGGTATAATACTAGTTAGTAAAAAAGTTGTCGTGGTTGTGCCAAGTAGCTACTCTCACTAATTAGTAAATTAATTTTATATTATTTGTTAGGATATATTTTCTCAAATTAAGAGGGATAAATTTAACAACTGTTTAATTTAGGTAAAACTTTAGCATTTAAATTTCAACAAATTTAAATTATATTTAAACTAAAAGTCTATTATAAAAAATTTCTAAACCTAAATCTCACACAACAACTCATGTTTTATATCTAATAAAACCCCACATTTAGAAATTTAAATTCTACTTCAACTAAAAGTTTATTATCAATATTTTAATAACAAATAATTAGTAAATTAATTTTATATTATTTGTTCGTGTTAGAACATATTTCCAAATTAAGGGATAATATTTAATATTTTTTAATTTAAATAAAATTTTATCATTTAAATTTTAACAAAATTAAATTCTATTTAAACTAAAAGTCTATTATCAAAAATTTCTAAACTTAAATCCCACACAACCCATGTTTTTGTTTTTGTTTTTTTCCTCAAGTTGCATCTTATTAAGTTAATATTTATTACAATATTAAGCTAACTCTTAACTAAGGGATAAAATTTAACAATAATTTAATTTAGATAAAAATTTATTATCTAAGTTTTATAAATTTAAATTCTACTCCAATTAAAGGTCTATTATAAAAATTTTCAGGACATATATATTCAACCATGACTTTTCAATACAATCTCCCTTAATAATAAGCAATCCATATATTTAAATCTCACACAATACATCCCACGTTGTTGTACTTTTTTTTACTTTTTCCCCAAAATGCAAAATACGTACGCTTATGTTTTAATCTAATAAATTCATCATATTTATTGTTCTTTGCTTCTAAATTTGTGTGCAGAATATTATGTCAAATGAAGTTTACTATAAAGAAACAAAATAATGGACATCCATTTAAGTTCTTGGTTCTTTTATGTAAGTTTATAATTTTTTTTTAATATTCTCAATTTTTGAACTCTTTTATGCATGTTTTGATTTTTGGTTTTGGTTATTGTACTTAATTTGTTAGTGTGTTGATTTTTTTAATTAGACTAATTAAAAAAATCAGTATTGAGGAACTATTTTGTTTATTATTGTTTGTGTTGACTAGAGCATAGATTAAACATAACCCAAATAGAAATGATCAAATTCATTCTATATCTCATATTAAGAAATTAACTCAAAGCACAAAGAGAATTTTAAAATATAAACATAGGCAAACACAGATAAAGTCTAAGAACTTAAAGTATTTATTTTTATTAAAATTATTTACTTATTTTATAATTTATTATTACTATTTATCTAATAATTTAGTTTTAATTATTTTAAAAATATTTTTGCTTACATATGAATCTTCATCAAGCCATGTATCACACGAGAATAATCCTAGTTATATATAAAAGGAGAGATCTCATGAGAGAAAACATGAGGTTCTATCATATAGCGCATTATTTGTAAAGAGAATTAAATATTTTCAAGTGCCACGGTAGAGATAAAAATAAATTAAATATTAACTTTTTGTTGCATTTGGTATAATATTTGAAGACTTTTCTAATTATAAAATAAACATCATTTGTTTCATTTGGTTTGATGTTTCAGTACTTTTCCTTCCTCACACATACATATAAACCTCTTTGCATTTCAATTCACCATTTTTCACCTCTTGCACTTCTACTTCTTCATATATATCTATAGCTCTTCATGTCATTCCATATCAAATATACACAGACAAAAAATGATGTCATTTACCTTCAACCTTTCAACAACACCTACTTGCCTAGCTCCAACATTATTGTCCCATCTAATCCTAACTCATATGAGTTGGTTACAACCAGGGAAGGGGGCTTGCATTTTATATTGAGTGATATCTGCATTTTATATTGAGTGATATTGGCAATTACGAGTTTGATGTTAAGGTCGGACGTTGTAAACTTGTGGGTTTTGTAAATGTTGTGATTGATTGTGGGTGTTTGGGATATTGATGTGGGAAAGCCATAAGTGTATTTTGTTTTAGAATTAAGGAGAAAAAGAAAGACACATTTTATATCAACTTTTATTCTATAATATTCTTCAAATTTTTTATTTATTCCTCATTACTTGAACTGAATAATTATAATAGATGTATGTGTGTAATTTATAATTATTGCTTCTTATAATGAACTCATTACTAACAAATCTCTATAACAATTATGCTATAATATAATATATATATATATATACAACATTCTCTAAAATCATTTTACATAAAATATTACAATATTATTCATTCATCTCGCATTAACGACTTATTAGTCATGATTCAAGAGCACACACCAACTCATGGCTGTATTCTCATTTCTCACTCTTATCACAATTTTTAGCTCTCTCTCTAAATCTATTTCTGGCATCAATTTTTCTCACTAGGTGATCAAATTTGTATTTCCAAGATTTGTTCATTATTTATTTGATAAGCAGCTTCTACGAATTTTTCTGTTTGAACATAATTGCATTAGAATGGGCCTTATATATTCATTCACTTCAGGTGCCGGACTTGACCGTTTCACTAATTAAGAAGTAATCTTGATTAGACTCTAGAGTCGTAAGTTGAACTTCCCAGAGCAAACCTGGCTAATTAGGTGATTCATATATGCCCATAAACATATTAATTAGAAAATGGATATATTTTATTCTGTGCAAATAGAGACATTCCTCCACATTGTAATTATTTATTACAAAATGATATTAATATTTGGCCGGCAAACTTTTTAATTCAACAATGACTAAACAAGGCAACTACTTGAACTAACCGTAGGTGTGGATTAATAACTTTCCTGAATTGCACAAGTTAAGCCATTTGCTACTTACCAAAAAGGAAAATTATTAATTTACTTTGTACTAGCAATGTAAATTTTATAAATATACGCCGCAAAAAGTATACAATATTGTACAATTTTTACAAATATATAGTCTATAATGTAATATTTACATTTCTAATGCAATGTAAACCTATAATTACTATTTCCAAAAATATTATCACTGACCAGTTACCACCTTTAAATGACCACTCCATTGTTCAACTTATTTTGGATGTTCCTATTATCATTTCTTGAGTTTTATGAATCATGATTTACCCAAAAGGAACACTAATTTTGTTGCCATTGGTCTAAAATCTAATAGGCTTATAGCCAGATGACATTTCTTGGTTTCCATGATATGAACAAGATCCCTTATACTTACACTTTGTATCTTAATTTCGTACTATCTGCTAGCACTAAAGCAATATATCGAGTATGCAAGAATTATGATGGGAGTTCTTACTTCTTATTGAGCTTCCATGAAATGAAGGAAGAACAAAAAATCCTTAATTAGTATATTCTATAATGTATTCGTACATTTATCTCATTATCATGTAACCCTCTAATAGACATTTTCTCCCCTAATTTATAAGTCAATGTCCACTTAATGAGATTGCACGTTTCGTTACAAATTTTGCATACCATTATTAATAGGTTCATCCATCAACTGTAATTGAATTATGTTTTTTTTTTTTTTTTAATTATTTAATGTTATACTTTATGTTACTGCTTAAAAGTGTTTACCAAAAAAAAAAAAAAAACTTATAACACACAACTTATTTCTTGTTAATAGAAAAGGGTGAGAAACTACTCTTATGTTTGATAGAACTAGAATAAACTCATGCTTAAGGCTCCTCTTAATCATTTATAAATTTAAGATCCACCTAGTAAATATCTTATGTGGGATCCAACACATGCTCGCAAACACACATACTCAGACAATCTAATTTAGGGTGTAGGTTTGCTTTGATAAAATTAGTAACGACTCAAAGAAAGCGCTAATCACATCTGTGTGTACACCCCAAAAATGACTAGTTAAGTTGCAATTAGGGCTCATCATAATCGCTTATAAATCTAAGATCTACCTAATAAACACTTGATTTAGAATTCAACACATGTCCACTCAACGCATGTATGCACAACACATACTCAAACAATCAAACTTGGAGTATTTACAAGGGCAGTCTCAATTAGATCCCATTTACCTTAAGATTGTCCAATACATAACCTTGATAAACAAAAAATGGGTATATTTCATACCCTTCCAAATGTTTAGGTTGCTCTCATCCCCTTCTTGCTAGTGGATTTGTGCACTTATTGGCTTCATGGTATATGTGACATGGAATGACATTTTACATGTACCCTCTTATTCATAAATAAAACTTCACTTTTTACCAACAAAAAAAGGGCAAAAAGTCGATTAATAATACAATAATTTTCTACTACTGCCTCTTTGTTTGAGGGGTTTGTTTTGGCATTAATGTTTTCTAAAAAACAAGTCATTTTTTAATAAATATTTTTTGAAAAACTTGCTAATTTTCTTGGGAAAATTACACTTTCCACCCTAAACTTTTCAAATGCACATTTTACACCCTAAACTATGATCCTTGTTACAATTTACACACTGATGTTAAGTTTTCTGTTAACTTGGATGGATGTTCGAAATTTAGGGTGCAAAGTGTAATCAATAGTATAATTTAGGATAATAAAATGTAATTTCTATTTTGTTTTTAAAGGATTAAGAAGAGGGGCAATTAGGTCTTTTCATGTGATGCCATACTTTTCCATTTAAGTTAACAGCAAACTTAACATTGGGGTGCAAAGTGTAATTTACAGTATAGTTTAAAGTGGTAAAGTGTAATTTTTCTCATTTTCTTATATTTGGTAGTAACATTAAATAAGTTAGAAAACGATATCCTAACTTTCTTTATTTAGTTTGCCGTGAGATAAAGTTGTCTTCCAAAAGTATTTTGTGAATATATTTCCAATTACTATTTTTTGAAAAACTTTATCATTTTCTTAAACTTGATAGCAACCTTAAATGAATTAGAAAACGATATTCTAATTTCCCTTATTTAGCTTGTCATGAAATAGAGTTGTTTTTAAAATAATAATAATAATAATGAAAAAAATATCTAAAAAATAAGTTATACTTTTTTGGTTAATTTAAAATAATTTTTATTTTGTTCAATTTTTCTAGTGCTTCTAACATTAGAAAACATGAAAAATTATTTTCGCGTTAGATTATTTATTTATTTTTTTAATTGAAACAAAAGTAGCTTTCTATGCTCAGCACAAAAGTTCACTCGAGCAGTAGCGCCGTTAAAGGAGAACACTATTAATTTTTTGGGTACACCAGTAACACCACAGCCAAATAACAGTGAATTCAAATAATGAATGAGTATTTTACTTACCACTGTCTAGTTTTTCCAGCTAAGAAAACTTTTTTTTTTTTTTGATTGAACAGCTAAGAAAACTTGATTTTGAATAACCCACGCGTTATAAAATAAAATAAAATAAAATAATTGTTTATACGAAAAAACAGATAAATTCAAACAATAGAAATCAGAATTTCCTTTTTCTTTTATTTTAATTTTTAATCTTTCACCCCAGGAGAAAACAATAAGAATACAATATGCCACGTAAGATAATTGTGAGCCTTTTTACATGGTACAACACTTACTCCCACCTTAAAACACAACTCATCCCAAACCCACTGTTGTCATCAAAATCTAACACCTCACAAAGTCACAAACACAACACACAAAGTCAGAAATCTCCGGACTCAGACTTTGTCATCTGGGTCCCACCATCCCTCGCTTCAGATCCTACGGCGCAGATCTCGTACATCATCTCATTCATCATCATAGGGTTTTCACAAACCTGCCCACGTAGTAGTACATAGTACATATCCTTCTCACCTCCAAAATTCACTGCCTCTCTTTCCTTATTTTTTCACAGTGCAGTCTCAGCTGCCCCTCTCAAAAAAACCGAAACCCCATTTCCTCTCTTCTTCCTCACGCGCCGCCTTCTGCGGCGGATCTCCGACCATTTAGTCCCACCCCTCCATACCCTTCCCTCTCCTCACCTTATCGTCAAAAAAACAAAAAAAAAAAAATTATTTGGTCTTTGAGGTCTTTCGTCGAACACTTTGTGTGCGTCTAAACTTTTTGTTTTATTCCGGCTTCGTTTTTCGTTGTGTGTTTCTTGCTAGGGTTTTGGTTGCAATAACTAGAGGAGAGGGAAGAGAAAAAAGAACAAAAAAATTAAAAAAAACAAAAAACGATTTTGGAATATTTAATTTGAAAAAAGAAAGAGAAAATACACAATTTTGAAAATGGCACAGGTACAAGCTCCGCCTCAGAATGCGATTCCTGGTGCGAACGGTGCCGGCGGCGCCAACCAGTTCGTGACGACGTCGCTGTACGTCGGAGATCTTGAACAGAACGTCACCGATTCGCAGCTGTACGACCTGTTTAACCAGCTGGGGCAGGTGGTTTCCGTTAGGGTTTGCAGGGACTTGAGCACTCGGCGATCGCTCGGTTATGGCTATGTCAACTATAGCAACCCTCAGGACGGTTAGTGTTTGCTTCTAATTTCGAATTTATTGTCAAAAAGTTTCTATTTTCATATTTGCAATTTGATTTTTTTTTTCAGCTATATTTGATGCTTGTTTGGGTGTTTATTATGCGATTGAAATTTGATTTTTTGCATGGATATTTTAGGAGCAATTGTAATTTGGGAAATGGGTTTTTGGTTGTTTGCTGAATTTGGATACTTATTTCAAAATTGGGTATGCCATTAAAAAAAAAGTCAATTTTAAATAACATGATGCTCCATTATAGGTATGTTTTTTTCTTGGGTGTTGGAACTTGCATTACCTTATCTGACTCATTAAATGGAAGAAGAAAAGGCTACTATTTTGATTTGGAAGGTTATATCAAAATTGGGTGTGCCATTAAAAAAATAGTCAATTTTAAAGAACATGATACTCCATTATAGGTATTTTTTTTTTCTTGGTTGTTGGAACTTGCATTTTACCTTATCTGACTTATTAAATGGAAGAAGAAAAGGCAACTATTTGATTAAAATGGGAAGTGAGTGATGTCACTTCATTAAGTAAACAAAAGTCCATTTCTTTCTTATCAGAGGGGTATTTGCTTTATAAAGCATAAGCATTCTGCTAGCCATCCTTATTTGAATTTGGTTAAGACAGAAAGTATTGATTTTGATTTTGATTTTAAAAAAAAACTCAGCTTCAACAACAACCATGGCTTAGTCCCAAATTTGTTGGGATCAAGGATGGATCTCAATAGAGCAATTAGGGTTGACCGACCACATGTGTTCTTTTCCGCCATTCTATTATATTCAAAGTCATAACATGACCAATCCATCTCAAGTGACTCTCCCTCATTTTTTCATCAATTGGAGTCACTCCTATTTTTAAGCGAATTTCCTTATTTTGAATCCTATCCTTTCATGTGTTTCCACTTATCCATCTTAACATTCTCATTTTAGCTATACTCATTTTATGAATATGTTGCTTCTTAAGAGCCCAACATTCAGTACTATAAAGCTTATTTTAGTATTATCGCGGTCTTATAAATTTTCCCTTAGACTTAATGAGTATTCTGTGTTCATACAATACTTAATGCTCCTAATGCACCTCTCCACGTCTTCCATTTTTCTCTTATCCCATAATTCACATCCTCTTTGGTTTTGCTCCATCTTTATGAATTATTGATCAAAGATATCAAAAACTCTACTTATCAAAAAAAAAAAAGATATCAGAACTCTCTCTTTTTTAGTACCTCTTGATCTTTGAGTCTTACTTCCCCTTCATCTCTAATTCCACTTTTACTAAACTTATATTCCATGTAGTGTCTTGCCAAATTTTAAACTAATCGAAAGTAATTTGGTAAAAGCGTGGGGCGCACTTAAGTGCAAAGACATCTTAGAGCCTGGGTGCAAGCACACATTTTAAAAAAATAATATAATAAATATGAAAATAATTATTAATGGGCAATACAACAATCAAGTAATCAAATAATCATGTAAGTTGGAATATAACATTTCATATCATTTTCTTAATCACTTATTCACTTAATGGTTACCCAGAATTAACTTATAAAAAAAAATGGTTATCAATCAATATAAGAAGTGCAAATCTCATTATATGTTCAACTTCAACTACTAAAGTAACTAAACAATTATCACAAATAAATTAAATCATACCTTTTTTTAAGAATAAACTAGAAGTTTCGGGACATAGCAGTTTGGTAAGTAGCTAACTGAATGAAGTCTTCAATCGGACCTCTAGTAGGACTGCCTCTTGACTTGCTAAGGTCAGGAATTTAGTAATAGATTCAGGTCTTTCTCTTCCCTGAGGGCGCTACTTTTTCCAAGTGAATAAGCTGTCTCCCTTCCGTGTGCTCCTAGCTCGACAAGTTGCTTCCCCACCTGGGCTTTCTTCCTAAATAGAGGACCTGGGTTAAGTTTCGACTTTCTCCCTTGCCTCCATGATTTCCATTTGCTTTGCAGGGGTACAAGTCCTTGCCTTTGTGCACTTTGGACTAGCCTCGGCGGCAATCTCATTTATTTGTTCCAAAGAGTAATCTCCCCACACAAGGGGTTA
The DNA here is from genome assembly GCA_019022515.1 of Quercus aquifolioides. Lineage (NCBI taxonomy): Eukaryota > Viridiplantae > Streptophyta > Magnoliopsida > Fagales > Fagaceae > Quercus > Quercus aquifolioides. The sequence continues at coordinate 40,203,299 of CM032332.1, forward strand.
TGAGGTTATCCGTCCTGCTTGAGTGGGCTTAAGTGTATAGTAGCATATATAAAATTGACTTTTATATACCAAATCAACAGTTGATTTCAATAGTATTAAGTTTAGATGGCTACAATTTATATTTGGGTCATTTTAATAATGATAAAAAAATTAAAAATTAACAAGTTCAAAAAAGTTCACTTTGAGCTTATTGAAAAAGCTCCAAAAAGCATGCATTAGGTGCACTTCTTCAAATGTGCCTTGATTTAGAGGCAAAAAGCATTGGGGCTTTGGCGCTTTGCGCTTTATGCTTAAGTGTGCTTACCAACACATTCAAAAGCCTTTGAATTCTAGAGTTTCTTGCCAAATTCAAACTTGGTATTAACTCCACCTCTAGTTACACCCATTAAAAGCTATTTCATATGCAAAAAGCATTCATAGAGGAACTTGCTCGTGAATCGAGTTAGTGAGCTTGTTCATCACTAGTGCAAATAGATATGTACATAATATTGATCCTTGATGCAAACCCCTAGTGATAAGAAACTCACTTGTGATGCCTCCACTTGTAAGCATGCTAATTACAACTCCGTTATACATATCTTTAATCAACTTCACCCCTCCTCTCCCCACTCCCCTCACCCAAAAAAAAAAAAAAAATCACTTAACCTCTTTAGGGACCTCTATCATATGCTTTCTTTTGTGTCGTAATCCATTTTCAATTACTTTCTTCAAAGTTTTCTAGCGTGACTCATTAATTTAATTACAAGGTACTTTGTATTGTTTGAATATTCCATTTCTTCTTGTAAATAGATATTAAAGTACTTCTTGAACTTAATTAAAGAATTTATATATATGGATGTTGATTCAAGTTGAGGGATCAAAAAAAAGGTAAGAGGAAGAACAAAAAATAACATTAGTAGAATTGGTTAAAATGGACATGTCAATTAAGGAAGTAACAGAGAAAACTTGGAATAGAATACATGTGGCTGACCTTGACTAATTTTTTGAGCATCCATAGCCATCCCCAAATGGGACTAAGGCTTTGTTGTTGTTGTTGTTGTTGTTAAGATATTAATGTTGCTGTTTCTGTAGCTCCTAAGATGCTAAAAGTTTGCATTCATTCATTGCATTATCAGGGAAATGAAAAACATTTCAATTTTCTGAAATAAAATTGTTTATCAACACTTAGGTTTTATTTTCTTTTTTTTAACTTTGCCCTGTTTTAATTCTGTATACTTAATTGATGCGTACAGAGGGTGGGATTCTTAAAATGGGATGTGGGATGCATGATATGAAGAATCTCAAATCTATGAAAAGATCTTGACTTGGGAATGAGCAACACATAAAATTATTGTTAGCTTGACCTAGTTGCAGAATAGACAACTTGGGAATAAGCAATGCATAAATTTATTGTTAGCTTTGATTTTCATTAAAAATCGTAGACACTTGAAATTTTTTGATCCCAACACAGTTATGTAACTTGCTTATACTGGTGGTGTGCTCTAATTAGGCTAACTGAAGAAGAGAGAGAGAGCCATTAGTGTTGAAGTAAAACTTTTATGTGATAGAAAGTTAATACGGTTACCTACCTATTACAGTAATATGATCTATAATGCCAGAATTAGTCAGTATTATTCAAAGTCCTTGATTTCTCCTAAGCTTGATGCTACACCTAGTACCCATCGTTAAAATTTGATGATGATTCCCTCAAATTTTATACTACCCCTGAGGTACCTCTCCTAAGCTAATTAACAATAAATCAACTTCCCAAATTAATATATTTTTATCTCAAATTATTTGAACTCGTCTGTCCTTACTGTGCTTAAAAAATAATTCTTGGTTTTTGTCACATGATTTCTGATTGAGTAATAGCAAAATAGAAATAGTTGTAGTCATGTCTAACGCAAATGGCTTTTGCAGATGATAAATTTAAATTTGTTGAATTTTATTTAATGCGCAGCAAATTAACTGCTTTCCTTAAGAGTACTGAGCCATATAAAGAATGCAGTATCGGACAAATTTGTCTCAATATTTATCCAGCTAAGCAAAAGAACTTCTCCATTTTAACTCACTAACTCTGGATTGCAAACTTACGCAAAGTTTCTACAATAAAGAATATCATTTTTGTCTTCTAGATCCTTTTAACTTTTATTTACATATCTGTTCAATTGCTCAATAGTGTAAGTAAGGAAGGGAATTTCAGCAGATAGCTACTGTGATTTCAGACTTTGAAAAGTCATCTATGACTAAAATCTATTTCTGTGACACTTACCTATCAAAAAAAGAAAATTTCTATTTCTGTGACACTATTGTTAAGAGTTTGAGTTAATAATTTCATAGAAGACTATCACTACACCAATATTCAACAAAAACTTCACCCATATGCGTGTGCTATAGACTATAGTACATCATACTGTTACTTATCATAAATATCTAATGACTCCGTTGGTTCAATTAATGATTTTATTTCAATGAATCACATGTTTGTCATACATTTATTCTACTTCAGATTTATCTTCCCCCTTCTTTGTTGGCTCTTTCCAAAACTAGTGGCCCCTCTTGTGATAATACTTACCTTCGATGGATATGAATGATATTACATAGCTTGTGCCATTCCAAATAGGTTTAAAATGACTTTGTGATTAGGATTATTTCAAGGAATAATAAGCTTGCCATATGCTTATTATCCTACACTCAGTTTTCTTTTTTTAAACTATCTTTTGGGTATACTTCTTGAGACTGAGGCTTGGAATTATTACTAATTCCATTCTATCTTGGTTGGGTTGAACTCTTGACATATGGATTTGAGGCCACTGATAAATCTCTCATAATACAAGCTGAGTTATGGTTTCTGGGTCATGTACATAATAATACACACATGCATCAAGCTAAAACAAGTTATCATTTTTAGGCCAATATGTTCCCTTTTTTTTTTTTGATAAGTAGGCCAATATTTTCCCTTGAATGTCTATCCTGTATGCATGTACTTGTTGATATTGAGAAATATAATTTTTTCCCGCTTCTGCACCACCTTAGAATTGTCAATCTTACTCTATTCTTATGTCTTTGATTTAATTAATTGCAGCTGCAAGGGCATTGGATCTCCTGAACTTCACTCCCCTGAATGGAAAGCCCATTAGGATTATGTATTCTCATCGTGACCCTAGTATTCGCAAAAGTGGGGCTGGAAACATTTTTATTAAGGTATTCACATCCAATAACCTGGACTCGGTTGTGGGCCTCTCCTGCTTTTTAATGATAATTTTTGGGTCCCTGACAATATTGTTGTTTTATTTACACTGATATCTGGTTGTTTTAAACTTGGCAGAATTTGGATAAGGCAATTGACCACAAAGCATTACATGATACATTTTCTGCATTTGGGAACATTCTTTCTTGCAAGGTAGCAACTGACTCCTCTGGCCAGTCAAAAGGCTATGGATTTGTGCAATTCGATAATGACGAAGCTGCCCAAAAAGCTATAGAGAAGTTGAATGGTATGCTATTGAATGATAAGCAAGTTTTTGTTGGACCCTTCCTCCGCAAGCAGGAAAGAGAAACTGCCACTGACAAGACAAGATTCAACAATGTTTTTGTAAAGAATCTCTCTGAATTGACAACTGAAGAAGATTTGAGCAGAATTTTTGGAGAATTTGGAACTCTCACCAGTTTTGTGGTGATGAGGGATGCAGATGGAAAATCTAAGTGCTTTGGTTTTATCAACTTTGAGAATGCAGATGATGCCGCTAGGGCCGTAGAGTCTCTTAATGGGAGGAAAGTTGATGATAGGGAGTGGTATGTTGGGAAGGCACAGAAGAAGTCTGAAAGGGAAGTTGAGTTAAAACTTCGATTTGAACAGAGTATGAAAGAGGCTGCAGACAAATATCAAGGGGCAAACTTGTATGTTAAAAATTTAGATGACAGCATTGGTGATGATAAACTTAAGGAGCTTTTCTCTCAGTTTGGTTCCATTACTTCATGCAAGGTGTGTAACATCTATTTTTGAAAACCATTTTTCTATTGGCAGGGCTTTGTAAACCATTTTTCTTGACATGGGTACAGGTTATGCGAGACCCTAATGGAATAAGTAGAGGATCTGGGTTTGTTGCATTCTCTACTCCTGAAGAGGCATCTAGAGCTGTAAGTTGATATGTTTGTTTGTGTTAATGATGACATTCTCAACATTGTGGTAAATTTACTTATAAAAATACTTCCTTTTTCATTATTTGATAGCTATCGGAGATGAATGGCAAAATGGTTGTGAGCAAACCTTTGTATGTTGCACTTGCACAACGAAAAGAGGATAGAAGAGCTAGGTTGCAGGTATGTTTTCTTGATGATTTTTTTTTGAGCCTTTGAACAATTGTAGTGGAACAGGTGTTTCATGCGTGCAGAAGAGCAATCAACGTAACTATGATTTTTTGCAGTCAAGCTGTATCAATTTCTATAGGATCTTTATTTATTTTTCCCTCGAAGGATGCTGACTTAGATTAGAGATATGGGGCATGGTGGATTTTTCCTTCTCCCTGCATTAGTTTTGATTGAGCTATTTTGGGTCCTCCCTGTATCTATCTTGATGCTTTTAGAGCTGCTATCTGCTTGTGGCTTTGTCCCTTGATTGATATTTGTTATTTTAGGACTGGACATGTGTGTTTGTGTGATTGATGGATTACTACCAACTTTACAGGCTCAATTTTCTCAAATGCGGCCAATGGCAATGGCACCTTCAGTTGCTCCTCGTATGCAAATGTACCCCCCCGGTGGTCCAGGCCTTGGACAACAAATATTCTATGGCCAGGCCCCTCCTGCTATCATTCCTTCCCAGGTAAACCACATTCCTGTTTTGTTACACTGAATTTTTTGTTTCACAATTTTCTAATTTTTTTTTTGCTGCTCTAATTATTTGGTCCTTTTGTTATTACAATATTGTAAAGTAGTGCTGCTTTCTCACCTTCCACTTGTACTTTTCGTCAGCCTGGATTTGGGTATCAGCAGCAACTTGTTCCTGGTATGAGACCGGGTGGGGCTCCAATGCCAAATTTCTTTGTGTCAATGCTTCCACAGGGACAGCAAGCGCAGCGCCCTGGTGGCAGGCGTGCTGGGGGTGTGCAGCAAACCCAGCAGCCAGTTCCACTAATGCAGCAGCAGGTCCATGGAATTCCGTCTGTTTTCATTTTCACCTGTATTGTCTCTATGTACTCGATCAGTAACAACTTTTATTATGGATTGTTTGAATGACAGATGCTTCCAAGGGGGCGAGTCTACCGTTATCCTCCTGGGCGTGGCCTGCCTGATGTTCCCATGCCTGCTGTTGGTAGCGGCATGTTTTCTGTTCCATATGATATGGGTGTTGGGCCGTTGCGTGATGCATCACCATTGTCTCAGCCAATCCCTATAGGGGCTTTGGCTACTGCCCTTGCAAATGCTACTCCAGAGCAGCAGAGAACGGTAAGCATTAGCCATCCTTTTCTATTTATTTATTTACTGTCTAGGGGGAGGGGGGCTGATCCTCATCAGGTTTGTAAATTTGTGCTAATTACAGATTTAGTAATTTTAAGGCTCAATAGTCATACTAAGATGCTTTGGCCATCTATAAATATAAATAGTTTTATTTAATTTTTTCTGGATGCTCACTGGAATTTGTCAATTTTGCAATAAGTTTCTTGCATGAAAGTGCTTTAGTACCTGTTAAAGGCTTTCACTGGCAAGAATGATGTCTGCCAATTGTGAGATAAGAGGGCTTCCTCTCTCAAAATAGTGTTGTGTGCAAGATTAGGGATGGCAGCCATTCCTAGATAATACATATTCCTGAAATGTGTGATCTTAATAGGTTTTGTTTTTACAGCTATGTTCATGTTAATTACTGATTCTCACTTCATGATTGAAAATCTGTAGATGCTGGGTGAGAATCTTTATCCACTTGTGGAACAGCTGGAGCCTGACAATGCAGCTAAGGTAACTGGTATGCTTCTGGAGATGGATCAGACTGAGGTGTTGCATTTGCTTGAGTCACCAGAAGCTCTGAAAGCGAAGGTGGCCGAGGCTATGGAGGTTCTGAGGAATGTTCAGCAGCAACAAGCTGGCAATGCAGCTGATCAGTTGGCCTCATTGTCACTTGGTGACAACCTTGTTTCCTAAGAACTTTGAGTGTGCTTTTGCACCTCTTGAAATGGTTTGAAACTATTTTAGGTGTGCCTTTGATTCGGTTCAAAAGTGATGAGTGCCTTAAGTAGGATAGGTTGGTTTTGGTTTTGGTTTGCACTGTTGAGCTTTTTCTTTGGGTAAATTATATTTGGTAAAGTTGAAGATTGTGACATTTATGCTTTAATTTTCAAAGATCCTTAGATCGGTGCTTGAATTTTGGCTATGCTTCCTTTGCTTTTAATGTTGGTGCAAAGATGTTGGATCAGATATCATACATCTGTTTGCATGCAACAGATCTCACAGTTATTAGGGGTCACACTAAGGTGCCACTTGAGAAGTTTATTGCTTGCAATGGATGCACAAGATACACCTTGGCTATGTTTCTAATTTTTTTTCCAAATTTTTATTCTTTAAACTTAAAAATCTGTAATTCAGTTCCAAAATGCTGTGAGGACTTTATTAAAGAAGTTACTGTCTCTCAGCGCAGAATCAATCACACGACCGAAAATACAAGTCACTTCACTTCCACCTCAACAAAACAATTGCACTAGATAAAATCGAAGTCACCTCCTCCAACTAATAGAGAATTTTTCCCCTTCCACTTTGGTCTCACTCTCGAGTCTCACCCCATTAACTGCCCCAACCTCTCTCACCTGGACCTAAACGCATGCATCCCAACTTTCATAAGATGACTATCGAAGCCCATGATTACCATCTCCCATCAAATCCACCCAAAGGGCCATGACCCAAAATAGATTCGCATAACCTTCAAATTGCCCCTAACTACAGAAGAAATAGAAAGGACAAATACAGAAAATCTAGGAGGCGATAATATATGCATCGCGGACATTCTACATTTTTTTTTATAGAAAAACCATGCGAGTTATACCTGCTAAGTTAGAGAATAAGGCATTTCATTAAAAAAGAGAGTACAAATGCGATATAAAACTTGTAAGGGCATAATGTTCAGTACAGGTGTTTCTTTGTCCACAAAGAAAACAGCACCATATGGAAGGTATCATAATGTTTAGAGGGGTCGTTCCACTGAAAGTGGTGCTGTACCTATTAAAAAAAAGGAGTCCTGTTAAAAAACAAAAATTTGCAAACCAGTAAAAAATTAAGAAAAATAAAAGAGGAAAAAATGGAGATACCATGACCAAATTCTGTTGTAGTTTCGTGATCTCAGAGTCGAACTTCCCTTCTAGAAAATCATTTATGAGGATCCCTGAATGAAAATCGCCTCCAGTCCAATATGTCCCAAAATGGTAAATGTTGTTTATTACAACTGAAAACTGCATATAAGATTTAATAAAAACTATTTTATTTATATATATATATATATATATATATATTTATAAGTAAATAATGTTCTATTCCAAAAAAATGAAACATCAAAGAGACAAACTATAAAACATGGAAAATACAACTATCTAGCAACTCAGGCAAAAAAGGAAAAATAAAAACTTACAAAGCATGTCCACTCAAACAAAATTTGGAAGAGAGAAAGCTTCAAGTCCTGAGCTTGAATTTTTTAATGGCCAAGCCTAAAACCAAGCTTGAGTTTGCCTCATTTTATAAATAAACAAACATAAATAAGCTTTTTCCTGAGCCGGAAAGCACTAAGGACTATTAATGACTCTCATTAAAATACCTCCAACAAAGCTTTCATTATCCAATAAGATATTTTCTCGTGGGTTATTTAGACTTGCAGAAAATAAAAGCAGTAAAGGAAAATTTTAGTCTCGACCCATTTAGAAAAAAACTAATATGTTTTAGTACGAGCATGTAACTCAATCATTGAGCTGGATCTCGGAGACCCACTTGCTCTAAACATATAAAAATGCAAACTTTATTTACAAAAGCCTCAAACTCTTGTAGTTTCAAACACAGTAAATTTTAACATAGGCATTATGGCATTTCTGAATAAATGGATGCTTACCATGTAAATGCATGTTAAATAAAACTTTCACATACAAAAGGAACTAACTTGTATAAAATTATAGGGAATAATCCAAAACATTAAAAAAAAAAAAAAAAAAATTACCCATATTAATAATTTCATATATAAGACCCAGTAAATTCAATCAAATATGAACACAGACAAGAACAGAACATGGGCCTTGCTTTGTTATTTGTTTGATATTACCTGGCACTCGGCCTTCTGCAATTGACACCGCAATACATTTAGATCATCTTTGTCCAAAGCACATAGTAAATGCTGGTCCTGTGTTACCCTTTCTGGAAAAAAAAAATGATTCAAAAAATGATTAATTTTTGTTCAAGTAAACAAAAATTGATTTTTGTAATTTACCTTACGTGAGTTGGTAGAACATGAGGCAATGGTACCCATTTAGTACAATGGGAAGAATAGTCTAAACACTGAAATACAAATGATTGAAATTGATGTAAGAAAAAATGCAATGAGGCCCCACTCTACTTGCCTATTCAAGTGTTTGTCTTAGCCTCTTAGGAGATAAGTGAATTTCATTTTCTAGACAGCAAAACCAAAATCAATTTCGGTTTCAGAATTTCAATTTTTTTGGGAATTTGTAGCACAGATCATATACGGTGCGACAAGCAGCAATAGCATATGGGCACTTTGTGCAGTGCTGTGTTCGATTCCTATAACTTCGAATGGGAGACAGAATAAGTATGGTTGAGCGGTTCATTGGTTGGGCATTGCCGTTGCTTAACAATGGCAGTGGTGCTGATGGGACTACAGAACTGGCATTGGAAAGCTTACGTGAGTTTCTTATTGTTGGAGATGTTGGTGGAATCGAGAGATATGCTTTGCCTATTCTCAAAGCATGCCAAGTACTTCTTGAGGATGAGAGGACCTCCTTGAGTTTGTTACACCGGCTTCTGGGTGTGTTTATTTTGATTTCTTCGAAGTTTAGTAGATGATTTCAACCCCAGTTTCTTGACATTGTTGATCTGCTTCTTGGGTGGGCATTGGTACCGGACCTTTCAGAGTCAGATAGACGTGTTATTGTGGACAGTTTCTTGCAGTTTCAGAAACATTGGGTGGGTAATTTGCAGTTCTCTTCGGGGCTTTTGTCAAAGTTCTTGCGTGACATGGATGTATTGCTTCAGGATGGGAGTCATCGAACACCGCAACAATTTTGAAGGTTGCTTGCGTTGCTTTCTTGTTTCTCAACAGTTTTGCAGTCTTCTGCTTCTGGTTTGCTGGAAATTAATCTACTTCAACAAATAACTGAACCCTTAAGCAGAATGCTTCCAAGGTTATTGGGATGTTTAGTTATGGTAGGACGCAAATTTGGATGGTCGGAATGGATTGGGGATTCATGGAAGTGTTTGACTCTCTTGGTAGAAATATTATGTGAACGATTTTCCACCTTTTACCCTCTTGCAGTTGACATCTTATTTTAAAGCCTAGACATGAATCATCCTAACCAATCAATGGGCCCAGGGAAGATCACCTCCTTTCAAGTTCATGGGGTTCTAAAAACTAATCTTTAGTTATTATCTCTTCAAAAGCTTGGCCTCCTCGCATCATCTGTGCAAAAGGTACTGCAATTTGATGCTCCAGTATCTCAAATGAGGTTGCATCCAAATCACTTGGTCCCTGGAAGTTCTGCTGCCAGTTATATTTTCTGGCTTCAACATGGGAACCATGAAGTTGTTCAATAGGCAGTGGCCTGATTGAGTGAAGAGCTGGAGCTGTTAAAGGGCATGCTGGGAAAAACTTTGGGTCATGGAGATGGGGTCAATAGTATTTTAGACACTGTGGCGCTAGTTTCTGTTATGTAACTTGCTAATTTTATTTAGTGTGTTGCTTATTTTAGTTACTAAATCATATTGTGTGAGTTGCCTCCCAAATACCTTGTCTCTGACATTAGACCTCTACGAGATTCACTTAGTCTTAATCCTCTTTAGGTCTGTTGCACTTCTTTGGTTTACATTTATACATATATAATTGTATCTGTTGTCCTCATGTCAAATACATAATTTCTATTGATCGGTATATGGATTGAAATTTATATAATGAAAAACACGAAGGGACAGGAAAAAGGTTTGAAATTTTTTTATTTGCTACCATGACCATGTGCCTTTCACACGATTATTCTTAAAGAGGGAAGTCCACATTTGTTGGTCCAAATGACTTACTCATTACACTTTGTATACTAACACACAAATGTGTAGATCTATGGTATTTTTTATGGTTATCTATCAGATCTGAGCTCCTTTTGTCTAGATCCTAGTAGATTTTTTTTTTGGGGGTAAAATAATTAAAAAGGATGGTCCTAGTATCCAAGGGGTTTTTTTTCCTTCTAAGTTTAAGTTTATACTTAAGTGGGACATGCGTTAGTATCGTTGTTTGTATTTTTTGAAAATACGCGTGGGTGAAAAAATGTGTGAAAATACATGTAATGTTGTTTAAACACTGAAAACTATTGTTTAAAATAACTTACCAAACATACCCAAGATATTTTGAAGAAGCATTCTTGTAGAGCCAAACATAGAAACTCTAAAAATGTTGGCAGAGTAACAAAGTGTTGGAGCATTTTAATATTAAACAAATAAAATGAATAAATGTAATAACATAAATGTAAAGATGTGGGAGTGAATGTGGGAGATGAGGAGTTAGTGAAAATGTTTAATCCCACATTGAAAAGGAGAGAGACTTTTTTATTCTTTTTAATTGTGGTGATTAATGGGCTAAAATGTATTGACTCAGAATGGACCTAATTAATCAGAATAAATTGGGTAATAATTTCGTGAGGCCCATTGAGCTTATAAATAGACTCATTCAGACTCAATCCAAGTTACTGCAAATACAATATACAAAAAAAAAAAATAGAGAGATTCTTGTCAAAGAAGGGTGTTCTTTCTGGTGGAGCTTTGGGCTTGAACACTTTGTGCAGAAGTTGTTCTAGCCATACGACACTTGTTGGGCTGTTGTATCCTGGGGGAGACAAGTCAGAGAAGGTCTGCACCGGTTACAAAGTTTAGCCAACCAAGGGCTTGAATCTCCTTAAAGAGAGCGAGTGCCGCGCCTCAGTCCAAATAGTGTTGTGTAATTTCTCTCTTTAAAGTAATAAAATTCAGAAGTATTATTCAGTTTCTCTTTGTGTTATTTCTATTATCATTGTATTTGCACCAACACAAAGCCATATGCAATGGATTTTAAGACGACATATTTGGCATAGCTGTACAAATAGTTTTCAATATTAATAACTGGAGCATTATTCAATAGAGTTAGACTGTTTAAAAATTAGTTTACCATAATCAAGTTTATAGAAGTTTAGATACAAGATATGTGTTGTCACAAATGCGATCAGGGAGCAGCAACCATTAAAAGCTTGGAGAATTGCTAGAACTAGTTGAGTTCCTGCACGATATGCGGTGCAACTCATTATTAGTTTTCTCCAATATTTTAATAAGATTTAGTTTAACTGGTTGACACCTCAATTTTCAATAGAGACATTCAGATTCAGATTCCTCACCCTCAACTATCAATGTATAAAAAAAAAAATTCAATAATTTTCCGTGTAAAAAAAAGGTAATCTTTAGTTATTTTATAAACAAAATAGAAAGACACTAAGAATAGTGTAGTGATTTGATCATATTATATATATATGTGTGTGTGTGTTTAAATTGAAAATTGCATGATATAGTGACTCATATAGATAGGCATGTTTCATGCCTACAAAAAATGTAAATATCTTTCAATTATTTTTTTTACATTCTAGATTTTGTGTTAGTAAAGTTATTTATTCTTTTTCCCTTTTTGCTGGACATTGTTTCAATTGTTGCAGACAACTAAAATTTTAGCAAGAATACCGTATTTTAAATCAATTGTTCCTCACATAAAAAAAAAAAAAAAAAATCAATTGTTTCTCATATAAATCTTAGAAAAATGATATTAAAATTTCATTATACTTAAAATAATTAATATAACAAAATAAACATATTCATTCTATTAGTTATCTTTCTAATTACATAGAATAAATACTATAATGTTAGTTCCACATACATACATACATATATATATATATACATATATATACATACATATATATACATATACATATACATACACACACACACACACACACACACACATATATATATAGTATTAGATTTACAATATGACATTTTTTCTTATGTTTAGTTGCTTTGACAAAAATTGACACAAAAATTGTAAAAAAAATTAAATATTTGTGAATTCAATAAAAAATTAATCTTAACCCTTTAAATTTCCTGATTAATTTTTATTGAATTCACAAATATTTAATTTTTTTTTTATTTGGATGCAAATTTTGACAAATCGATGGTTGGATTACATTGTCTTTGTATATTCTCCATGTATGCAAAGTTTCAAGGTAATCAAAGATCAATAGCCATATCATCAATCAATTGTTTAAATTTAAGTTTTTGTAGTTTAAAATATTGCATAAAATATGAGTTTATGGATCGAATAGTAAAAAACATCTGATTGGTATAAAAATTGGCATGTATGTTAAAAAAATATAGAACACGTAACCCAACGGTGAAATTTTTAAAATATGAATTCAATAAAAAGTTATTGGGTTGTGTAATATTGTTTAGAGTTACACCAGGTGTAACTTGAACCCAACCCTATATATATATATATATATATATTGTAGGTTTGTATAAATGAGTTTCCTTGTTTATGTATGAATTATACAACAATGAAATTAGTATTTGATGGGTGCTCATTTAGAGGAAATTATCATTTCAAGAAATCTTCTGTGGAAATAATAATTTCATCCAAACACAACCTAAGGTTTTCTTGGATGGGAACTTTGACCTTATCTGATAGAAAATTATCATTACAGGCCTTCTTTATGTGCATTTGATTTTGCAAATATAATTTCTCCTAAAATGACAGATAGTAGAGCCTAGTACAAAATGGTATGATATATTTTGAGATCCTGATTAAGTGGTTTCCTGTATCATCTTTGTTGTGCAGTTGTAGAATATATATATTAGCGAAAAGTTGGTTCTTCTCCCCAAAGCAGTAGAGAAAGCCTGAAGATCTTTGGCTGTTGTTGAGGGTCTTTTTTGTAAAACCCAAATAGAAGGAAGGAGGCCCAACCCATCAATGCAGGCAGCAAATAGAAGTGGCAAGTATAGAACAAAACCATTAAGCCCAAGCGGTAGGAATAATGGATCACAGGTACATAAAATAAATAAATGGGCCTTGAGGAAGCAAATGGGCTCAAAAGAGCCCGGAAAGAGAGAAATAGCAAACCCATGGGCAGTGTATGATGTGAAAAAGTAAGAATGGGCCGTGGCAGGCTCAAAGCAATGTAAGCAAAGAGAGTAGGGGGTTGTTGGTAAACCCACAAACCCAAGGATGAGTATGAAGTAATTGGGCCGGGGAAGCCCAATGAAGTTAGTAAAAGCCCATGAGAACACAAAGTTAGGAAAATGGTCAAGGAAGCCCAAGACAAGCAAATGAGCCAAGGATGCCCAAGGGAAAACACAAGGGACACAAGAGCTCATAAGTAAGAAAACCCATGGCCATGCTACACCATTGGGAAAGAATAAGCGGCAAGCCTAGAAAGGCCCGGCAGGATCAAGTCATTACAGTAGGAATGACAGAATAGTATGGCAGGACATGATGGCAATCAAGAAATGGGCTGAGAGAAATGTAAAACCCAGTATTAAATAAAGCCCAGCCCCTAAGGGAGACGGGGAATTATAAAACAGCCCACATAAAAGGTTGAAGAAGAGCGGCAGACTGTGCAAGCAAGCCTCCAGACTGCAGCAAACGCATGAGCAGCAGGAAAATTTTGGACATACGTGGAAGGGAAGCACGCGCAAGGCCCAGACACCACCAGCCTGTACCCAGCCAATATGGGACGTGGTGGGGTCATGGGTCAGAGGTAAGGGGGTATGGTTTGGTGGTGGGGAGAGGGGAAAAGACCTATTCTGCGGCTCCTGCCCAAGCTCTTTTGGGGGGTATGTCCTGCTGAGATGACAGACCACCCAAAAGAGGCAAGGTTGGGGGGGAACCGTCAGGTGCATGCCCTGAGGGATAGAGAGAGAGAGCATCCACGTCGTGGCAGGAAAGGATGCCACAGCAGAGTAATAAATGAGACAGCCTTCCTTTGTCTGGAAGTGGAGAGTGGCGCAGACGAACCAGTGGTGGTCGGCAAGTACACCCATACCAGATAAAGGTGGTTAAAGGGCAAAATGGTAAAATCTGGTCACGACAGGCACTATAAGAAGACCCTTACCATGCCTAGAACGGGGATCGAAAAATCACCGAAAAACAGGGCAAGATCACAAAGAAAAGAAAGACAGTAAAAAGCAAAAGGAATGGAAAATATAAGAGAGAAAACAGAAAACAAAGAGAGTTAATACGGTGGGCATGCACCAGTAGGTCGATTTCCCTCTCTCCCCCTTTAAATCATGCTCTCTTCCAAAGCATAAGAAGGATTCTTTTTTGGGCATTAACCATTCAGGTCCAGTTCCCTCAAAGCCATTAATCCCCACGGCAAGATCTTTTCTGGGAGATTATTTGCATTGAGAGGAGGCATTCTCCCCTCTTTGATTTTGCTTCGGCGGACCAAACTTAACTTGATTTTATGCTCATTCTTGATTAATTCATATTATCTTTTTTTTTTCTTTTTTTCTTTGTAAAAGACATTGTTATGGCTGTAATTATGTCTTATAAGTAGGGATTAGTTGGGCGTTTTTCTATTAAATAGTTGTACTTTGTTTTGCTGTTATTATTATATCTGCCTGCTGTAACTCATCTGAAACAGCTCTGTCTACCGTAAGCACACTCCTGGCAGACGAGGCATAGTTTGTGCACAAGCCGACCCAAGTTGAGTTACAGTTGGACCGGTCTCGACTCCCTTACTCAGAAACCTTCGGGCCTATTACCGCAGGAGGCAGCCCAGCCCAACGCACAACGCAAAAAAGGCCCCTACAGCTGTATGTCCTATGCTCACACAACTGACTAGCTTATTGACTAAATTTAACCATTGTAGGTTTTTGTTTTTTTGACAAACGAGGGTATTGAGGCATAGTTTGTGCACAAGCCGACCCAAGTTGAGTTACAGTTGGACCGGTCTCGACTCCCTTACTCAGAAACCTTCGGGCCCATTACCGCAGGAGGCAGCCCAGCCCAACGCACAATGCAAAAAAGGCCCCTACAGCTGTATGTCCTATGCTCACACAACTGACTAGCTTATTGACTAAATTTAACCATTGTAGGTTTTTGTTTTTTTGACAAACGAGGGTATTCGGATCTCTTCTAGTATCTGACTATTCACTTCGGTATATTGTAGCTTTAAATTGAAACAAATGGTGCTCCCATTTCTCATTTTTTGGAGCAACCCCTTACATCAATGTATTTTTTAGTTTTTGCTTTACTACAAATCAATTGCTAATTATCAGGGCTTTGTCTGGTAGCTCGATCAGTATGTGCCCCATATTCACTTGGGTGTATTGTAGCTTTGAATCAACAAATGGTGCTCCCATTTCTCCTTTTTTGGAGCAACCCTTTACATCAATGTATTTTTTAGTTTTGCTTTACTACAAATCAATTGCTAATTATCTGGGTTTTGTCTGGTAGCTTGATCATGATGTGCGGTGCAACTTATTATTAGTTTTCTTTAATATTTCGATAAATTTTGCCAAAAATCTTGTATCTCAACTGATTGGCACCTCCATTTTTAATAGAAACATTCAGGATTCAGATCCTCACCCCTAACTTTCGATATATAAAAAAGATATTTCAATAAATTTCTTTGTAAAAAATTGTAATCTTTAGTTATTTTGTATATAGACAAAATAGGAATACATTAAGAGTAGTATAGTGATTTGATCATACTATATATATATATATATATATATATATATGTTTACAAATTGAAAATTGCATGATATAGTAGCTAATATAAATAGGCATGTTTCATGCCTACTAAAAAATGCATATATCTTTCATTTTTTTTTTTTTAACATTCTTGATTGTGTTACTAAAATTTTTTTCCCCTTTTTGTTGGACATGGTTTCAATTGTTGCAAAAATAACTAAATTTGAGTAAAAATGCCATATTTCAAATCAATTTTTTCTCACATAAAAAAAAAAAACCTATTGTTTCTCATATAAATCTTAGAAAAATGATATGAAAATTTCATTATGCTAAAAATAATTAATATAACAAAATAAACACATTTATTATAATAGTAATTTTTCTAATTACATAGAATACATGCTACCGTGTTAGTTCCACACAAACACATGTGTGCGCACACACACACAAAGGAATTAGGAAAATTAAAGGATTAAGATTAATTTTAGTGAATTCACAAATATTTAATTTTTTTTATGACTTTTGTGACAATTGTTGTCAAAACAATTAAATATAAGTAAGAATGCCATATTCTAAATTTATTAGTATTATTCCAACTAAAAATTATTTTCTATATAGAGTTTATAAAAATAATTAAAAAAATTCATTTAAATATAAATAATTAATGCACAACAATAGATAATTAATATATGCATTTACTCTATTGGCTAATTCAATTAACTAATACTTTAATATAAATGCAAACTTTGTTGAATTAAAAAACTAAATAAAGAGAACTTCATAGAATACACCACATGGCACAACCTCATACTCTCCAACATAAGATTTCTACTTTATATATATATATATATATATATATATTGATTTGATAGTTCCAACCCTTGGATGGGTCTTGTGAACTACCTTAATTGGAGATGTAAATATGTGAGGCCTAATGATGGCCTTAGATTTGGGGTTTAGTTCAAAATGATAGAACTTAAGTGCTATGCAATAAACTAATCATAATTTTTTTTCAACTTATTTTGTCATTTTCTTGTGTTATGCTATGCAAGACTTTGTTGAAGTAGAAAACTAAATAAAGAAAACTTTACAGAATGTACCACATGGCATAATCTCATACTCTTCAACATAAGTTTTCTGCTTTTATATATATATATATATATATATATATATTGATTTGATAGTTCCAACCCTTGGATGGGTCTTGTAAACTACCTTAACTGGAGATGTAAATATGTGAGGACTGACGATGGCCTTAGACTTGGGGTTATGCAATCAACTAATCATAATTCTTTTTCAACTTATTTTGTCATTTTCTTGTGTTATGCTATGCAAGACTTGAAAATAATGTGGCTAGATAAACCCCACAGCTGCATCCTTCTATTGAATTTTCTTGGAAGTTGTGTACCTGTACCATTAACTGAATCTAAACCTAAAGAAAAAGTTTCACTTGGTGTATACCCTTTTTTTTTTTTTTTTGAAAGTGGACTTAGATTTCATTAAACCACAAAGAGAGATACAATCATACTAAGATCTGCAGAAGCAGAATCAAAATAGATAAAACATTATACAGCATCCGATTGAATTAGCAATGAAATAAAAGGGGGAGAAACATCCTTCCAAAGCTGGGAGATTCCATTTCTGCGGGCATGATGGGCCAGCTCATGAGCTACTTGGTTGAAGTCTCTACTTATGTGCTGAAAAGAGCAGGACTCAAAGGAACTGCGTGTATGAAGTATTTCCTGAATAAGATGACCCGAGCAGCCACCAATAAACTTGTCATTTATGGCTTGGATTGCTACCAGCGCATCTGACTCCATTATAACTCTAGGGAGATGCATGTCCTGAGCAATCAATGTTCATCTATATTGTTAACCATTATTTTGTTTTGCATTAAATAGATAATTCTGGTGTTGCTGTGAAGCTCATTATATATGATTAACACATTGTATTCTGTATTTTCTTTCGTTTTGTCTTTACAATCCAACTTTGTATTTGATATGAGGGTAAATTATTATAATCCAACTTTTATATATATATATATATGTTTTACAACTAGATAATTTTTCTTTGGTAAAAAATTACAGCTAGATAATAATTCTCGATTTTGCCGATGGATCACTGTTCAAGTAAATATTTTTATCAAATGCAACGCCAAAATCGAATGAATTGATCAAAAGTAATTATGGTAGGCAATAGTTCAAAAGTGAAAAACAAACTAGTAAGATCTAAAAAAGAAAAAGTATCTTTTGTAACATTCTTAAAAAATGAGTAAGATCTAAAAAAAGAAAAAGTATCTTTTGTAACATTCTATGCATATACTAAGAGTATTTAAATTAGCACAAATTTAGAAAAAAGAAAAAAGAAAAAGAAAGAAAATAATGAACTAACAAAATTCTTACATAGGGTTCCTGTAAATCGGATCCATTAGAAAAAGAAATAACCACTATAAAAATATTATTATTCATGAAATTCTGAACCTCAATTTTCATTTTGCATATTGTAGGCATATTTAAAGTCTTCAAAAAAATACTTATTTTTCAAGTAAAAATATTCTAGAAGAGATCCGAATTGATATCCTAATTTGGCTAGAAAAGCACTAAATATTCCTAAAATTCAAGGAAATAATAATTCTAAACCTAGGGTTAGGGAAATCACATAAAATTAGAAAAAAAGCAATTAAAATTATCCCCATGTTCAATCCTCCATAAGTAAATTTTAACTGGTTTTTCTACTTGATATTGATGTGGTAGTGTATCAATAAGTTGGAATGTCTTCTAGTAATTCTAATTGTGGTGGCGTATCCAGAGATTGAACATGATTGACAAATAAGGAAAATTTTAGAAGACAAGTTAGTTAACAAATAAGGAAAATTTTAGAAGATAAGTCAGCTTGTAGTCCAAGGAATAAAAGGAATAAAAGATTCATAGGAGAATATATCATAGAAGGAAAGGGTTTTCCATATTTTTGACTTTCTCAAACTGTGTTTTGGTTCTTATCACTATCTTCCCAGTGTTGAAAGTCTATTTCCATCCATTTAGTTTATTTATTGTGCAAAAGTAACTCTACATTGAAAAAGACGTTTGAACAATAAACTGTAAATTCTATTGAAAGATGAAAATAAGTTCATCCAAAATTATATCAATTCAATTTAACATAAATTATTTTTGTTTCATAAGTTTGAATTAGTTTTTCATAGTTAAAGTATAGACAATTTTGCATGTTATGATAGTGCAATTGACCTGTTACTCTATTTTTTTCTTTTTTCTTTTTTTGAGACAAATCAAATTAACTTATAACCTTGTAATAAGTTATTATTTATTAGGTTGAGTAGGTATAAAAAAGAATAATTTAGGTTAGCTAAATCTGGTGTTGGAAAAAATAATTGTGCTTAAGAGAATTAAGAAAGAGTTACAAAAAACAGTTAGTCCTCTAAGAACCAAGTTTCTTGCCCATAATTCATTCTTCCTGACGAGCAGTTTGATTTGATTTGATTTTTTTTTTTAATAAAAAAAATAAACCATTGTAGCAGAAGTGCAGAACTATCTATAGGTTATCAAACATAACAGAGCATTGGGTTGTAGGTTGTAATATGAGTAATTATTTGTCAAACAATCATTAACCTATATCTATGTAATAATTCTATGCTCAATATAATCCACAACAAAAGTGTGCACAAACAAGTAAAAAAAAAAAAGAATAATGAAGAAAATAATATTACCAAGAACACACTGCTCAAGGCTCGATCTCGCTAATGACGAGTGCATGTGCAAAACATCTTAGGCTGATTTTTATAGCGTACATTATTAATTAAGTGTACTATTGCAACAGCGACTGGGATAGCGAGTACCATTAAAATGCAATTAATCAAAATGGAGCTGGCAGTGGACCAAGATATGGCTGAACTGTTGTGTGGCGGTGGTGGTGGCTGTGGATTGGGGATTCTCACGACGTGTGACTGTGGCTGCAGCTGCATGGCTGGGTATAAGTTCTTGCTTTCTTGGATGGACGAGGGATTTTCTAGGTTTCTTGGGAAGCAAGGAAAGTTGTCACCTTTGATAGTACGTGGGAGCTAGAGAAGAGGAGTTGGTTTTATATAGGGGATGAGAAGGGCGGATGAGTATTGATGTTATATACAGAGTCCAAGCTCAAATCAATCTCAACGTTGAAGATAAAGATAATATTAATTAAGTCTTTTCTTTTATCAACACAAATATAAAAATATAATTTCCATTTGATGAATTTTATATCTATTTAATTTTAAATTCTCTGTTGTACATGACTTTATAAAAAAGTATTATATAATTGCAAAGAGCTCTACACGAAGATAGAGTATATATTACTAGATTTATATCCTCTAAAGTTTTTAGGATATTCTACTAAGTAGAGTTCTCTTTAAAAATATATAGAGACATCATCAATCCACTAGTAGTCTAGTACATCTTAAATTACTAGTATTTCAAAAGAAAAAAAGGCACTCCATTCCACGTTAGAATACAAAACAACGTCTAACTAGAATTATTTAAAAAAAAAAAAAAAAATCATCGACACAAAATCTCTCCTACGGTCCTATATACCTAATTGATTTAATTTCCCTTATTTTGATTTTCTTGAAATCAAGAGTTGGGATTGAGAGAAACTCTTGAATCTTGAGAACCAAGTTTTTCAAAGCAACAACTACCATCCATGTATGATTTTATTTTAAAGAGATTAATTTTGATGGATCTTGATTCAGATAGGAGTGCAATGTTTGTCATCAAAGGGTTTTTAGGCAGGTCAAAATTCTATGTTTGCCATGTTTGTCATTCAAGACATGCAAAACGTGATCTATTCCGATAAATGTATGTGGCGTTTATATCACCACTTGTAGCAACATTTTGAATCAATTTTTTGCTTTCAATGATCAGTAATGCTTGCGAAATCTTTGCTTCAAAACACAGATAGATCAATATTTTTGCTTGGTCATCAAGGAGCATTGGTGGTTGAAATAAGGAGCGAACTGAATCCTTTGTAGGACTTTTTTTTTTTTTTTTTTTTTCGTTCAATTTGTTGAATTGGAAAAAATCAATTAGTGGGTTGTATAGTTTAGTCTATAAAAACTTGAATTTAAACAATTGATTTATGAAATGACTATTGATCTTTGATCACCTTGAAATTTTGCACAAGTATGAAAAATATACAAAAATAATGTAAATCTCTGGTATATTTGTCAAAATTCGCATTCAATTAAAAATATTGAGTGATATAACTTGACCCTACTTTCATATATATATATATATATATATCATATCATATCATAAAAGTTGGGCTTAAAAGCCGTAATTGCGCCAAGTGGTTGCACCAAATTACAGAAAATTTATTAAATTTCTTTTAAAAAAAATTAAATTTAGTTAGTTGGTGGCATACAACTACTATACCTAAGAGAGACCAAATCAGTTTGAATAGCAAAAACAAAATTAACGTGTAATTATTGTTCATCTATATCTTTTCTAATTTAACATCTTATGGACTCATTTCTTATTATTTAACGTTAATATAGATATAGGGTTCTCATTAATTGATATACATAAGGCCTACATTAATTGATATACATGAGCCTTTTTATCTAAAAATTTTTGGATTAGGTACCAAGTGGCTTCACCAAAGTTCAATTTTTTTTTTTTTTTTTAAGATTTTAAGAAAAATAGATATAATTTTTCTTCTTCTATAATTTCTAAGTTGATAAAAATCTTATTTTGATTACAATCCAAATTCTTCATCTAGTCCTTTATTAAAAAATCTTATTTAAAAAAAAAAAAAAAAAAAGCAACATACT
This sequence comes from Quercus aquifolioides, assembly GCA_019022515.1. Classification (NCBI taxonomy): domain Eukaryota; kingdom Viridiplantae; phylum Streptophyta; class Magnoliopsida; order Fagales; family Fagaceae; genus Quercus; species Quercus aquifolioides. Next base: position 40,225,054 of record CM032332.1, read on the forward strand.
ACACTTGAAGAAATTTATAGATATAATTTTGTCATTATCAATTTTTCTTCTATGACTTTATCACTTTTTTGGATAAAGTTAGGTTGAGTTTAACTTCTCCTCCTTTGGATAACTTTAAACTTCTAAGCTGATTATAATTTATAAAAAATATGTCTATCAAAAATATGTCTATCCTATTTCCTTATTGCCATTCACGCTTACTTTCTTTTTTTCTTTTCTTTTTATTTATTTTTTATTTTTACATTACCTTCAATGACTATATGACATTTCTTTTTTAGATAAACATATCTCCTAAGTTAATTCTTCTTCTCTTATAATTTCTAAAACGATTAGAAATCTAACTTCCTCTAGGTGTAACTTGAAAAGAGTTTCACATTTTATACACCATTGATTTTTATTAGATCCAAAAGTAGAAAAAAACTCATGTCAAATCATTATTACTCCTAGAAATTAGTAATAAATTGCATTTATTCTCTGGCTTTTATCTTAAATAATAATATATAAAAAATAAAAATCTTTCATCATCATATCTCTCTCTCTCTTCCTGAATCTTCATCTCTCTCATGAAAGCACAAATGGCTTCCTACCTCCAACGTCTCTCTTTCCAAAAAAAAAAAAAAAATTAATAACAATAATAACGAAGAGCAGCTGGTACCTATCCTAAGGCCTTTCTTCGTCAAAGGCCCACAACCTTGAGAGCACGATACGAATATACAATAAGCTTCCTTTCTTATAGTCTTTTAATGAAACCAATAGCAGTTTTATGGCCAAGGTATGGAGCCAATTTGAAACTGCTATTGTTAGTACCTTGAATACCTTGAATGAAACTGTTGAGGATAATGCTTCTGAGGTTAATTTGAAAATACAATTGAAGCATGACAATTGCAGAATGTGACATTAATAGTAGAGGTTGTTAGTTTGGTAATGTTTTGCTTCTTGTAATTTTTTCAGTTTTTCTATCCTTCACTTTCCTTTTTTCCTCTGTGCAACACGACTAGTACCAACTACCAAACGACCCCAATCTCTCCATTGTTAATTCTTGTTCCAGAACTTATCTCTCATGGCTTGCTCTGCCTAGGCATCAACAAAAACTTCCCTCCCTGCTTTCTCACCAATGGTGCAATCGCCGCCACTGCTTACCCCCTTTTTCACGGTCCCAAAATTCGTCAAGCAAGTCAGAGTTGATGGAAGCAGCTTACGAGATAAAGATTCAAAAAAAATTAAAAGAGAGATGAAGAAAAAGATAACAAGGCTGGAGAGATTTTTTTATGAGAGATGCTACGTCTACAATAATTTTACAACATTTTTACAACAAATCATAGGTGGTTAGTTGTTATTGGTTCAAATTTGAAACTAATACTAAGATTACTTTTTTGCCCCAATAATAACAACCAGTAACAACCTGCCACTTAGGATTTGTTATAAAAATGTTGTAGACATATCATTTCTCTTTTTTTATATTTATTTATTATTACTTTTTAAAAATACTAGAGAGAATTAATGCAGTTAATCGAGTCATTTGGCTGAATATTGCAAAAAATTGAGTTTATTGGTGATATAGGTACTGTTCAAAATTATTTGAAAAAATGAGGAAAGAAAGTGAATTTCGGCAACGGTGTTGCCGAAATTGCAAGAAAAAGTATGAGAGATAGTAAAGATAAGTGATGTTATGAGGGATGGAGAAAAAATTGAATTTCGGTAATAAGATTACCGAAATTCTTGTTGCCCGAAGTTGCTGCCCAAGTGAGTGTGAAGTGCCCGAAATGCTAGTGCTAGGTGGAGTGCCCAAAGGGAAACCAATTGTGGCAACCAAGTTGCCGAAATCTTAGGGAGGAATTTAAAAAAAATAAAACTGTGGCAATTGATTTCGGCAATGGCATTGCCACAAATCAATTGCCACTTGTTGCACAAAAATGTATTTTGTTAATTATTATTTTTTTATATTATCTTACTTTCTAAGCCTTAGACCATTATAAGCTTTAGAATAGTCTGACTTGTCTTGTGAATGAATATATATTTTTTAATTACTAGCCAATGGCATGCATGAATGTATATTTATTAACTACTAGCCATGTCTCATGCCATGTGAAATGCATTATAATAATTATTTATTATGTGTTATAATAATCAGGGAATCAATTTTAGTTATATAAAATGCCACAAATTAATTGCCACAATTTTTCCCCCCTCCATTTTGGCAATACCATTGCCACGAATCAATTGCCACAACTTTGTTTTTTTAAATTCCTCCCCAAGATTTCGGCAACTTGGTTGCCACAATTCTTTTTTTTTTTTTTTTTTTTTTTCCTCCCATTTTCGGCAACTTGGTTGCCACAATTGATATTTTCTCTCTCCTCCCTTCCCTACAATTTTGGCAACTTGGTTGTCACAATTGGTTTCCCTTTGGGCACTCCACCTAGCACTAACACTTCGGGCACTTCACACTCACTTGGGCAGCAGCTTTGGGCAACAAGAATTTCGGTAATCTCATTACTAGGGGTGTGCAAAAAACCGAAGAACCGAAAAAACCGCTTCAAACCGGCCGAACCGATATAAAAATTTCGGTTCGGTTTCGGTTTTATTTTATAAAAACCGAATATTTCGGTTCGGTTTTCGGTGTCAAATTTTAATACACCGAACCGAACCGAAATATTATTATATAATAATATCATTAATATATTATTATATTATATTATTATATTAAATATAAAATATTTTGTAAAATGCTACTCTCTACCGGATATTTTCAAAAAAAAAAAGTTTTGCTTTTCAGCTTTTGGCAGTTGGCAGATGCATGCTTTGCCAGCTTTGCTTTGGGCAGTGGGCAAAGTCCAATCAATCAGCTGAATCAAGAAACTAAGTTCAAACTAAGTTACCAAACTAACTTAACTAAGTTATCAAGTGACTGAAGGGAAACTAAGTTCAGTAAGGTGCAGTCACATATTATTATATATTATTATATTATATTTCATATTAAATATATATAATATTAAGTGTGTAAACGTGGGCTTGGCTTAAGCCACTGCCCCCCCTTTTTTTTTTTTTTGAAAGAAGCCCACTGCCCATTAGATAATCTAGATTAATTAACTAAAATTAAACTAATTAACTAAATTAATTAAGTTAACAAAAACTAATTGAAAATAAAAAAAATAAAAACCCTTACCCTACCTACCCCATTTACATTACACGCCCTCATCTGAAAATAAAATCCTCCATCTCCCTCATCTCCCTCACGCCTTCATCTCCCTCACGCACGCCGGCCTCCATCTCCCTCATCGGCTCATCGCCCTCATCGCCCTCACGCCTCCATCTCCCTCATCGCCCTCACGCCTCACGCCTCACGCCTCCATCTCCCTCAAGCCTCATGCCTCTGCTGCCGCCTCCACATGCCGGCCTTCACACGCCGGCCTCCCCACGCGGCTTGATCTTTTCATTCTCACGGTGACCTTCTCTAGTCTCTTTTTAATTTCTTGATAACTCTCTCTTTTTTGTATTTTGGGTTTTGAATCAATGCTATTTTTTTCTGTGGGTTTTGAATCAATGCTATTTTTTTGTGAATCTGATGTTAAGTTGTTTTTTCCTTATTGAAAAAATGTGATGTTGAGTTGTTATTTTCCTTTTGTGACTGTGATGTTAACTTAGAGTTTTGGAAAAATAGATAGCCCATGTGCTTAACCGAAAACCGACCGAAACCGACGGAAACCGAAATACCACCGAAACCGATTGATTTCCAATTATTTCGGTCGGTTTCGGTTGAGAATTTCACAAACCGAAAATTTCGGTTTCGGTTGGCCAAAACTAAAAAAACCGACCGAACCGAACCGATTACACCCCTACTCATTACTGAAATTCAATTTTTTCTCCCTCCTCCATGACATCACTTATCTTTACTCTCTCTCATACTTTTTCTTGCAATTTCGGCAACACCGTTGCCAAAATTCACTCTCTTTCCTCATTTTTCCAAATAACTTTGAACAGTACTTATATCACCAATAAACTCAGTTTTTTGCAATATTCAACCAAAAGAGTGCAGTTAATCACTAATTTTTATGATAATAAATGATATGATTATTAGTGTTTTTCCACCTTATCTATATCTATATATTACTAAAAGCTGAAACGTAGCGTTTAATGTTTCTGCTCTCACGTTGCGTCATATCAGCTGCCACGTCATGTTAAAAAAATAAAAATATATAATTTGTCCTACAATTTTAAAATGGTTTTTACAATTTTCAGCCCTATAAATCCCAGCCCTATAAATGCAGCTCACTACTTATTTATTTACTTTCACTAACACTCTATAATAAATCCAGTCCACTACTTATTTATTTACTTCTACTATCACCCTATAATAAATCTGTATAATTAATTCAACCCAGCTCTTATTTATTTGATTCCACTATCAAGCCCAACCCAAAGCCTTTTCAGTTTAGCTTAAACCAAAAAAAAAAAAAAAAAAATGTTGAAGCCTTTAGGTATTGCGTGAGAAAACAAATAGTTTAAAAGCTACTCACCTTCCTGCTCTACCATTTCGCAGTAACGGCTGCCTATCTGATTTCCTTCCTTCTTGTCTTCCTTTCCACACGATGTATAAATATTGATAGAACTTGCCTGCTTCAATTGAGGTATCTCTACATCTCAATTCTTTTTTGCCTCATTATTTTGCTTTATGGTTTCTGTTTCCCTTATTAGATTTTGTTATAATTCTATGTGATTCCAACTACTTAGTGTGACTTTGATTTCTTAGCATAGTGCTGTGGTGTTTGCTTCCACTGTCTTCTTCAATATCATGATTGTATAACATGGATTTGGTCTTAGAATCAAAGCTAATTGTTTTTCTGGTGTTTCAATTTTCTACAGTAATTTTTCTGCATAATTGTGTTTATCGTGGTCTTTGGTTTAGACTTGGTTTGATATTCATGGTTTTAATTTAAGTCACTGTGCAAGTGTTTTTATTTTGTACTAACATGGATTGGGTTTTAGAATCAAAGCTAATTGTTTTCCTGGTGTTTCAATTTTCTACAATAATTTTTCTGCATAATTGTGTTTATCATGGTCTTTGGTTTAGACTTGGTTTGATATTCATGGTTTTAATTTTAAGTCACTGTGTGTTTTTATTTTGTGCTAAGATTGTGTTTTTTAATCAAAATTTATAAGGCTGTTATGGTGTGGCTGATTGTTTACTGCATCTTTTTTAGGGTGTTGAATTTTTGATTGCTAGGTTTTTTAATTAGATCTCTACCTCTTTCAGGTCTATTCATTTTGAGTTTTTCGATTACCGGTTTTTTAATTCTATTTGCTTATGTTGTTTTTCAACAATTGATATCAGAGCGTACTTCAATATCATGATTGTATAACATGGATTGGATTTCAGAATCAAAGCAAATTGTTTTTCTGGTGTTTCAATTTTTGCGGTAATTTTTCTGCATAATTGTGTTTATTATGGTCTTTGGTTTAGACATGGTTTGATATTCATGGTTTCAATTTTAAGTCACTGTGCAAGTGTTTTATTTTGTGCTAAGATTGTGTTTTTTAGTCGAGATTTATAAGGCCTAAATCTCTCTCCCCACCTAAGATGCATCAGTTTCAACTTCCCATTAAATATGTAATTAACTTGAAATATGTTTGGAAAGTTAATGCATCCCATTAAAATACGTCTTTCAAGAAGAGCAAAACATTATAATAAACATTTTATGCATCCTATTAATCTGGGTGGTTCTTACTTGCAAATTTCAACTAACCATTAAATATGTAATTAACTTGAAAAAGATGTATTGTAAAATGTTTAGCTCTTATTTAGTTAATTAGTTAATTACATACTTCAAAAATTAGTTCTTTAGTTCAAATTAGTTAATATATATATATATATATATATATATAAAGCAGAGCAAATTAGTTCTTTAGTTCAAACATTATATAAATTACGTCTTTAGTTCTTTTTTGAGCAATACGTCTTCCACATATTTTCAATACGTCTTTCCCATTTAATATCTGAAGTTTAAAGTATGTAATAAATTTATGAAAAAATATTTTTAATTAATTTTATAGATCTATTTCATGTGAGAATGATATATTTTTAATGGCAATTTTTTAATGAAATTGGAAGGAAGACCTAAATTGCAAGCAATTTTTTATTTGCATATCTCGATAGGGGATATGTAACTTTTAAATTTGACATTTTTTAGACTACTATTGCATATTGTTCAATCAGAGGCATTTGTAAAAATGTTCATGCCCAAGGCAGTGATAATTGAATGATTACTCTTTATGTTACTCTGATCAAATAAGCTGCATTTTACTCAAGAACTTCTCCACTATTAGATTTGGTCACATGTATTTATGGTTTTTGTTTCCCTCATTGGGTTTCCATAGTACTTTTTTTGTGTCTTTTTATTTTTATACTTTTCTTGAGAATTACATACAATTGAAAAGTTGTTTGAAAACATTTCAAATGATCAAACGGCAATGAAACTTGATCATAGCACAACAGTAAGCTGTCAACAATTACAAACTTACCATTATTTGCAAAATCAAACATTGTGTTTTAATCCACAGATTGTGTTTTAGGAACCACCGCAAAAGGATGAAATCAAGAAAAGTACAGAATAGACTTCTGACAACAAAATATTTGAAGTTATTGATACAAAACCATCCCCACACACAAACAATGATCCAAGTGATCCACCCACAAATAATGTTGATACCACAATAGTAAGCTTTCTACTGCTATATTTATTTGCAAATTCATTCAAAAAAAAAATATCTACAATATAATTTAATAAACATACTTTGGTGTAGGAAACATTGGAGAATTATGAAATCAAGAAAAAAGCAGATCAAACTTCAGACAAAAACACATTTCAAGTTCTTGATACAAAACTATTAACAAACGCAAATAATGATGCAAGTGGATCAAAACAAGAAGACAATGATGATGTCATCCCATCAATGAGTTCTGCCTCTAATGTTGAAGATGTGGAACCAAATGACGATAACATGTTCCTTCAAGATTTGATCAATCATCGAAAAGGTACAAAACAAAAGTCATCAAAGAAGAAGAAGCTTCAAAGACGCAAATGATATTGGAATTTTATATTTTCCTGCCTTTATGAACTTATTTCAGAGTTGTATTATTTCTTCATATTGTGTCAAAAAAATCAAATCAAATACTTTCCTTCATTAATAATTAATAAAAGCTTTTTGGAAAATCAAATTGTTATCCAATTAAGCATTAGCACTAATAAAATCAATACCAACCAGCAACTATAGCTACTTCTATTTCATGAAATATACTCATTTAAGTTTAGTTACAAACTTCATTATTTGACAATCAAAACATCATCTTTTAATTTAACATCTAAATTAAACCACATCCTCCAAATCTATTAAAATATATGTTGATGCCCATTTTCACAAATTTGTACCCAAAGGCTTATGAGGAAGAACGCCCAATGAAGAGCAAGGCCCAAAGGCCCACCAAGAAGACCAAAGAACAAGAAGGGTCCAAAGAAAGAAGTGCAAGTGAAAGCCATCTGCCGCAGGATACGGTTCTTTGACAAGATGGCTTCGGCAGATGAAGATAAATTGGGTCCAACGCCCTTTTGATCCAGTTAACATTATTTGGCCCACATAGGCCCAAATCCTTTTGTATAAAAAAGCAGGAAACGCATGAAGAGACAAGACAAAAACACGCAGCAGACGAAACAGAGCTAATCTGCTGCGGCAGGAATGGCGTGGGAGACAAAAACAAAAGACAGTGGAGCAAGAACAGAAGGGCCGGGGCACCACCAACCTGTACCCAGCCAATACAAGGGAGGTGGGCCCACGGTCAAAGAGATTCAGAGGGCGTGGTTTGGTGGTGGGGGGGAAAAGGGGGTCTATATTTGGTTTCCTGCCATAACCTCTTTTGGGAACATATCCTGCTGGGATGATATCTTACCCAAAAGAAGTAATAAATGGTTGGGACCACTGATGCATGCCATAGAGCTAAGTAGTGAGGTAGAGGTATACGGGAGGAACAAACAAAAGAGAATTTTGTCGTGCAACAAATATGTTCTGAGCAGATGGCAGTGGTCGGGGCAACCAATGGGTGAGTGGGTAATCTTGAAAGGATGCCCACAACAATCCAAAAACAGTTGGTGAAGCCCTAGGGGTAAAAGGGAGAAATCCATTGAATTAGCTCACTATAAAAGGGAGGTAACCACGGCACAAAAAGGAGGAGCAAGACGAAAGAGCAAGGCAATACAATACTAGAAAAACTACTCTGTAACACACTTAGTAAAACAGAGGAAAGAGTAAAAAAAACAGGGGAGAAAGAAAGAAAGAAAGAAAGAAAGAAAGAAAGAAAAAGAAGAGAGAAAACGCGGTAGGAAATAGGGGCATGCATCAATAGACTATCTTTTCCCTCCCTCTTAGCAAATCCACTCTTTGAAATCTCTAAAAGTAATAGCTAGTGGCCATTTAGGCCTATTCTCCAAAATGAACAACTTTTACGGCAAGAGCCATGATAAGGTTGTTGAAGTTGGAGTTTGGGTTCCTTCTTGGTTTACTTATCTCATGGGCAGATTTAATACTTAATTTTGATTGCAAATATACTTGATTTTATAACTTATATTTGCCGTATTTAGTCATCCTGCCGTAGCACGTTTTCACGTCTGCCGCAGCAGTTGTCCTGATGTGGTGTTTTACTTGCTGTATTAGTTATCCTGCCGTAGCACATTTTCATTATATTTACCGTGTTAATTATTATACAAGCTAATCATTTCCTGCCGAAGCTTTCTTCTCTATTTGTTATTACGTATTTTGCTTTTGATACAAACTAACCATTATCCTGCTGTAAGTATATATACACATATACCCTGTTTCTCATGTTTCTGGAAAAATATATTTTATATGTATATGTGAATATGTATAAGTATATATATTCATATATGTGTGTATATATTTGAGAATATGCTAACCCATTTAAACTAACACTTGTTTGATGGGTATTTTCTTTGGGTTTTTTTTTTTAGATTTGTTTATGCGCAGGAAGTAGAAATGTGTTTCTGCAGTAAAAATGGTAGTCATTCACATTGCCGAAGGCTTTAATGCACGGCAGGAAGTTTTAAAGCACGGTAGGAAGCCTTAAAGCACGGCAGGCAGGAAGCTTTAATGCACGGCAGGAAGTTTTAAAGCACGGCAGGCAACTTCACTGCACGGCAGGAAGTTTTAAAGCACGGCAGGCAGCTTCACTGCACGGCAGGAAGCCTTAAAGCACGGCAGGCAGAAGCTTTAATGCACGGCAGGAAGTTTTGTTGCACAGCAAAAGGCTTTACGGTAGGAAGCTTTACGGCAGGCAGCTTTAAAGCGCGGCAGACAGCTTTAAAGCATGGCAGACAACTCTATTGCACCAGGCTTTACGGCAGGAAGCCTTAAAGCACGGCAGGCAGGAAGCTTTAATGCACGGCAGGAAGTTTTGAAGCACGGCAGGCAGCTTCACTGCATAGCAGAAGCTTTAAAGCACGGCGGACAGACTTGTTGCATAGCAGAAAAGTCAATCTTGCGGCAGAAACTGGAGAAAAGTTCCTGCGGCAAGAACAAAGGATAAGCCCATTTTGCAGCGTCTTCCCTTGGACTTGGACTCAACGTTTGCGCACAAGCCGGCCCAAGTTGAGTTCCAGTTGGACCGGTCTCGACTCCCTTACTCAGAATACTCGGGCCTACTACCGCGGCAGGCAGCCCAGCCCAACACACAAAAAAGGCCCCCACATTTAAAATGGCGACTCCACTGGGGAGTTGAGATCAAGATGGGGAGAATGAGATATTTCTCCTCCGCAAACATGTTTCCAAGTCCTTACCAAAGCGAGACGTGCTGACGTTCTTGAACCTTCCAAGCTATACTCTCAGGGAAGTATCCAAAATGTCATAGCAATCCCATAACAGAATCCTGCGGCAGAATACAGCAGCGTTACCGCAGGACAGTACCATAGCAGAATTCTATGGCAGAATGCAGCAGCGTTACCGCAGGACAGTACCATAGCAGAATCCTGCGGCAGAATACAGCAACGTTACCGCAGGACAGTAGCAGCGTTACCGCAGGACAGTACCATATCAGAACTCTGCACAGCAATGTTAAAACAGAGCAGAAATATTGAGAACTCTACAATAGAAGGCTTTCACAATACTTGGCCCTATCCTTTAAATGCCACTTGTTCTCCTTGTGATGCATGTGGGACATGTGGCAAGCCACTCATTCAAACATGCAACTCTCCTAAAAGCTTTCTAAGCTACTTATCACCTTTTGCTCTCATCTCTTTCAAGGAAACACTAGAAGCTTTCTAAAACTCTCTACATTTCCACCTTTGAGTTCAGCACTAAGAGGAGAAAAATCCCTTCATTCCCTCACGAGGTCTTGATCATTTTCTTCATGATAGCGATTCTAGCTTTACTCCCCCCTCAAAGAACCAAAAGCTAGAAACAAAAAAAAATGAAGCCATAGCAGCCAAAGGAAAACTTTCATCATTACTATACTATTGCAAATCACTATTTCCTCTGCAAAGTATCTCTTAGCAAACTTTTCCAAAAGTGTAAAATGTCCCTCTGCAGAAATTTCGTGGCAGAAAGTACAGATCCTTCGGCAGGCTATTCACAGCAGAATTTGTTGAATTTCAGAAGTACAGAATGTTCATCTGCTGAATATTTTATAGCAGAAAATTTCAGAAGCCAGAATGTAGATCTCTCCGCAGATTATTTACAACAGACTGTTCACGGCAGACTGTTCGCGGCAGACTGTTCACAGCAGACTGTTCTTCGGCAGACTGTTCACGGCAGAATATTTTGCAGCAGAATTTTGTATTCCAGCAGTCCCTTTTACAGAATATCCTACCACAAAATTCAGCACAACAAATTTGAGATTTGTTCTCAAAGTAAGAAAGGTGCATACAAAGCCTTTCATATTCACTTTTGCCGAATCAATTTTTTTGCTACTACATCAGCAAATATATCAGTATCAATGAAGGGAAGAGGGAGAAGTAATTGATTCGGTGATATCGAAACATCCGCTTTCAACCAAAGCATACATTGAAGGCATGTGATATGGTGGTGAAGTGTCCAAATTGAATCCAGACCTTGGGATGAAGCCAACCACTCAGTAATTGCGTACTCTCCATAAAGAAGCCCAAATCTACAAGCTGCTCTTTGTCCATTATTGGGTCTAGCAAACCGATTCAACAACCTTGAAGAGTTGAGAAGTTTTCTATGAAGCACCTCGGAGGATTTATGCCTAGAGTGGCATTAAAAACATTATCTTTATGATGTTTCTAAGAAAGAATGTATCAGATTACTTGTCCTATGAACTATGCAACTCCACCATCACTCTTCAAGTCATGAAGCTCATTGATGCCTATGTCTCATCCTAGAAGAACTCTGCAATAGTGACAAACTCAAAGCTCTTTCTTTTGGCTTGTGTACAAAAGGGAAATAGCAGAAACAATTGCTGACTCACATCCTGCCGTAAATAGAGTTGCTTGTCTTATTGCCGCAGAAAACTATTACGTGGTTTTTATTGAAGGTGTTCTGCTGCAAGGGCATTCTGCCACAAGAATAAAGAAGCATGATGTCCCAGGAAGATGTTGGCACGTCATGGGAAATTCTATATTAGAAGCCGCTGACTTTTGGCTATTACTAGCCAACCATGAAACAAAGGACGTAGCAAGCTCCATCTAAATATTCCCATACTCAAAGCAAGCGAAGAAGAAACCCATGAAATATGGGTCTTGGTGGCAATAGCCAACAAAAGGGTCGTGGTTATGAATTCTTGGCTAAAAGCCAGCAAAGGAACCATGGTTATGAGCTCTTGGCAAAAGCCCATAATGGGGGCTACACTCAATCAAACCCGCAAAGGAGCCATGATTGCAAGTCTTTAGAAAGAATCTGCGGAAGAGCTATAGCCACAATCATATGTAGCAGAAAATACATGGGAAGCAATTGTGCTTGCAGTGGAACGAAGTCAAAGCATGCTTGGGAAGTAACTTTTTTCCAAATTCTCTAACAACGAAGAATTTCTACAATATGGCAACTTGTAGATCCATGGCATCTAATTTTTTCTTTACTGAAGAATGCATGAACCACATGACGGAGCATCAACACCAAGAGAAAGTGATATCAAGCTCATCCAGTTGTCTCACGTGCTGGGGGCTAAAGCTTATTCTCGGCAAACAAGGGAAGCCTCCTACTGAAAGCTAAGGGCTTATTCTCGTATATTGGGGGTTGTCCCATTCTGCAACAAAATTTGGGAAGTCTTTTTTAAAAAGCCAATGACTCATCCAGTTGTCTCACATGCTGGGGGCTAAGGCCCATTCTGCAGTAAATTTAGAAAGCTTGCCGCAAAGTGCTTAGAGTACCAATATGAAGTAGCAACATCATGTATCTTCTACAAAAGCTTGGTGTGTTGCGTGGTTCAAGAAAGCTTGGAGGAGGAGAGTAATGAAGGGAAAAACAAAGAAGTTGTGGCAGAAAAGGATATATAGGTTGTGGCAGAAGAAGAATTTGAGGAAATTTAACCTGGGGTTGGACCCACAAGAACCAAGACCCATCTCAATTAGCTCAAGACTTTCAGAAAAGGAGAAATCATAATTCAAAGATGTCTTCACATGGGGTTATAGTGAAAATGCCAGGATGGGATCTTGGGCTAATAGTGCATACATTGAATGTGGACCGTGAGGCTAAGCTAGTAGCCCAGCCTGCCAGGGCATTCCACACAGCCTGCCGGGGCGTTCCACTCTGCCTGCCAGGGCGTTCCACACTGCCTGCCACGACGTTCCACACAGCCTGCCAGGGCATTCCACACTGCTTGCCAGGTTATTCCACGCTGAGATAGAAGGGGCAAAGTTTTGAGGAAAGAAGTACAGCAGGCAGCCTTCAAAAGGCTACAACAGATCATGGTGAACCTTCCTACTATGCAAGCCCCAATCCGCAAAAAGCCATTGATACTCTACCTAGCCACCAATTCATGTGCCATTGGTGCATTAATGGCCCAGAAGATGGAAGAAAAGTTTTCAACCCTTGAAATAGAACATGCTCCAAGGAACGAAAAACGGTTTGCGGATGCGTTGGCCGCATTAGGCTCACAAATAATTTTCGAAGGGGATAGCACCGGGATAGAAGTCAGCAAGAGGAAGGAGCCTACTATTGAGATGTTGAAAAAAAAAAGGGTTCCAGGAGGAACAGTGTGAAGGAGGTTTGTGGATCCCCATAAAAAAGCTTTGACGAAGGAAGAAAATGATGCAAAACTAAAAGTATTGAAAGACTACGTCCTGGTGAGAGAAGAATTGTACCACAGGATGCCGGATGGTGTATTGTCCAGGTGCGTACGGCAGGCGGAAGCCCAAAGAAAGTTAAAAGAAGTATATGACAAGACTTACGAATCCTGCGGGGAAGTCAGCCTTTACCGCAGACTCCAGAGGGCAGAATTTTATTGGCCAAGCATGGGTAAAGATGCAGATCAAGTCCAAACCTAGTGTGGGACCTGCCAGCTTGCGGCAGACAGAGAAGAAAGTAACACGGCGGGGAGGTTAGCCTTTACCGCAGGCTGCAAAGGGCAGGCTTCTATTAGCCAAGTATGGGTAAAGACGCAGATCAAGTCCAAACCCAGTGTGGGACCTTCCAGCTTGCGGCAGGCAGAGAAGAAAGTTACACTGTGTTCGTCAACGGAGACTGGAGAAGCCTATTCACGCAGTACCTAACAGAAGGCATCCTGCCGCAAAAACACAGCGAAAGATACAATCTTGAGAGGTTGGCAACACGCTACTTTTTGCATAGCGAAGTCCTTTTCAAGAAGGGGTATGATGAGAACCTTTTAAGATGTCTGGGTCCCTGAAGAAGCAAGAGAAATGATAAAAGAAGTACACTCAGGAGAGTGTGGCGAGCACCAGGGGAAGGAGAAGCTTTACAGTTGCCTGCTGCAAATGGGTTACTACTGGCTCGCCATGAAGAAAGATACGACAGAAACATATGTAAAGGAACAAAAAGTGGAAATCAACGATGAAGTCCAAACATCTCTCGAGCAACGCATTCAAGGGCAGACCACAAGAATTGGAGAGACACAGCCAAGCTTAGCAACATGAGAAAGAAGAATTGAGAGAAATAAGATCTGCGGAAGACTACAACAAAGTTAAGAGATTTAGTTCACAACATCTATGCCTTTTTCATCAAAGAGGCAGTGATATCCTCACCAACAGAGGCTATGGCAGAATGACAAGAAGAATATGTTAAAGAAAAAAAAAAAAAGCAAACACGAAGGAATCAATAGTTGCTGTGGCAGAATGACAAAGAAAGTGTTTAGAAAAGTGAAGATTTCTCATAAAAGCATCCTCATTTCCCCTTGGAAAAAATATCTATAGCGGCACCACTTGTAGGAACCTTAAAATGAGTGGCAGACTCAGTTACTTCTGTGGGAAGAACTGAAGCAGGCACAGAAGGAATGGAAGAAAACTGACGCTGTAAATATGGCAGAAGCTGGTGCAGAGAATATGGCAGGAATGGGTGATGGGGGCGCGGCAGGATTAACTATCGCAGGCGTCCCTACGCTGACCGCGATGCCTAGCCCTTCAAAAGTCTCTGTGCACAAAAGAAAATAGACATGCAAATGAGAAAAAAAAGAGAGAAGAGTGGGCCCAGTGAATAAAAAAGGAAAAGCAAATCCAACAAAAGAAAAAAAAGGGAGTGGGGACATACCCATAAATCTAGCCTCGGGTGGAGCATCCTCTTCCTCCTCGGACTCAGAAATCCTCCTCGGCAGGACGGGCTCACTATCAATATCTTCAAGAGTATCCTCGGACTCCTCGGAAGACAGATCAACATCGGGTCCGCAAGTGGCCGAACTGGGAATGGAAGAAGGAGTGACTACTAAGGAAGAATCATCCTTCACAGCCTGAGACAGAGTCGCAAAAGGATCACTGGTAGAGATAACAAGAGGAGCAACGGGTGAAACAGCCTCGGTCTGAATTATGGCAGGAGGAGCAATTTCCTGTGGGGAAATAGGCATCTCGGCTGAAGAGGGAGTGGCCTCGCTAACCCCCTCAGTATGAGTACCCTCTCTGGGTACCGGTCCGGTAGGAGGGCTAGGAGCCTCGGCAGGAATCCCATGTGCAACAGCAGAAATAATGGACATCTGAGAAGCTTCACCAGCCCCATCAAAAGAATCCGCCACGGGTGTGCCCATGGAGGCGGGTAGCTCCTCGGCTGTAGGACGATAGATGGAAAGGGGCTCGGGCTGATCCTGGAAAGCAAAAGAAATGAAGATGCAGAGAAGAAGAAGGCACAAGAAAAGGGAGTGAAGTCACCCTTTGATTTACACACTTAGAGGAAGCTTTTCCTCTTGTGAAAGAACTCTACTTGAAGAAAGTGAAGTGGCAGAGTTGTTTTGATGAAACTCTTTTTAGTCGTCGGCTTAGATACGAAGGGAGTAGAAGACAACACTTTCTCTATTTTTAGAGAATGAATCAAGCCTGAAGTGAAGCAATCTTGAGTGGCTAAAAGAAAAGAAAAATGAAGACTGTAAGAAGGATCCTTGCTCCGCAAAGGTGTTGTTCGCAAAGTTGGCAGAAAGAAGAGTTAAAGAATCCAAAAGAGCCAATTTTGAGCATTCTGCAGAGATGAGAAAATGTAGAACATCATAATGAAGAAGAACCTAACAAGAAAGGACGAAGAGATGAAGAGATAATGCTAAGGAATACGTGGGGAAAGTAAGCAGTCAAGCCTAATTCTTCTGCCGCAGAATCTGCTACAACCTTCACTTCCTACAGTATAGATGATGCTCTAGCAGAAGCAGAGTAAGAGGTGCATTAACACAGAGAAATAAGTGCATTGCGGCAGAAAGTGTCTACATATTCTGCGGAAGCAGAAAAATGAGTATTTATCCCTACAAAAGCAAAGAAATGAGTACGTGCCGCTACAGAAACGTGAAGAAATAAGTATACAAATTGCTGCAGACATAAAGAAACGAGTACCATTGTAGAAGTTCAAGATCACAAGGAATTTCCAAGAAGCAAACCAAGAAACAAGTGAAGAAATGATGAAGAGAAGGATGCACACATCATCATCATCAACAATCCCTTTGAATGAAAACCATATGGGAAGAAAAGAGTTAGTAAAGTGAGAAAAAAACCATTAAGCCCAAGCGGCAGGAATAATGGATCACAGGTCCATGAAATAAACAAATGGGCCTTGAAGGAGCAAACGGGCTTAAAGGAGCCAGGAAAGAGAGAATAACAATCCCATGGGCAGTGTATGACGTATAAAAGTAAGAATGAGCCATGGCAGGCTCAAAAGTATTGTAAAGAGAGTAGGGGTTGATGGCAAGCCCATGAGCCCCAAGGATGAGTATACAGTAGTTGGGCCGGGGAAGCCCAATGAAATTAGTAAAAGCCCATGGGAGTAAAGAATTGAAACGGGCCAAGGATGCCCAAAAGAGAAAAATGGGACAAAGGAGCCCAAATGGGACAAAGGAGCCCAAATGGGACAAAGGAGCCCAAAAGTGATGAAACGGGCTGAGGATGCCCAAAAGAGTAAAATGGGACAAAGGAGCCCAAATGGGACAAAGGAGCCCAAAAGTGATGAAACGGGCCGAGGATGCCCAAAAGAGTAAAATGGGACAAAGGAGCCCAAACGGGACAAAGGAGCCCAAAAGTGATGAAACGGGCCGAGGATGCCCAAAAGAGTAAAATGGGACAAAGGAGCCCAAACGGGACAAAGGAGCCCAAAAGTGATGAAACGGGCCAAGGATGCCCAAAAGAGTAAAATGGGACAAAGGAGCCCGAAAGTGATGAAACGGGCCGAGGATGCCCAAAAGAATAAAACGAGACAAAGGAGCCCGAAAGCAATGAAATGAGCCAAGGAAGCCCGAAACTACATAGTACAAGCCCAATGATAGTACTGGGCTAATGGAATTTAGCAAAAGGAAAACATACAGCAGGCCCAAAGAGGCCTAGCAGGCACAAGTCATGAAGGGCAAAAGGAAAAGCATACAACAGACCGAGCACCACCCTCATGAACAACAACTTTTTGGCTACCCTTGGAGGGTCGTAAAATTGTAGAAAGAAAGAAAACAACTTGCCTAAGGAGAGTAAGTATTGAAACAGCAGGCACGTGAAGAAAAGAAGAGAAGCATTCTCATGCGAGTTGTTAAACAACCCGCAAAAGAAAAACTGCATGAGTTTCGCATACGAATTGCAGGAGCAATCCATATGCTCAGGGGGCTAAATGTTGATGCCCATTTTCACAAATTTGTACCCAAAGGCTTATGAGGAAGAAAGCCCAATGAAGAGCAAGGCCCAAAGGCCCACCAAGAAGACCAAAGAACAAGAAGGGTCCAAAGAAAGAAGTGCAAGTGAAAGCTATCTGCCGCAGGATACGGTTCTTTGACAAGATGGCTTCGGCAGATGAAGATAAATTGGGTCCAACGCCCTTTTGATCCAGTTAACATTATTTGGCCCACATAGGCCCAAATCCTTTTGTATAAAAAAGCAGGAAACGCATGAAGAGACAAGACAAAAACACGCAGCAGACGAAACAAAGCTAATCTGCTGCGGCAGGAATGGCGTGGGAGACAAAAACAAAAGACAGTGGAGCAAGAACAGAAGGGCCAGGGCACCACCAACCTGTACCCAGCCAATACAAGGGAGGTGGGCCCACGGTCAAAGAGATTCAGAGGGCGTGGTTTGGTGGTGGGGGGAAAAGGGGGTCTATATTTGGTTTCCTGCCATAACCTCTTTTGGGAACATATCCTGCTGGAATGATATCTTACCCAAAAGAAGTAATAAATGGTTGGGACCACTGATGCATGCCATAGAGCTAGGTAGTGAGGTAAAGGTATACGGGAGGAACAAACAAAAGAGAATTTTGTCGTGCAACAAATATGTTATGAGCAGATGGCAGTGGTCGGGGCAACCAATGGGTGAGTGGGTAATCTTGAAAGGATGCCCACAACAATCCAAAAACAGTTGGTGAAGCCCTAGGGGTAAAAGGGAGAAATCCATTAAATTAGCTCACTATAAAAGGGAGGTAACCACGGCAGAAAAAGGGGGAGAGCAAGACGAAAGAGCAAGGCAATACAATACTAGAAAAACTACTCTGTAACACACTTAGTAAAACAGAGGAAAGAGTAAAAAACAGGGGAGAAAGAAAGAAAGAAAGAAAGAAAGAAAGAAAGAAAAAGAAGAGAGAAAACGCGGTAGGAATAGGGGCATGCATCAATAGACCATCTTTTCCCTCCCTCTTAGCAAATCCACTCTTTGAAATCTCTAAAAGTAATAGCTAGTGGCCATTTAGGCCTATTCTCCAAAATGAACAACTTTTACGGCAAGAGCCATGATAAGGTTGTTGAAGTTGGAGTTTGGGTTCCTTCTTGGTTTACTTATCTCATGGGCAGATTTAATACTTAATTTTGATTGCAAATATACTTGATTTTATAACTTATATTTGCCGTATTTAGTCATCCTGCCGTAGCACGTTTTCACGTCTGCCGCGGCAGTTGTCCTGATGTGGTGTTTTACTTGCTGTATTAGTTATCCTGCCGTAGCACATTTTCATTATATTTACCGTGTTAATTATTATACAAGCTAATCATTTCCTGCCGAAGCTTTCTTCTCTATTTGTTATTACGTATTTTGCTTTTGATACAAACTAACCATTATCCTGCTGTAAGTATATATACACATATACCCTGTTTCTCATGTTTCTGGAAAAATATATTTTATATATGTATATGTGAATATGTATAAGTATATATATTCATATATGTGTGTATATATTTGAGAATATGCTAACCCATTTAAACTAACACTTGTTTGATGGGTATTTTCTTTGGGTTTTTTTTTTAGATTTGTTTATGCGCAGGAAGTAGAAATGTGTTTCTGCAGTAAAAATGGTAGTCATTCACATTGCCGAAGGCTTTACTGCACGGCAGGAAGTTTTAAAGCACGGCAGGAAGCCTTAAAGCACGGCAGGCAGGAAGCTTTAATGCACGGCAGGAAGTTTTAAAGCACGGCAGGCAACTTCACTGCACGGCAGGAAGTTTTAAAGCACGGCAGGCAGCTTCACTGCACGGCAGGAAGCCTTAAAGCACGGCAGGCAGAAGCTTTAATGCACGGCAGGAAGTTTTAAAGCACGGCAGGCAACTTCACTGCACGGCAGGAAGTTTTAAAGCACGGCAGGCAGCTTCACTGCACGGCAGGAAGCCTTAAAGCACGGCAGGCAGAAGCTTTAATGCACGGCAGGAAGTTTTGTTGCACAGCAAAAGGCTTTACGGTAGGAAGCTTTACGGCAGACAGCTTTAAAGCGCGGCAGACAGCTTTAAAGCATGGCAGACAACTCTATTGCACCAGGCTTTACGGCAGGAAGTCTTAAAGCACGGCAGGCAGAAGCTTTAATGCACGGCAGGAAGTTTTGAAGCACGGCAAGCAGCTTCACTGCATAGCAGAAGCTTTAAAGCACGGCGGACAGACTTGTTGCATAGCAGAAAAGTCAATCCTGCGGCAGAAACTGGAGAAAAGTTCCTGCGGCAGGAACAAAGGATAAGCCCATTTCGCAGCATCTTCCCTTGGACTTGGACTCAACGTTTGCGCACAAGCCGGCCCAAGTTGAGTTCCAGTTGGACCGGTCTCGACTCCCTTACTCAGAATACTCGGGCCTACTACCGCGGCAGGCAGCCCAGCCCAACACACAAAAAAGGCCCCCACAATATATATCTTTTTTTCTCTCATCTTTTAATTTTATTTATTTATTAAAAACATGTTAAAATACAAACAATGTTGTATTTTTTTTTTTTAAAATCTAATTCATTTAGGTGGATTTCATTTGATTGAGGAACCTAAATATACTACCACCAATTACTGTGCCAAAATCTTACCCGTTACCACACATATACTGCTTTCAATAATTGATTCATTAGTAATTTTTAATATCAAATTTTATAACTGAATGTCGTTAGAAAAATAAAAGGACCTCTTTATGTTGCTCAATAGTGCTGTAACTTAACAACCAAAAACAATATATATATTTTTTTTACCTTTAAACATAATTTACAAATTTTTATTGCAAAGACTCTTCAACATCCTCTATTTTCAATTATCTAATGAATCAGTTCGTGAAAGTATGTTACCTTTCCATTTATTTCAAAACTTACACCATCCAAGTCCGAATCAAACATGAAGCTTTCAAATCATTTGCCTCTCACAACCAAATACTTCAATTATTTATGACAATTTCCCATTTTTTAAAATATAATGAACCTATCATCTCTTCTCCATAATATTCTAATATTCTTACAATTAAAATCATACAAATATTTTATTGTTATTGTAGGGGGTGGATTCGAGCGCTCTCTAAGGATCGAGAGAGTGGGCCCAAGCCCAACTAACCCTTCAATAAATTTGTAGAGTATGGGCTCAAGAGCTAGGCCTCAGTAAAGCAGGCAACGGCCATGCATGGTTGTACGTGGTTGCTAATAACTAGAACGGGGGTTTAAACACACAATGAGACTCCTCGGACGTGCTTTACGGAGCTGGAAACTACTGTTATCTCTTTTCAGAAGAGTTACAAGAGTTGAGAGAGAACACTTTGCTACAGTACTCCTTTTTCTCTGGTTTTTCATTCCGTCCCTTACACAAGAGGGATTTTTACATTATATACTCCTCACTCAGTTGATCCTAGCCCTACATTTGTTGATCAATCCGGCTTCTACTCGAGTGCCTGTCCCATCAGCCGCATTCCCATACCTCCAGTGGGTTGCAGCGCTCAAGACGGCACTGTTCAGAGGTCCTGTCCTCATTAATGCGGCCAGAGCGTTAGTTGAGGGCATTTAATGTGGAGGTGACAGTTCGCCTGGGACTTGCTCCTCCGCCATGCTTCAATGTCCGGCAATTGGTTCTCGTTATTTGCTCCTTGGGTGCTTGGGGAGACCCCCCTTAAAGGTGTGACGTGTGCCCGCTTTCTGTCCTCGGCATACCGAGGATGTAAGCATCCTCGGCAACGCTCCTTGGGTCCTGGGCTCTAAACTTTGGTCCTCGGACCTCGGATCGTGGAGGCGTCCTCGGCATGGGCCTTTGGGCCTGGCCTGGAGTGGGCCGGGGCTGCTGACTTATTCTGGCCCCACAATAGCCCCTCAAAATCATGCTGTCCGCATCCTCGGGCGGAAGGAGGATTTTGATATCCTCGGGCCTGCTTCGCGTCTAATCAAGTCTTGTCCTGCGTCAGCGTTGGCGCCTTTTCAACTGCCCAAGGTGCGTTACTGGCGCATCGATGTGCGTAACGTGTCTTGCATTAAATTCGGGCGGCTTTATGCTCCCCACGTTCAACGGGCAGATGACAATCTAACGGTGGAGATGCGTTTGGCACTTATGGGCGGGAAAACTTGCGCAGCTCCTCTTTCTAGGGTATAAGTACCCATTAGAGCCACTTCTTCACTTTTCATTTGCAATCGAGAGCTCCTGCGCCTCTATTCTGAGTCCAGCCAAACTTCCACCTCCATCTCCAGCACAAAAAGCCAATCCGAGGACTCCTCCTCATTTCTGTAAGTCTCTCTGTCTTTCTTTGAGCTTTCTCCCTCTTTATTCGTCCTTCTCTTTCATTCGTTCATCTTTTAGTCCGCTTAGGCGTCATCTAGGATGGGTAGACTTAAGAAGTTTGTTGGCACTGAGGAGGCGATGGAGAAATTCATCGCCGATTACAAGATACCGGCCAATGTGGGCTTAAGGTATTGTGAGGAGGGGGAGTGGTACCTCACGAAGCGAGAGGGCGAAGTGGCGATTCCTGTCATCGCCTTCCTTGAAGGGGGGATGAGGATCCCCATGGGGCCAGTGATGAGGGGTTACCTCACCTACTTCCGGTTGACCCCCACCCAGTGCGCCTCCAACATGTTCAGGATTTTGGGCAGTGTGGACGCCCTTAACGAAAAGATGGGTCTGAGGCTGACCTATCACGATGTCAACTACTGCTACAACCTTCAACATTTGAAGAACAAGTCCTATTACATGAGGACGAGGGATGACAGGGTCCGGCTTATCCAGTGCCTTCCTGAGTCCAACAAGGGGATGAATGAGGATTTCCTCATTGTGTCCGGAGCGTGGCACGATGGCCTTCATTGCCCGACGACGGAGGGGGAACCAGGTGGGGCAATGGGAATAAAAGGGGATTTGTAGATTCTAGCTTCTTTCTTTGCGTCATTTCTTCTTATATTGTTTGGCCTCTAACCACGGACGTGTACCCTTTTTTTGCAGATCTGCACTCCTACGCGCGCCATTACAACTTGATCAATAGGGAGGACTTGCAGAAGGTGCTCAGGTCGGCGGATTTCGCGGAAGAAGAAGATCACCAAGTCAGAGCTGCGCACAAGATTCTGGGGTACACTCCGCTCCAGAAGTCATTTGCGGCCCCGAAGTACGTGATCAGAGCAAACGATCCTCGGCTGCAGAAAATAGTAGTGACCGAGGACGGGTTTGAGTTTCCCGAGGACACCTCCACTTCGGAAGGCGTCACGGTAGCAGTCCCCTCGTCTTCCCATTCGTTCCCAGAGGCCACAGAAGAGAACTTAGGGAGGGAAGGGGAGCCTGTAGATTTTGGTACTGCCGAGGAGGATTTCAGCGTTTTTGAGCAACTCAATCAGTCCGAGGACCCATCTGGAGACCTGGGTGATCCTCGTCTAACCGAGGCAGACCTCTTCGCGGCACAGAAGTCTTCCCGGCGCAGGATGGGCTACAAGAAGAAGTACCAGCCAAGCCTGTCCGAACTACTGGAAGGGCCGCCGGGGAAGTCCAAGCCGAAGCTCCCTCCCCCATCTCCAAAGAATCGACCTGTTCAGACCAGGTCAGCTTCAACACAGTCCAAGCTTCCTCCTCCTCCGCCTCAGGCGAGCCCGTCGTCCAGGCCCGAGCCCGCTGACCCTAAGCAGAAGAAGGACAAGGGTAAGAGGACCCTAGAGGACAAATCTGGGCCCACGCAGGAGGGCGAGGGCCATCAGCGGCCACCGAAGCAGTTGAGGATAGGCCCCTCAACGCAGGAGAAACAGGTCGCTCCCCCGCCCGAGGTCCAGGCCTGGCTCCCCGCCCCGATGCTCCGCGGGGCTCCCTTGAGGGACGACTCCTCCCTCAGGGATTTTAAAGAAGGTGAAGGCGCGTACGTGGCCGACGCTGTGGAGAGATGCCTGCTCTTGCCTGCGGACATGACGGAGCTTGGAACCATGAGGAGTAGGGATGTCTTCCTCTGCCTTAAGCGGTATTTGGGGATGGTAAGACTTTAACACTTGTGCTTTTTCTTGCCTTTTTCTTGCTTTCATTTCTTTTTGAGCTCGGCTAATTGCAACTTGTCTGTTTCGTTTGGCAGGCTGTACAGGCCACCTTCAGGCTGGAAGAGGCGGCCAACGAACATGGGAAGGCCCTGGATCAGGAGCGCGATAGGCGCCTGGTGGCTACCCGGACCCTCAAGAAGTCGGAGGAGGACCTTGCCAAGGCTAAGGAGGCGCTGAAGGCAATGACCCAGGCTAAGGAAAGCGCAACATCGGGCCTTGAGGGTGCCCAAAGGCAGGCCGAGACTCAGACAAAGCGTCTGGGTGAGGCAGAGAAGCAGTTGAAGCTCGCCGAGGATCAGATAGCTGGCCTGGCGAAGAAAGTGGCAGATGCCGAGGAGGCCAAGAGGGTGGCCGAATGGGCCAAAGGGGAGGCTGAGAGGGCCAAGCTTGAGGCCGAGCATGGCAGGGAGGAAGCCTGGGCCACTAAGCAGGAGGCTGAGGAGGCAGCCTTCACTGCCGGGGCCGCTGAGACAGCAGCTGCCTACAAATCCCAAGTCCCTGGGTTATGTAGGCGCTACTGCTCTGAAACTTGGAACGAAGCCCTCAGGCAGGCTGGAGTGGACGCTTCTTCTGACTTGTGGAAGGAGGAGAATGTGTACTACCCTCCTTTTATCCGCAAGACCGCCCACGATGGCTCTGAAGCCGAGGAGGCTGCTGTGGAAACTGTTGCTACTCCGGGCGAAGAGGCCTCGGATGCTGGGGTTGCTGATGAGCCGATCCAAGGGAGCAATCCTCCCATGGTGGTTGTGTTGAGTGATGGCTCCAACGAGGACGCGCCTCAGCAGGTTGTAGAGACTTCCCCCGCTGCCCAGGTCTCTTCTGCCGAGGGGGCTGCTATTCCTGCTGTGCCTCTGCAGGCCATTCCCATCGGTCAGGGCTCAGGGGACCCTGAGGCAGCTACGGGCCAGCCACCCACTGAAGCAGCCAATTAGGCCCCCTGGCCCTTCTGCCTGCTGCACTTTATTTCTGCATCTCTTTCTTTTTCCCTTTTTTGCTTTATCTGTAATGCGACCTCTTGGGTGCAATTCCCTTGTATTTAATGAAATGAAGACTCTATTTCCTTTTCTGTTTGTTGTGGCCATTTTCTTACTCGCACGATATTCAGTTTTTCGTATAACTTTGACTTCAATTGTACCTCGGCCAATCGCGGCATTTGATAATTACAACGTAAGGTGGGATTTTGAAATAGACACTTAGGATCTTTTTTAAAGCAGTTAGTTTCTCCTTAGGCATAGGTCCGAGGACCTAGCAATCCTATGTTTATGTCTAACACTTGGTTTTCTTTAAGTGGTTAGTTTCCCCATAGGACTGAGTCCGAGGACCATGCAGTTCCCTGGTTCTGTCTAACTCTTAAGTTTTCTGAAGCAGTTAGTTTCCCCATAGGACTGGGTTCGTGGACCATGCAGTTCCTTGGTTCTGTCTAAAGCTTAGCATTCTTAAGTAGCTAGTTTCCCCGGGGGACTGAGTCCGAGGACTATGCAGTTCCGTGGTTCTGTCTAACACTTAGGTTTCTTAAAGCGATTAGTTTCCCCATGGGAATGAGTCCGAGGACCATGCAGTTCCCTGGTTCTGTCTAACACTTAGTTTTCTTAAAGTATTTAGGACGCGAGGCAAATAACTAAGATATGCTAACAATATGAATTAAAGTGACTTCTTTATTAATAGTAGTACCTTTTCAGGTTGTTTACATTCCACGGACGAGGTACAGGTTTGTCATCTAAATCTTCTAAATAGTACGCTCCTATCCCTGCCACCGAGGTGATTCGATAGGGGCCCTCCCAGTTAGGCCCGAGCTTTCCCCAGGAAGGGTTCTTGGCAGTTCCCACGACTTTTCTCAGCACCAAGTCTCCCGGTGCTAGTGGTCTGAGCTTTACGTTGGTGTCATATCCCTGCTTGAGCTTTTGCTGGTAGTAGGCCAGCTGGATCATTGCTTGCTCTCGTCGTTCGTCTACCATGTCCAGGCTCCGCCCCAGCAGCTCATCATTGCTGCCTGGGGTGAAGGAGCTCGTCCTTAGTGTCGGGAAGTTGGTTTCCAGGGGGATCACTGCCTCCGCACCATAGGTCATGGCAAAAGGCGTTTCCCCTGTTGAGCGCCGGGGCGTAGTCCGGTACGTCCAGAGGACATGGGGCAGCTCTTCTGCCCATCTCCCTTTGGCGTCATCCAGTCTCTTCTTAAGTCCGTTGACAATGACCTTGTTGACTGCCTCGGCCTGTCCATTCCCCTGGGGGTAGGCTGGCGTTGAGTACCTGTTTGTGATCCCAAGTTCGCAGCAGTACTCCCTGAAGGCCTTGCTATCGAACTGGAGTCCGTTATCCGAGATGAGGGTGTGAGGGACCCCGAACCGCGTAACTATGTTCCTCCAAAGGAATTTCTTCACGTCTACATCTCTGATGTTGGCTAGCGGTTCGGCCTCGACCCACTTGGTGAAGTAGTCAGTGGCCACCAACAGATACTTCTTGTTCCCTGGTGCCTTGGGGAAGGGTCCCACGATGTCCAAGCCCCATTGGGCGAACGGCCATGGACTGGATAACGGATTGAGGACCCCTCCTGGCTGATGGATGTTTGGGGCGAACCTTTGGCACTGGTCGCACTTCTTGACATACTCCTGGGCCTCTTGCTGCATTCCCGGCCACCAATATCCTTGGGTGATGGCTCGGTGAGCCAGAGATCTCCCCCCCGTGTGGCTCCCACATATCCCCTCGTGCAGCTCTTCGAGTAGCAATTTCGCCGCTCCGGGGTGGACGCACAGTAGGTACGGTCCTGAGTAGGAGCGCTTATATAGCTTGTTATCCTCGGACAACCAGAACCGAGGGGCCTTCCTTCTAACCTTCTCGGCTTCTGACTTGTCCTCGGGTAGGATGTCTTCTTTTAGGAATCTCATTATGGGGTCCATCCAGCTGGAACCCACCTCAATCTGGTGGACGGGGACCCCTTCTCTTGGCACTTCGCTTGCCCTCCCCAGATGTTCCACGAGTATTGTCCGAGGCAGGTCCCCTGCCGAGGAGGTCGCGAGCGTGGCCAATGAATCGGCATGGCTGTTCCCGCTCCTGGGGATATGAGACAGGCTGTAGAGGCTAAACCCCAATCGCAAGCGCCTGACCTGGTCCAGGTATTCTTGCATTCTTGAATCCCTGGCCTCCATCTCCCCGCTCACCTGGCCTACCACCAACCTCGAGTCCGAGAACATCTCTATCGATTTTCCTCCCATCTTTTGTACCATGATCATCCCTTGTAGTAATGCCTCATACTCGGCCTCGTTGTTCGTGGCCGCGAATCCGAGCCTTAGGGATTTCTCAATGACATGGTTTTCAGGGGATATTAGGACCAGCCCCACTCCGGACCCCCTTTGGTTTGCCGCGCCATCCGCATACACTTTCCAACATGGTGCCTCTGGGATGGAGATTGCCCCAACTGATTTCTCATTACGGCTTTTATCCTCGGCCGTCACCTCTATGGTTGGTTCGGCGAACTCGGCCGTCAAGTCTGCCAGAACCTGGCCCTTGATGGAGGTCCGGGGCATGTACTTGACGTCAAAAGCCCCCAGAATTGTGTTCCACTTCGCGATTCTGCCTGTGTAATCAGCGGTCCGGAGCACAGACTTCAGAGGCAATTGGGTTAGGACAACCACGGTGTGAGCTTGGAAGTAATGGGGGAGCTTTCTCGTAGCGTGGACTACAGCCAGGATGGCCTTCTCTAAGGGTAGGTATCTCACCTCCGCTTCGTGCAGCGACTTGCTGACGTAGTAAACTGGCCTTTGAACGCCATTATCTTCCCGTATCAGTACTAGGCTCACCGCATGGGGTGCCACAGCAAGGTACGCGTATAGGACCTCGTCGACCTCAGGATGGGACATGATAGGCGGTCGGGAGAGGTAATCCTTGAGTTGCTGGAAAGCTGCGACACAATCCTCGGACCACTCAAATCCCTTCCATTTGTTGATCAGGAGGTAAAAGGGTCTACACCTGTCAGCCGACCTGGAAATGAACCGGTTCAGCGCCGCGATCATCCCAGTAAGCTTTTGGATCTCCTTGGGATTCTGCGGGGGCTTCATATTGTGGATGGCCTTGATCTGGTCAGGGTTGACCTCGATCCCACGGTGGGTGATCATATATCCCAGGAACTTGTCAGAGCTTACGCCAAATGAGCATTTTGAGGCATTAAGGCGGAGCTTGTGCTCTCTCAGGACGCCAAATGTGCGGCCGAGGTCTTCCAAGTGCTCAGACACCAACTTGCTTTTCACCACCATATCGTCAACATAGACTTCGACGCTCTTGCCCAACATCGACTCGAACATTCTCGTCATCATCCTCTGGTAGGTGGATCCAGCATTTTTCAGGCCAAACGGCATGACCTTGTAGTGGTAGTTCCCAATGGGTGTCACAAATGCCGTCTTCTCTCGGTCCTCTAAGGCTAGGGGAATTTGATGATAACCCTGAAAAGCGTCCAGGAAGCTCATCCGAGGATGGCCTGCAGTTGCGTCTACTAGCTGGTCTATTCGTGGCATTGGGAAGGGGTCCTTTGGGCAAGCTTTGTTCAGGTCTGTGAAGTCTACACAAACCCTCCACTTCCCACTTTTCTTCTTGACCACCACAGTGTTGGCCAACCATGTGGGGTAGAAGATCTCCTTGATAGCCCCAGCATGCTTAAGCTTATCGACCTCTTCCCTAATCGCATCAGCGTGCTCTTTCGACGGGCGCCGAGGTGGTTGCTGCTTGGGGATCGCAAATGGGTTGACGTTGAGGTGGTGACAGATGAAGGATGGATCAATCCCAGGGGCGTCGCAGGGATCCCATGCGAACACGTCAAGGTTTCTCTTGAGGAACTCAAGTAACTCCTCCTTCTCCCGTGGAGGCAGTTGTATCCCGACCTGGAAAAACTTCTCCGGATCGTCGCCAATCATCACCTTCTCCAGGTTTTCGCACTTAGCATCCTCGGCAGGTGCATCTGGAGGTGCCACCTGGGTCTTTGATTGCTATGAATTTTCCTCGGATGGGGCCGAGGACTGCGCATCGATCCGACGGGATATGGCAGCCACTGTGCAATGCCTAGCCGTGGATTGGCAACCTCGGATTTCCAGAACCTGGTCCCCTGACAGGAACTTCACCTTCTGGTGCAAGGTGGAGGCCACGCCATCCAGGGCGTGTAGCCAGGGCCTCCCTACGATGGCTGTGTAGGGAGAGTATGTGTCCACCACTATGAAGTTTGCCTCCACCACCACTGGGCCTGTTTGTACGGGCAGTCTGATCATGCCCTTTGGGATGACGAGCTTCCCATCGAAGCTCATTAGGGGAGAGCTATAAGGTGTGAGGTCTTCCTGCTTCAATCCCAGCCCCCTGTAGAGGTCCGGACACATGACCTCGGCTGCGCTGCCACCGTCCACCATCACCCTCTTCACATCGTAGCCCCCTATTCTGAGGGTGACGATCAGGGCGTCCTCGTGTGGTTGGATGGTCCCAATCTTGTCCTCCTCCGAGAAACTCAGGGCTGGGGGAGGGTTCCTCCTGGACCTCTTTGCCCACGTCTAGGGGTCCTCGGCGGGCAGTTGGGCCACAGACAACACTCGTAGAGGGGGTGTGCCCGTCCTTCCTGGTGCAGCCAGTATTATATTGATCGTTCCGGTGGGTTGCCCCATGGCGGCGTCCCTCCGAGGCTCTTGGTAGGTCCGGCTTTGCTGACCGCTGGAATGGTGGAGGAGGTGCTTCAGCCTCCCCTCCTGGACTAGCTGGTCCAGGTGGTTCCAAAGATCTCTGCAGTCCTCCGTATTATGCCCGTGATCCTGGTGGTACTGGCAGTAGCGACTTTGATTGCGCCTTCCAGGTTCCCCAGCCATCTTGTTCGGCCACCTGAAGTACGGTTCGTCCTTTATCTTCTCCAGCACCCTGTGCACTGGTTCTCGGAACACAGCGCCTACCGTCTGTGCATGGGTCGCTCCAGAATGCCCACCGAAATCCCTCCTCGGACGGGCATTGTCATAACGGTCCGACCTGAAATCCCTTCTCTCCTGGGGGATAGCCTTCTCTTTGCCTTTGCCTTGGAGCATGTCTTCCTCCACCCGCTTGTACTTGTCGATCCGATCCATGAGCTGCCGCACGCTGGTGGCCGGCGTACCGGTTAGGGACGTCCTCAGGCCGTGCCCCATAGGTAATCCATTCTGGAACGTGTTGATGGCAACAGCATCGTACTTGCCGTCCAGCTCGTTGTAGATCTCCCAATACTTGTCCGAGTAAGCCTTGAGGGTCTCCCCGTCGCGCATGGACAGGGACAGCAGCGCGCTCATGGGCCGAGGAGGCCTGCTATTTGTGACAAAGCGGGAGCCGAAAGCCTGGGTCAGCTGCCTGTACGAGTCTATGGAATTTGTCCTTAGACCGTTGAACCACCTCATTGCCACAGGTCCCAAGCTGGATGGGAAGACCTTGCACATCAGCGCCTCATTCTTGGAGTGGACCGCCATCCTTTGGTTGAACTGGCTCACGTGCTCCACGGGGTCCGTCTTGTCGTTGTAGGCAATGAAAGTTGGCTGCTGGAACCGCCGAGGAAGCTCCGCGTCCTCTATGCGACGCGTGAAGGGTGACCTGGAGAGCCGGTCCAGCGCCCTGCTCATGGCATCGCCTCCCAAGTCCCTTGGGGTCGGGTTGGCACGCCTACGCCTCTGGTAGCGCTCCTCCTCGTGGGAGAAAGTCTCACTGGGGGGCGTCCTTGACCTTTGCCGGTATTCATCGTCGCTTTCGTCGTCGGAGGGCGGGTCAGGGCTAGGCTCAGATCGTCTTCGTTGCGCACGGCGCAGCTTCCTCTTTAGATCATCTATCTCACGTTGCATGGCCACCTTATCGTCCCTTCTCTGGGAAGCGTGGCTGTGGGCCTCTTGTGAACGCGTGGCGTGGCCGTCGTCGCGCTTCTGGGGAATGTGCCCGTCCCCCCGGCTTTCGCTCGCCGTTGAAGTGTGCACGCTTCCTTCTCGAAACCTCCTGTTGTCGTTCTGACCGCCCCCGGGGTCGCCATACTTGCCCTGATGCCGCGACTTCGCCGGTTCAGGTCGATTGGGAGTTCCTTGGTGAGGGCCTGATCCTACCATGCTCGACTGTTGTCCTTACCAACGCACAAGCTCTCCCCACAGACGGCGCCAATTGTAGGGGGTGGATTCGAGCGCTCTCTAAGGATCGAGAGAGTGGGCCCAAGCCCAACTAACCCTTCAATAAATTTGTAGAGTATGGGCTCAAGAGCTAGGCCTCAGTAAAGCAGGCAACGGCCATGCATGGTTGTACGTGGTTGCTAATAACTAGAACGGGGGTTTAAACACACAATGAGACTCCTCGGACGTGCTTTACGGAGCTGGAAACTACTGTTATCTCTTTTCAGAAGAGTTACAAGAGTTGAGAGAGAACACTTTGCTACAGTACTCCTTTTTCTCTGGTTTTTCATTCCGTCCCCTTCACAAGAGGGATTTTTACATTATATACTCCTCACTCAGTTGATCCTAGCCCTACATTTGTTGATCAATCCGGCTTCTACTCGAGTGCCTGTCCCATCAGCCGCATTCCCATACCTCCAGTGGGTTGCAGCGCTCAAGACGGCACTGTTCAGAGGTCCTGTCCTCATTAATGCGGCCAGAGCGTTAGTTGAGGGCATTTAATGTGGAGGTGACAGTTCGCCTGGGACTTGCTCCTCCGCCATGCTTCAATGTCCGGCAATTGGTTCTCGTTATTTGCTCCTTGGGTGCTTGGGGAGACCCCCCTTAAAGGTGTGACGTGTGCCCGCTTTCTGTCCTCGGCATACCGAGGATGTAAGCATCCTCGGCAACGCTCCTTGGGTCCTGGGCTCTAAACTTTGGTCCTCGGACCTCGGATCGTGGAGGCGTCCTCGGCATGGGCCTTTGGGCCTAGCCTGGAGTGGGCCGGGGCTGCTGACTTATTCTGGCCCCACAGTTATCAACTAAAATTATTAAAAAAATCTATATTATGTCATCCTGTTTAAACATAATTTATATGAATCTATTAAAAAATGGTGGCAAGTATATCTTTCATTCTAAAAAGGCAAAGGTTGAAGAGGATGAAGATTGAACAATTCAAATGACTCCTAAACTAATGAACATCACTCACACTCTACTTCAAGGTCTGTCTTCAAGTAGTCATGTGTTTATGTTATTACACCATATCATGGGACAAGATATAAATCTAAAAAACAAATTGACAATCACCAAAATTAATAACTTTGTCTTAAGTAACTGATGTGGACACGAATCAATTTGTAGCTATTTACATGTATTTAATAATACATTTTTTGGGTCCCTGCTATATAGATATTGTCATAGGAACGTTATAGGTTGTGCTATTTAGCATATACAGATTATTAGGATAGGATACATATGCTAGTGTCTTTTGTCCTATTCTGTAGGGATTTCTTTTCCCTATCTCTGTTCGTTTGGATGCCTCTCTTTCAGTTACTTTTGCCAAAATTCAATACTTGCTCATCAATAGATATCCAACGGTTGTAAGTGAACTTTTGTTGCTTGCTATTCTCCTTATTCAAACAGTCAAGAAAATGAATAAACTTCTCCCCTTCTCTACTTTAATTTAAAGAACAGAAAATCAACTCGCAGGTGGCAGGGTAATACTTTCTTAATTACTTCATGATTTGCCTAAATGAAGTTTCACATTTTTTCTAATTGGGAAGTAGTTGCTTTGTCATAACAGTATGAGCATACTATACTTTTTATGACAGTAATTTAATTTAGTTGGTATTTTTTTTTCCCCTAAATTTTTAGTATTACATATACAAATTTTAGAAGTCATAATTTTTCTGGAATGAAATTTAACTTTTTAAATATGGGGATACAAAATAAATTGAACTCGAACCAAATTGTAGGCATGAAAAGTATGTTTAAAGGAAAATAAATGTTTCTCAATTTTATAATATAGTATTAAAATATGTATTTTTTTAGCACATAAATTTCTTAATATGTGTTCTTTGTTTTAAAAAACAGCTGCAAGTGATTCAATCGGCTAACCAAAAAAACAAAAGTTCTTCACCACATCAATCTGACTGGACTGCTTGAAAATCCTTTATTCCTTCGAAAAGATGAAAAAAAAGCTCATTCATCGATGCTTTAGGGCTGGAAACAAACAAGCACTATTTTGGGTCAGAGCTCACAAATATTTTGTGCAAGGTAAAACTAAAGCAGGAAAAGAAATCCTTCTTCATGCCAACAAAGAAGGGGACAAAAATGCAAAATATGGACTCGCAATTTCACTCTTATGTGAATCAAATGAGGAAGGAATCTAGCTACTATTATCAATTCTAAACCAACAAGATGGGAAACAATTGCTGCAAAACTATCGACAAATCCTTCGACATACAACTTTTGGAACAAACACATTTTGCATCCCAAAAAACCAAGCATGAAAGAAAAATGGAGTGGGTCATTGGGATTGTGACTGCCCTTACCCTTATGGAAACGAAGAATTACATGTAACATGCAAAATGTGCTCAATTGACTTGGAAATGTACAAATTAGCAAACCAAGTATGGTAGAAATTATGTTCCAAAAAATTAATTCAACAATAAAATTTCATCTTTCTATTTCAAATACTAATCTCTAATAATACAAAATAAATTCCATGACCAAAACATCCAATCACCATAAAAGAAATTATCATGCACAACGCGCGGATCCGCGACTAGTATCTAAGAGTCCAAATCTTCTGTCCCACTTTTCCTGCTCCACCCTATACTCCACCAGTAAATACTTGCCACGTGTTCACCTAATTAATTAAATACTATCACTATTGATAAGTCAATAATTATAGTATTTAATTAATTAGGTGAACACGTGGCAAGTATTTACTGGTGGAGTATAGAGTGGAGTAGGAAAAGTGAGACAGAAGATTTGGACTCAGTATCTAATAAAAATCAATGGTGTAACTCTTTTAAATTTACACCAAGTGTAACTTAAACCCATCTCTCATATATATATATATATATATATATATATATATATAAATAAACAAACATAAAAGTGCTTATTAATAACTACCATAATTATCAAATTCTATAGTCATATATAATAAAGATCATATTTTGTTTAACATTCCCATGCATTGTATAAGTTTTTTTCTATTTTTCTTATAACCAAAAATTCTACATCATACCAAACTTGGCTTTTGAAGACCTTGAGTAATAAAAGAAGAAGATTTTCATACATTCCTAAAAAAAGAAAGTAATAAAGTAATCTTCAAAGAAAGGGACAATAAGATCCATTAATCTTTAGTGTTGGCCGAAGCATCTTGGTTTCCTACAAGGAAAAAGAAATTAATAGTTGTATAAGTGATGACATTAATAACTATCCCTTCTAATCAATTTCTAAGAGTCTCTGGCCTCTCCTACTTCTTCTTCAGAAGCCAATTTATTAAGAAAATAATATTGGTTCATACTTCTCAAAAGTTGTATAAATTATAACTAAATATGAAATTGAAATGATATGAAAAGAAGTAGAAGAAAACAATATAAAAATGTAGCAACTTTTGGTATAAATTCCTCTATATGTGAATCTTAGTTATAATAATTGAGAAAAATATGGCTCAAACTCCTAAATATGCTTTTCTGTTTGTTGTCTTTATTATGTTTACCTTGTTGATGCAGGCAATCACTTTACATTCGATTATTTCATATGCATCATACACAACAATAAGTTATGATCATAATTTTAGCAAGGAGGTCACCTTTTCGTATACCTTAGTTTTCATTGTTGTTTAGGAGAGAGAGAGAGAGAATGCTCAAGAATTTTTTTTAGTGATAATTACACTTAACAAAATTGTAGTTCATTGCTTACTTGAGGTGTGAAAAGTATTACTTTATCCACTTAAAATCAACTCTTCTATGCATCTGTTATCCACCTTTATGTCCATTGTTGAAAAACACAATAAAGCATAAAATAACCTAAATCTAATGCATCACCATCTCCTATTCTCTCATTTTCCTTCACATATCCATTCCAAGTCACAATTCAGTTTTCTTTTTAAGTAAATTACTTTCATTAAAAATACAAAAGGGAGGACAACCCTAGTACATGGGAAGTATGCAAAAAGGAAGAGCCAAAATAAAAGTAGTTGCAACACAAGGACTTCCCAAAGGTCACCTGTTCTAATACTACTCCTATCCAAGCATGCCTAATTGCAAAGTTCTGATGGAATCCAATGCATTAGTGGTGGAATGATTGTAGCCAAAAAAAGAAAAAGAAAAAGAAAATACAACAAATTAAAAAAGTAGAGGAACAACACTAACTTAAGAAATGGTTCAAAGAGTAATATCTATGGCACTTTTAGGTTTTAACATAGAGTTACTTAAACTGTATTGTCCCTTCTCCATGATAGTACAACAGTACAGTTATTGCTTATAATCTAGTAGCTCTAGTTTTCCTATGTTTATGTTCTTATCATAGCTATTATCCCTTCTGACCTTTTTGGTGCTACATGCTAAACCTTTTCAGTTTCACCCCTAGTCCCGTATCTTGGTATTGCAATTTGCAAAGGAATTAGAAGTCTCCTCTCTTGCACTTCTTTTTTGATTAAAGAGAAGAACTTTTCCCATCGTTTTCCTCATGTTTCTTTGCCAAAGGCGATCACTGATT
The DNA here is from genome assembly GCA_019022515.1 of Quercus aquifolioides. Lineage (NCBI taxonomy): Eukaryota > Viridiplantae > Streptophyta > Magnoliopsida > Fagales > Fagaceae > Quercus > Quercus aquifolioides. Next base: position 40,260,001 of record CM032332.1, read on the forward strand.
CTAGTGAACCACTTCTGTACAAAAACTCAAACCAAGAAAGCGTCACAATCTAGCTGACTCCACCCTTGGGGGTCTTTTTCTTCTTCTCCTTCAAAAAAGAACCATGTGGCCCCTTCTAGTTCCAAAGGACGACACATTTTCCTATTTCAACAAAAATGATTATATTTAATATTTTAAAACATCTTAAAATGGAATAAATGACCAATAATTTAGAATAAGAGTGTTTTTAATTTATTATTTTATTTTATAATTTGATAGTTGAAAGAGATATAAATCTCAGATGTCGGGGTGTCATTATCAAACAATTAAGTTACAAACTCTTGACAACAAGGAAGTATTTAAGTAACAAACAATAAAGGAAAAATAAGAGTGATGAATAAAATGTGCAGCTATTTACCTGGGAAAATAAAAAAAGAATATATCTACCGATTAAAGTAGCAATAAAATGCGTTGACTGCATAAAAGATACTGTTGCATCATTATTGTTTTTCTTATAATCATTTCATTATTCCAAATTGAACTCTCAAAACCAAATCTCCCTCCGCCACTTTGTAACAATTATCAAGAAAGAGTGAGAGAATATACAGTACAATATCTTGAGTAGTTTAATTAGTAAAACCTCTTATTATTGAATAAGCAGGTGGGCTCAGAGGACTTGGTTCTTTGCGTTGCAGCCTTATTTTTCGAGTAAAACTAGCTCATCCCATTGGTAGGAAAGTCATTCTCAGCCTATCATTTAAATTCTCAAAAGATCGAGTTTGGAAAGGAAACTGGGGAGCATCTCTTCTCCAAAAAGACAAAACAAACTCCCAAACTCGAAAGATATTTACTATATCGTTATCACAAGAATTCACAGTTTCTTTAAGAATAATTTGTTCTAGCCCTGATACTTATATAAGTCCATATGCACTAACGATAAAATATATGCTTGCCTTTAGAAGAAATTGTTCGAGTCCTTTAAAAACAAAACAACCCATATGCTTTCAATTGTTTACAAGGCACACATCAGCTGTGGCCAGACTAAGCTATGAACACACATATAGAGGCGTAGGCATGTATGTCCATAAAAATGTACATAGAAAGGCAAATATACATGAAGATATGAAAAATGCAAATTTTTATGAACAAACTATATTTTATTTGTTTCCTACAAATAACTAAGTTAACAAGTAACATATACACAAGCCAAACAATAGCCCTAGACATTTTTCTTTTGGTAAAAGAAACAATAAACCTAAACTTGACAATGCATTTCCAACACCTATAGAAAAATGCATGCATCCTGTCAACATAGTGGTGTACAAGTCTGACGCTTCATAAAAGCCTCAACAAATGTCAAAACTGACCAAATACATGCCTTATTTGTTAAGCATCATGTTGGATAGCACGCCTGAGCCGCAACCCCACATCGACTTCTCGGTCGTGTTGAATTAAACCAGTGCCCCGCAGATTAGAATCTTGCATTTCATCAGAAGTCCCTACCTCATTTTGCCTCTCTACAATGCCTTCCCCAAAGTTATGAAGCCTACGACCAATCAGATAGCGATCATCACGTATGGAATTGTGAAGGTTTGTGAACCAGACATGGAATCTCTTGGCACAGAAGCACAACACACTGATGCAGAGACATCCCAGCCAGGCAAATCGATAGACTGCTGAGTTTACTATTAATGGATATCCAAGCACGGGAAAAACCCCTCTGGCTAAAACATAAGGTACACATAAGGCTGTCAAAAGCTTCATTATTATTGGGAAGACAATCTCACGCAAAACCCAAAGACCTTGCAGCCTGGAGAAACCATCTTCTCTCACCCTCTCAAATTTAGTTCGCCAACTTTCATCCACCAATGGCATCATATGATCCAACATAACCTGTTCAAGCACCATACAAACACCCAAGGAAAAAAAAACTAAGTCAACTGTTAAATAAAGCAACCTCCCGGTCCACCCATTCAAGATATAAATGCAACTCTTGCCCACTTTTTTTTTGGGGGGTACTAATCATTGGAAGGTGGTACTAATCACTCCATCACTAAGTTAAAAATACCGAACTGTTTCAGACAATATATAGTTTACTGTATACCAAACCATGTCTCACTAGAAATTTCAGTGTTTCAGCCATTTCAGAAAACTTTCAGGTTTTTCTCGACCAGTTGTACAATTTCAGACCAATACCGATTGTAAAACTATTTCTAATTTGTTTTTCAAACTAAAGGTTATTTTGGAAAATTTGGTATGCCCTAATTGAAATGAGATTTTAATTTTATACCAGAATGCACCAATACCCAAATATTTTGCTTCAGTAGACAATCCAAATTGCCATGAAAATGATATTTATAAGATTGTCCATATAAACAAGCTCCCTTTAAAATATGTAATAGAAATTTTGAAAAGTTAAAAAAATGTTTGAAATCACTCAAAGCACTGAAAATTTGGAAGACCATGATTTAACACCTCTTGCTCAGATCTTTCTAAATAGAACTGCTAACCAAAAATTTAGCATCAGTCTAATACCAGGTCTAGAAAAGTTGATGGCTTTAACATATTACAAAATTTCCCTTTGATTGCATTCCCAGTTTTAAAAGCAATTTAAAAGTCCAGTAAATTTTTTTTTTTTTTTTTTTTTTTGTATAAGTCCAGTAAATAGTTACATTCGCTTGATCACTGGCAGCATACTTCAAGGAGTGGAAGAACTAGCAAACAGATTCCATAGCAAGCCCATCAATTTATTTAGTAAAATAATTCATTTATCTTGATGATACCAAGTTGAAATGCACATAACGTACTCACCAGTCTAGTCCAGATCTTAAGAAAAATGAGCCCCAATGCCCAGTCCTGATACAGGAGAAAAACTGGACTTTCATCCACAGGCACCCGCATTGGCACAATCACCAAAAGCTCAAATAGCAGCCCAATCAATACTGGGATTACAAAAATCTGGAACACAAGCATCAGAGCATTTTAAGCATATAGCTAACAATCAGAACTAAAAAAAACCCCAGCTTTAGCAAAATAAACCTAGATGATTCTTACCCATATTGACAAAAGCGCACAACTCTTAGTAACGATGCCACACCATTTCCAAATTTGGCCCAACAAAACTTTAGCCCTCTTTGTTCTAATATGCTCAATGCAGTATCTCGCACCAGCTACAGCAGTCCAAATTAAGTAACTTCCAATGATGAAAGCATATAGATCTAAGAAAAACAAAGAAAATGACAACAAATTAACATTCTCATCCCAGAATATGAAGAGCAATCAGTAGGAAAAAAAATTCAGTCAAACCATTATACCATTGCACTTGATGCCATGAGTTATTGGGAGAAGAGGAATAACATTGAAGATTGCCCTTCCAATTGAGATTGGTACAACTATCAAGGTAGAGTTGAAGATAAGCAGAGTCATCCAAGCCACCACCAACAACAAGACAATGCGAAGTACAAAGCCATACCTGCTTAAAGACAATTTGAGCAAATGTTAGATGGTAGCTAGAACAGTCTATAACCAATAACAAAAACACATAATTCAAATACAAAGAAGTAACTTTTTCTTTTTAATAAGTAAAAATGCAAAGAAGAAACTAAGAAGTCCAGGTGACAACTCCATAATTTGAAGAATCGGGGGAGAATACAAACCTATAGTAATGCATTCAGGCAGTAAGGTAGAAACTTGCTAAAAAGATGGTATTATTAAAAGAAAATACACCATAGCTAATAGCCTAATACTTTTCAACAGACTTCCACCTGAGACATTATTTGGACCCACTAGTGAAAATTAAAATTGCAATGTACCCCAAAACTTACTCTGAATCAGATTGTTCATCAGCATCTTCCTCTGAAACACTTGAGTTCGCTGATGCAAGAATGCCTCTGTTTGGATCATCAGCACCTGCAAAAGCCACTAGGGCCTGATCATGTCCACCTATTTGTAATGCCTGAGGTCTATCTTGCCTTCCTAAGTCCCCATTTGTATTTTCCTGACCAGCATTGTCCTCAGGTCTGGGCAACAAGAAATCCATTAAACCAAGTGCCCAGCCAACTGCTGTAAACCAATATCTGAGAAGGGATTTAATTGTTGTCCGCAATTTAAAATGCTCAATGGCAAATGGGATGCAAATTTGGAAGAGTAGCATGTCAGCTGGAATTTCAGTAAATGGGTCAGACACCCTGCAATAGAAGAAAAACATCCAGAAGTAAGTTAACAGTCAATATCAACATGAAAAATGTACTGGTTAATTGCTAACAATAGGTGCCACAGAAACATTAGGGACCAACATACGATATATCAAGTGGAAAAATGGAGGGAGCCATCCGCATAGCAAGTTTGACTGGTAAGAACACCAACATCACAATCAAACTCCCATAAACAGCAACTGATAACAGAACCCTGCGAGCGTGCTTGTGCACAGGATCATCAATCAAATCACGGAAAGGATTGTAGTTTGGATCAGCAGGATCTCGAAGAAAGTACAACACTCCATTACGCAAAACCTGACAATAGCAAGCAAATAATAATCCATCAGATCATTAACATATCAGGAAAAATGGTACAGAAATCATTGTAATGATATGATATGAAGGCAAAGAAGAATACCCCTCTAAGAAGGCTGACGAAAATGCTTATTTGCAACATATAAATGATTCCTACAACCCAATGAACCAATGAGCTCGCTAAAGGAGAAGCTGAGAAGAATTGAACTCTTTGAGCCATTGACTTTCCAAACATCCTTATAGTACATACATCTAACCACCATCCACACATCAAAGGAAACACCCCAAGTTCAATGACAAGAAGGAAAGCAACCTTTATCATGGTCATCAAATGCTTCATTGCTGCCAAAAACTGCCTGAAGAGAGATGGAATTGTCTCTGCTATAGAAGCAATACCATAGAACCTCCCCAAAGTCAAAGGCTCACCCTTAGTGTACCGGATAAACGCAACAATGGCAAGGTAGAAGAAAACTAGAGAAAAAATAAACATGTATCCAATGGCAAGAGTTGTAACATCCGAAAGCCGTAATGCTCCAATAGCTGCCCCTTTCAAGAGATCTGCTGAAAGTGGTGAACTAATATTGTTTGATACTTCATTTAGACCACTAAAGTTGCCCTTCAACATTTCCGCAACCTGGCCAACCAGACCATTTTCTTGGCTTTCAGATGACAAATTTGTAACAGCAGTTAACGCATTCTTTAAAGTAGTATTTGCTAAGGAGAGGGCAGTGTCAGTAAGTGGTATGACCGTTGACAAAACTGGACCACTAGCGGTGGAGAAAAGCCAAGATACATAATAGAGTATTATCCGGCCTAACGAAAAAGGCACAAAGATCACAACACCAAGGAATATCATATTGCTTGCCAGAACCTGCAGAAGGCATAACACCACTCATAAACCAACCAAAAAAAGGAGAGAAAATTGACTTTAGTTTTTTTTGGTAATGGACTAAAAGACACGAAAAGTTAAAACACATAAATTCACAGCAAAATTATGTCAGTCAAATACAATGATGAAAGCAATATATATAGAGGTAGAATACATGATAGAATCTCATATGTAAGGGCAGTATGGAGTCCACTAACTTAATAGTTTCCCTGCTTTCCCACTAATGTGTAAGATATGACTCAATTGTAAATGTATATGGGGCAGCAATCCCACTTCTATGCACCTGGGGGCTTGCTCCTTTCCAATATAATCAACCACCATATAATTGCATGTGAAACCATATTACAGATTCAGTCTCACTGGTCTGCATGATGGGATGATTGTATATTGTAAACTCAAATAATGCAGTAGCCATAGCATACATCCTCATGTAATTATATCCTATTTAAAGCCACTCCACCCATAGATATATTATGTGATACATTTATCAAGTTATACAGCATCAAACATAGTGATAGTCACATACCAGTGTGTTTACCGGGTTATTTTGGGTATTAGACATGCAAGACATTACCCCCCCTATTCATATAAATACATACATACATGTGTGTGTGTGTGTGCGTGTGTGCCTGTGCATTGGCATGTGCATGTGCGTATGTGTGCGTGTGTGTGTGTCTATTGTAGAAGAGTCTCAAATTAAACCATCTTCCCCTGTTGTATCACTTGTATCCGTACAGCAAAGCAGGGTGGGGTAGGGCAGTGATAAAGTGAGCAGAATTCCATAACATTCAAAAGGAGCAGTAATGAATGGAAACTTCAATTGAATTACAGACGTTGTGTCTATTCTAGCAATCATGGAGTGATCTTACATATTTGTAAACCCATCAGACCACTACCTACAATCCCCCGTTGGTAGATCGATTAAGAGCCCTAGTCCCTTACCCAATTAAGTTCAAAAATCTAACAACATTCTCAATGATCCATGTAAGATTAAGACACAGCTCCTAAATTGAATGGCTTACTTATTTCATGTTTAATTCTTAAAAAGAATATTAAACAGAAAAGTTAACTTAAAGTCGTAACTCACACTAACCAACAAAAACGGCACACAGTCCTTTAATATGACTGCCAGCACATACTAAAAAGAAACTTAGCCAGCATATAAAACTATTAGCCAAACATAAATTCAAAGGGTAAGTGAGCTGCAAAAGCATGATAGATTGGAAACTAAATGGCAGAATAGGTATTGTAACAAGAATTGATCAGAAGAAGAACAAAAGAGAAACAATAAACTTACAGTAAATGCATTTTCTACTAAATGAAAAACAGGGCCCTGCATGCCAACAAGCTCATCGAAAGGCACATCCTCTGCACCATCAGCATCATCCAAACCATCAAACATCTGTTCAACATGAGCTTCAAGACGAGCTGCCTGCATCTCCCACCGAGCAGCAACATTTTCTGCATTCCTCCTTATCAATTGACCGGCTCCTGCAATTCCTTGTGCTCCCCCCATATCTTCACCAATTCCATCACCTGCATTATTCCTATTAGCTTGTCCAGGAGGTCTTCTTGCAGCACGAGCACCATTTCTGTCCCCTTCATCTTCTCTCTCAGCATCCTGACCTCCAAGTTCCCGTAAATGCCTGAAGTAATCCCTCAAAGAGGTGGCACCCAGAAAAATAAACACAATGCTGGCAGAAAGTAGGAACCCATGCAGACAATCAGTAAGGATAACCGTAGTGGATAAATGACTTAGAAATAATCTCTGCGCTTCACCAAAACTCCTTACAAAAGCCAACCGCCATATCCAAAAGGTAATGAAAGGTATTATGAGGAGCCACACAGAAAGGACAAAGCTAAGGCGCAAAAAGAATTGCAGAACATGACAAGCTTTCATTGCCATCCCAACAATAAACTCCTGAAAAGGAAGCCTTGTTGGAGCATTCTCGGCATAAACAGGGGAGAAGGAAAATGCATGTTTGCAGACCTGTAACACATTAATCAAAACACACGTACACAGGATTAGAAACCATGCTAACCATAATCATTTGGGATCCATATGCTTAGTATTTCGCCTAAAAGCATTGTTATAGGCTTATAGCTATAATCTTCATGATAAAACCAAAAACACATGACATTATGCATATTAAAAACTGGCAGAGGCAGAAAGAGACTCTTTCACATTAGACTCCCAAAGTTGCTAAAGTCTAATTCCATTTTTAATGTTCCACAATCCATATTCCATTAGAGGAAAACAAGATTCCAACCATTTAAAAAATTGAAAATCCTATTCTAATTGGTGTGAATTACAATACCCAATACTTCCTTGCTACACTCTAACTACATTAGAGACTCTTTCACAACAAAGACATAACAAATTACTCTTCAGCTCTACTAAATTTTGATGAAGAACAATTCGCAAACGCTCAAAATTGAGTCTTTCTCTATTCATCATTTTCAAATTTACCCCCCTTTTTATGACACAGAACCTCACTAAGGCACGGCCCTTTGGACCCACCTCAGGAGAGTAAACCAGAGATACACGACCCCATCCGCCAAAAATTACCCTAAAATTTTCCACTAAACAAATTAAAAAATTACAATTTCACCTATCCAAATCACCTAAAATCATCAAAACCCTAATTCACAAAATTATCAAATTCACCCAAGATTAAATGATTAAAATTTAATATATATAAAAAAAAAATAATAATACCAAAAGAAACCCTAAAACCCTAATTAGACCTTCTCTTATCGATCTTTCAACATTTCTATCAATCAAACCACCAATTCAAAACCGATCAGAGAGAGAGAGAGAGAGAGAGAAAGACGAACCTCGCACTGGCGAGCGTTGCTGTGATTGAGCCACTGCAAAAGGCAATCCTGATGAACATACTTGATGCTTCCGCTACAAGCACACGGGAACCGGAGCGGGTTATCGGAGTCGCCCGGGTTCCGGCAGATCCGGCACACGTCCTCCTCCTCCTCCTCCTCTTCCTCATACCTCGCCTCCACGCTCCCCTTCAAACCTCGAGGCGACAACGACGAATTCGAAGCCGAATACGACGCCGCTTTCACGCTGCTGCCAGAAACGCCGCCGTTCTCATTATCGCCGTCTATGCTCGGCGCCGCCTCCGGGGCGATCTCCATGTTTGGACGAGTTTTCGGGATCGTCGAGTCGAGTTGGCTCAGTGAGTTCAGAAACGGGCCCCCAACTCGGTTTTGGGTACTTGAAAAAATAAAAAAAGCTTCCTCTTCTCTGAAAGCTATTATCTGAAGAAGAAGATGGAGAAATTGGGGGGGTTTTATTTGTGTTCCGATTTTGCCCCCGGTGGATTGTGAGATAATGACGGTTTTATCCCTGTGAGTTTTGATTAATTACCGTTATCGTCTGCCGGCCCACGCGTATGTCGGATGACGTGGACGCGGGTGATTAGTCTGTTGCAGTGTTGTTCGAATGTTCATGGACAATCACTTTTGTGATGCTTTAACCTTTTTTTTTCTATAACAATTTTACAACATTTTTATAACAAATCACAGGTGGTTAGTTGTTATTGGTTCAAATTTGAAACTAACACTAAGATTACTTTTTTGCCCCAACAATAACAACCAGTAATAACCTACCACTTAAAATTTGTTGTAAAAATATTATAGACATATCATTTCTCTTTTTTGGTGGTAGTGTCTACAAAACAACAACTTACTCATCAATATAATATACTATTCTCATGAGTTGTGAATTTTTTTTTTTTTTTTGATGGGCTCATGGGTTGCGACTTGTGAATAATATTGACTTGGATTCGAATGCCACTTACGTTAAAATCAATTAATGTTTTGACTTAATGATAAAAAATAGTTATTATGGATAAGATTTGTATCTCTCTAGATTAATGGTTAGATTTTGATTGGAAAATGGATATGATCTTAGAGCAAGTTATCTTCTTGTACTTACCAAAAGTTTAATGACGACATGTAAGTCCCTTTCAATATTTCCTTTTTATCACGTCCCAAGTTCTATCTTGCAAGAAATTGGGCTTTCTAGGCTTTTTTTACTTTTATTTTTATTTTTATTTTTAGAATTATGCCTAATTGGGCTTCCAAGAGTTTTCAAATAGCTAAGGTCTATCAAGCCAACAACCAAACAATGATCAATCACATGTAATTGATGTCGTACATCTTATATGGGCATACAACCTAGAGGAAAGTTCTAAATGGATCTTTATATGTAGATAGAAAGGTTAGATTCATGGTTACCCATAAGTTAAGACAATATACTTTCTAACTTGTGATGTAAGGAGTGTCACATTGGTTTAAATGATAAAGTTTGCCCTTTAATATATCTACCCAAGAGGGTAAAGTGATACTAGGCGGCTGGGTGGCAGATTGGTAGGCTCACCTATGGATATTCAAATCTAAGGGAGGACTGCAATTCATAATTGCTACTAATAGGTTTCCGAGTCATCACACATGTATTTTTTTTCTTTTGTTGAGAATAAAAACTTTTATTAATAGAAACAAGATACAAACTGAGCATTCTCCTTAATTACATCTAGAACAGATGGAGGAGTTGAATTAGAATCAAAGAAGCCAAAAAAATCATTTTGAAAGTGACCAATGGCTGAGAACATGAGCAGCCTGGTTAGCCTTTGTAGGAACCCAATTAAAAGAAGAAGAAGGAACTAAACTAGCTAAATACTTAGTTTCCTGCAAGATATTACTAACTCTCCATGGAATAGAATCAGTGGAGGAAGTCAAACCTTGAATGCAAACCTAACAGTCACTTTCAAAACTTATATTGATAAGTTTGTGATTCATCGCAGTAGAAACAACCCATCTAAGTGCCTCAGCCTCAACTTGGATAGGGATGTTGGTGTTCACTTTGATGGAACAAGCAAACACCAAATTCCCTCTCCAATCTCGGCAATCATGGCAATAGCTAAGTCAAATTTTCATATAGCTGCATCACAATTTATCTTTGTTCTCTCCCTTGTTAGATTATTCCAATTAGTGACCATCACACATAAAATGATAAACATACACATGGATGCATGAACATACAAAAGATGATATTTTGTAGACAACATATAACAAAGTACATCCAACATAATATAGCTTGGTCAATAAATCTTAATCGAAGCTTAACTTTCAATATCCCCAGTGAAGGCATCATTGTGAGAACCACAACCCCAACATCTCTCTTGGTCTCTCCCATATCAAAACTCTTTTTTTGCTTTCTCTTCTCACTCCCACAATAGATCAAGAAGGTTCATGTTGGAACTTGAGCTCTTCTTTGGTCCTTCAAGTCGATGAAGGTAGATTTAACCCCACAATACGATCACCAAAATCAAGTTGGAAACAAGCTCACAAGAGGAGACAAAAGTGATGGTTGGAGTCTAGAGAAGATGAGCTCGTGAGAGAAGAAAAAGGTGATGATGGTTGTGATTTTTGAAAGGGTTGATTTGCGTATCTTTGTGAATTTTGTTCTTCTAAAAAATATATGAAAAAACACACACGCTCTCTTTGTCTTTGGTTTTTTGTGCAAATTTGTTGATTATGCAAAGTGGGATGTTGATTTATCTATAATTGAGGAGAAAGAAAATATTTAATTGGTAAAGGAAGGGGGAGAAAAAGGGAAAAAAATTAGCATATACAATATTTTTCATGACAAATTCACCATTGTTGAGTTATTAAGCTATTATTATTCTCAAATGAATCAATTATTGACATCATTTTATTGTCTAATATTTACAACTCGCAACCTTAACGGTTGTGAAAAAAATTATGACTCTAGATTAATTGAAAAAAATAATGATATACATAGAGAGAGAATATAAAAAATAATACTAAAATGAAATGGAGAAAGAGTAAAGAGTTTGACGTATGTATATATAAATAAGATTAAATTCTATAAGAATATGATATAAAGCCTAAACTTTATATCTTCCAATTCCTAAATGTCACATCATCTCATTACATATTAAAGAATATGCATAACTACACTCAATCAATTATAGTATCTATATGAAAATTCAACATAATTTGGAGTTTATTGAAATGTTATTAGGTGTGATAAGATATATTAATTTTTAAGTAAAAAATTGATGTGACAATATCTTATTTGACGATGTAGAAATATAAATAGTAAAGTAGCTATAAAAACAACTTTTAGTTAGAATTTAGCTAATAAAATGTTAGGAATGATGTGAATTCTCTAACATGCTTTCTTTAAGAATCGGTTAATTTGCTTATACAAATTTGGCTTCTCTACCTTGGCCAAGAAATAAAAACAACAAAGAGTACACTTCCCCAGAAAATATGATTCATTTGAAACTCTTTTATTGGGGAGAAATGAGGTGGTTTATAAAGACCATCAATCTCATTAATGGATATAGAATAATGACTAGCAAATAGCAATGTACCATGTCCATTTGCCGAGAAAAAAAAGTTTGACACCACACAACTCAAGAAAGCTGCGCACACAAGAAAAACTAACAATGTAGCCGCTCACTTGTTAGCTAAATCTGCTAGGAATGTATTTAATTGTGTAATATGGGTTGAAGACACTCCTCTCATTATTGAAACCCAAATCTTGAAAGATGTAATTTCAATGGACATTGGTCCAAATTAATGAAATCCAGTCAGGTTTACAATAAAAAAAAAAAAAAAAAGTTCTACCAACCCAGCTGACTTTTTTTTTTGGTTTCATGAAGAAAGACTATACAGTGGCCTTGAAAGGCGTATTAGCCGTAAGCAATTATGTTATTACTTTTGCTTTTTGGATCAATCAATCCCTTTGATTCCCTAATGAAATGATTATAAAGGTCACTGCTACTGTTCAATTCAATTATCTCTTGCCCGTTGAAGAAGGCAGGCTTGTTTTTCGTAGTCAGTAATTCTAGCTGAAAACAATAAAGTCACAAATGATCAGGTAAAAAAGTAAAAGACATATTACCATCCCGATATTTTTTTCACTTTTTCCAAAGTAGTTTTACTTTGGCATGGGGAGAAAATTTCAAAAGAGAACTTTGAATTTTTATTTATTTTTGATAGAAAAAGAGAAACTTTGAAAATTGAACGCGTTGAAAGTTGCCATTTGAGTACAACACAAGACTTCCCCATGCTCTCTTTCTATCCGTAGTGATGTCCCCAGTTAAACCAGAAAATTTGACCGTTACATTATAAGACATTTAGGCAAGTAGCTTAATTAAGGCTGCGTTTGGCAACATATAAAATATTTTTTAAGTGTAAAATATTTTCAGGTAAAAATATTTTTGGGAAGAAAAATATTTTCAAGTGTTTTGCTACATTATGAAAATTGTTTTAGAAAATGTTTTCAGGTGTTTGGTTGCATTCTAAAAATATTATTTTTCTATTAGTTTCTCACATTTTCTTAGTCATTTTCTCAGCTTCTAAACAAATTTTATAATAGAAAATTTCAATATAAGCTTAAAAGAAACAAAAATCAAAACAAAACCATTCGTTAAACTCAAACAATTCGGCCAAACTGAGAGAGGGAGGAAGAGAGAGTGATCAAAAATTGAGGGAAAGGGACAGGTAGATCGAGAAAGAGAGAGATCGGTCATGGGTGGGTCATGGGCGACGATCTTGGCAATGCTGGGGTGTGAATCTCGGCGGTGTGATCTTGGAGGTGAGGTTGAGTGAGAGAAGAGAAAAAAAGGGAGAAAACCCACCGGCGCGGAGGGGAAAACGGCGGCGCTACTCGTCGGAGTGTGGGTGGACCTCAAACCAGCGTTGGCGTGTGAGGTGGAGCTCTGTCTCCCTCTCGTTGGTGCGTGGGGTGGAGCTAAAGAGCTTGGCAAGTTGGACCGTGTGGAGTGAAGAATTCCGAAAATGCTTTGAAGGTAAAATAACTCTTGCAATTGTTTTACGGGTTTGAGGGCTTTATTTTATAGTCAACGCAAATGTTTTTTGTTTGACCAAATTTTTCATGAGCAACCAAACACACGAGAGGGTGTAAAATATTTTCTCAAATCCATTTTCAGCCGAAACAAACGCAGCTTAAGTGATAGACACAACTACATCACCAATTTCAAGTGCAATTGAAAGTAAATTTGAACACTGGCACTATGGTTATAATAAGGAAAACCTCAATGAGTGGTTTGAAGGTCATCACCAATTTGAAGAATTCGTTATGAAATATTGAAGTTACTATTACAAGAAATATCCCAAATTCATAAGTAACTACTTACAATAGAACTTACTAAGCTATCTAAGTGCAGCTCTAACTCACTTGAATTACTCTTTTAAGTGAATCTTTTAGGTGTGCGCGAATCATCAATCTATGATTGACTTCACACAATCAATGCTTCTGATTGTTGAAATTGTTGGTGTAGATGTCTTTGCAAGAACCACTTGATCTTTGGCGAAGCATAAGCAGCTTGGCAGAAAACCCTAGGAGCACAAGTTTGCAATAGCTGCTCCAAGTGTACAGTGTTCTTCCTTATGATAACAACTATAAAAATAGGTTTATTATACCTTAGGGAACCATGGTGCACAAATCCTAAATCAGCCAAATCATTATGGGCTGCAATAAAAGAATTCAAAAATCTCATGGCGCAATCGGTCGAGTGGAGTCAAGATTTACCAAACCTCGATCAATCAGAAGTGAGGCGGGTGTCGAGGCAGCTTTTTTTCCTCTATCTTGAGCAATTTCTCGTGTTTTTAATGCAGTTCTTCAACATACGTTTTGACACTAAAAACTAAAGACTCAATTATATTAGAATTGCGTTTTGACTCAAAATTTTCAACATATACTTGTTTGACCCTAACATATACTAAATTTTAACAAACTTTGTTCAAAAATTTCAAATTATTGAGACACATTAAATTCCACACTTCTAAATGACATGTTTTAAAATCCAGACTTTCATAGATATACATTTCATGCGTGAGCGTGAAATTTGATTGCTTTTTTTTTTTTTGGTTGTTGTATATTTATGAAAGTTTGGGTCTATCCATCTCATTTAAAAGGATAGAATTTAATGTGCCCTACGGACAAAACGTTGAATTTTTTTTCTTTTTGGTGCTTTCTCCTAAATTTATCCAAAGATGCCAAACCGACACTAAAGAAAAGAAAAGAGAAAAGTAGAAAACAAAAAAGCCATTCAGCAAAAAAACAAAAACAAAAACAAAAAACAAAAAGCCAAAACAAGTAAAAAGAACTCAACTCCACACGTAAGTCGGAAATTATGATACTTCAAAAAAAAAAAAGTCAAAATTATTTTTTAAGTTAACCAATTTCATATTTTACTTTCACAATTATTTTATGTGATAAATTAAGATGAATTTTTTGTCATTTTCACCTGAATTTTGTATTTTTTTATTATTATTCACAATTAATTACATCATATAATTGAAAAAATATGTGTGAAATGGATAGTTGTACTTGTACTGAAAATTATGTTACTTTTTTTCTAAGAAAAAGAAAAGAAAATGGTTTGAAGAAGACATCATCATATCTTAGATTTCAATTCTACATTTATGGTGGTCCTGTATGTTAGACACACCACTCATCTGCGTGGTTCGCACCCATTACATTTCCACTCTTGGATTCACCAAAATCCCACACCAGTTAGTCGTGTCCTCCACGAGCTTTTACTCTCACATCACACACAACAACAAAGCAGGCAGAGCATGACATTGACTGCCTCTCTTTCGCCCCCACCTCATCAAAACCAATACACTCACACAGTCACTCTTCTTCTTTGTCACCACTTTGTCTCTATGTGTGACTCTTCACTTTTGCTATAGCTCTTTTTCTTTCTCGACATTTTAGTATTTTGTTTGTGGGGTTGACTCTCTCTCTCTCCAATCTCCGTATTGAATTATTAATACGCAATTGGGTAGCGTCGGTGAAGAGCAAGCATCCTATGATGTTTTTCTTCTCACAGTTTTGCAATATATATAATATTTTTTCTTTCACTTTCACTTTCACTTCCATTTCCACTTCCACTTTCAAACGTTGAATTTTTGGTTCCTTCATGGTTACAACTCATGTCTCTTTCTCTCTCCCTCACTTGGTTTATGATACCAACAACAGCTGTTGATCCTTGAACTGATCATAAGCAAGACTTTGGTGCCAAACTTGCCAAGGTGAGAGCTTTTACAGCTTGAAGCCTTGAACTCACATGCACTACCCCTTGTGGTGTCATATTTTATTTTCAGTTTTTTGGGTTTAATTCTTTTGCCTTTGTGGAATCTGTAGTGTTTATGTGTTGCATGTTAACCATGAGTTTCAGTTATAGTGATTTTGGGTTCCTCTGTGAGGTTATATTCATGTGGCTCTAGTTAGCATGGTTCTTTATTTCATTCTATTATTACTACCAGGCCATGAATTTTGTTTTTATAATACTGTAGTTGTAGCAGCACACTCTGAGAATATTTCTTTCGGACAGTCATTCAGAATAATTGTTTGTTTCTGTGCATAAGACTCTGTTCATCGTTTGTAAGGCTTGGTTTGAAACTTGGAATTACTTTTCTTCCTTTTGGAACACAATTTGGGTTTTCATAACCAAGAGTATTAATTTCATTAAGTTAAGCAAATAATGCCATAATTTCCTATTTCTGACTTATCTTCTGCTTCAATTTCTAAATTCTGTATGTAAAATGCGTGTTCTGCATAATTGATGAGGAAAGTACCAAATGTAGAAGTTTGGTAAAATCACATTATTTTATCTTTCTTCAAGTTGAGAGACTAAAACAATTGTCTATATAGAGCATGACTTCACTTATAACTCCCAATAGAGGAACAATTGGTAATGAGTTCAGAGCTCGTTGCAGTAAGCCAGCACTGCATTTATTCTATTAGAAATCGGGCACTACTGTAGCCAACTGCTTTAGACCTTCCATTAAATTGACATGGTTTGTTCCTTTTGATTAATTAGATGAATATTCATCACTTGTACTAGTATGCATTACTTCTAGTAGTACCATACAATTGGTGTTACTTGATTGTTGAAACTTAGCAAAATGGTTCCAATTCGTTTCAGATCTCTGTGTGGTTCCTCACATTTATCATCATAAGCTAGAACTCGCTAGTTTGTATTTTCCCATGTGCCCTTGAGGAAAGTGCAATCAATTGCAATGATTATCTCTAGAGTTTGTTGCTTTAGAAACAAGAAAATATTGTACTCAATTCAACTTGAACTAGGCATTTCTTAATTTCAATTACTGTTCCCAATAGTGGAGGGCAAATCAGATGGTAAAGTAATCATTGTTACAAACTACAGTAATATGGCAAACATTGTTACATTTTCTTTATTTTTCTTTTTATATTAAATGATAATTGCATAGGAATTATTCTTCTTTTTACATCTAAGTTGAGATTTTCCCTTTTCTCTTGAAAAGCAACTGAAATCATGGATCATAAGTCATGGCTTTGGAGGAGGAGATCTTCAGAGAAGACAATTGTCGCAGCTGAAAAAGTTGCCAAACCTCTAAGAAAAACTGAAGTAGAGGTAACAGAATTTCTCTTTATTATCAAGCTAGTTTTCTATATGCAACTTTGTTTCATATGCCCCCCTTTTTCTCTTGGAAGATGCTATATGGTGAAGTTGTGATCTTGGATATGCCTTCTCTATTTTCTGTGTTTTTTTCCCTCCCCATTGTGAGAGTTAAGCTTGCATCTTCGTGTGAGCACCTTGTGTTGACAGAAATGTTATGTGTAATTAATGTATTACAATTTTTCATTGTATTAGACACGTACACTTCCAACAGAGAATGAAGTAGGGCCTGAGAGATCTGCCAAAAATCTCAATGAGAAGTTAGCTTCAGTCCTCCTTGATCATCCTGCTAAAGATGAAGTAAAAAGGGCCCAAGAAGCTGATACAGGTACTTCACTGTTGTCCATACCCCTCCTCTTTTTCCATCCTTCATGATGTTTTCTTTTCAGGCTCAGTTTGACTTTTTGCTGATTCAGTAAACAATTAATCTTCTGTTAGGCTGTGAGAAAGTAAAAGCAGAATGTCTAAAACAAGAACTAGATGAGGCTTTGAGGCAGGGAGCAGCTGCAAATGAACAACTAACTCGTTCAGAGGCTGCATTGAAGGAATGTGTTCAGAAATTAAAATCTGTTCAAGAAGAACAGGATCAAAGAATACATGATGCCATTACAAAAACATCAATAGAATATGAGAAGGCTCAGAAGAAATTGGAGCAGCAGTTGGAGGAGACTAGTAAACAGCTCACGAACTTAGCTTTTGAGAATGGTCAACTGAGCAAGGCCCTTCTGGCCAAAGAGAAAATTATTGAAGACCTACAAAAACACAAGTCTCAGGCAGATGCAGAATTTAATGTGCTGATGGCTAGGGTGGATTCTGTAGAAAAGGAAAATGCTTATTTGAAGTATGAGTTTCACGTTCTTGAGAAGGAGCTTGAGATTCGGAATGAGGAGATGGAATACAACCGTCGATCTGCTGATGCAGCACACAAGCAACATTTGGAATGTGTGAAGAAATCCGCAAAGTTAGAAGCAGAATGCCAAAGACTCCGTCTCCTCATGCGAAAACGGCTGCCAGGTCCTGCTGCTTTGGCAAATATGAAGAGTGAAGTTGACATGCTGGGAAGGGATCACGCGAATATGAGAAGAAGAAACCAGAACCCTACTAGAGATCTGGTTGTCAGAAATGCCACAGAAACCTCTTCTGAAATCCCTAATAAGAACATGAGTTTCATGATTGAGAAATTACGTAATATGGAAGAAGAAAACAAGGCTCTAAAAGAAATCGTGACCAAGAAGAACACTGAACTCCATTCCTCAAGGTTCATGTATGTTCGAACAGCTTCCAGATTATCACAGGCTGAGGCTCAGCTTATCGAACTTTCTAAAGGTCAAAAATCTATGGAGCTGACAAGGTGTACTCCTAAATCAAATGAACATTCTCTGTTGTCAGGTTCAGATATTGGAAGTGACGATGGAATTAGTTCTTCGGGATCTTGGGCTAATGCTCTAATTTCAGAGCTGGAACATTTCCGAACTGCAAAACTCAAAAGTACACCAGAACACCAAGCCATTGAAGTTTCAGACATGAATTTAATGGATGATTTTGCTGAGATGGAGAAATTGGCAATAGTTTCCATGAATACCCCTAGAAAAGAAAGTCACCCCAATTTTACTGGTACTGATCTAATTCCAGTTTCAGGTCATTCTGACTTCAGCAATAAGATGCAATCAAAAAATGTAGCAACAGAAAAAACTTTCGACTGGCTTCAGATTGTTTTGAATGCAATGCTAGAGCAAAAGCGCATTTCAAAGAGAAGTCTAAATGAACTTTTTGAGGACATCAAAATTGCTTTGGGTTATATAAATCGTCCAACTTCAAGTGCAGCTGATTCAGCTGCAATCTCAAATCCTGGAGAATCCGACCCTATCCAAATTAGTGGTTATATAACTTGGAAATCTCCAAACACATCCCCACTTGCAGATTCGTTGACCAGAGCTTTAGCTATTGACACCTCAGTGGAAGAAAAAGGCAACCAAAATAACTTATCTAATTTGAGTGAGTCAGTTGGTGAAATCATCAAACTGATTGAAGGAATCAACCCAACACCTTTTGTCAGTAATAATACTCCAGACCATGGGTCTAAGAGGGATCAGGATTCCAAACCATTCCATTCACCAACATCATCAGACTACTTTGTCCGTGTTTTCCAATGGAAACGTTCAGAGCTGAGTGGTGTTCTACGACAATTTGTTTGTACTTGTACTGATCTATTAAACGGAAAAGCTGATCTTGGAAAATTTGCCACAGAACTGTTGTTTGCTTTAGAATGGATTATTAATAACCATGTGACTCCTAAAGGTACTTCAAGTGCAAGAAATAAGATCAAGAAGCATTTTGGTTGGATGGATTCCCGAACTGAAAATGAACCTGGAGTTCATACATCCGAAGAGCAGTCATCGTGTTTGCCATTGGTAGCTTCTTCCCCTGAGCAGGATGTTTTGCTCCAAATGGAGGAGGTTCAGTGTAAACTGCAAGAAGAAAACAGCAGACTAAAAGATGAATTGAAGAATATGGAAGCCTCAAAGAAAGATGTGGAAGCTCTGTTACAGTCTGCAACAGATAAGAGTGAGGCCTTAACAATACAACTTCAAGAAGCAAAACAAAGCATTGGAAACTTACAAGCAGAACTGCAAACTTTAAAAGAATCAGGAGGGATGATTGAAGATCAGATTGAAAACCAAAAATCGATAAACGAAGAACTTGATACTCAGCTCTCTGTTGTCAAAGCTAAATTGAAAGAAGTCCTCCAGAAGTTCTCGTCTTTGGAAGTCGAATTGGATGATAAAAATAACTGCTGTGAAGAATTAGAGGCCACATGTCTTGAGCTTCAACTCCAGCTAGAAAGGTAATTAAGCACTGATTTCAGTGTTCTTCTTTGTGTGTGTATATATATATACAGTGTTCTTCTTTTTGTGTGTGTGTGTGTGTGTATTGATAGTAGAATTTTGATTTCTGAAATGTAACTTGCAGCGTTGCAAAGGAAACTCCACAGCACAGTATGAATCAAGAGGGAAAGCAATCACAGAATGTAAGTTATTGCCATCTTGATGTGCCCTCTGTTTAGAAACAGATCCATGTATTGGCTATATGAAACTGCTTCTGTATACAAACTGAAAGCAGTTATAATTTTGATGCATTGAACTAATTAGTATTATAAACTGATCATATTTATTCAATATTCTGTGTTTGGTAAATAACAGAGAGATTATTATTAATGTTAGATTATATATCTAGCAAAGAATTATTATATAGAAATATATAATAGATTAATCATCCCTTTTACATGGTGGTTTTGTTCTACATTGAGTTCAATTTCTTGTAAAATATAAACATTCAAATGCAGTTGTAAGAGTAAATTGCTATACTATATCATATGAAAGTGGTTTATCTAACTTTCAGGGATGGGAGATGACAACAGCTTCCATAAAGTTGGCGGAGTGCCAAGAAACCATACTGCACCTGGGTAAACAGCTGAAGGCTCTAGCTTCACCTAGGGAAGCAGTATTGTTTGACAAGGTTTTCTGTAATACCAGCACAGCGGCTCCTACCACTGATAATAAGAATATGAACAAGCGTTCTTCCTTGCGTGATCGAATGCTAGCTGAGGATGGTACTAAGGCAGAGATTCTGAAGTCTTCTAAGATTAAAGAAACTATAAGCACTGCAGACACACAGAAAGAACTCCTTAACTCCAATAGTAATAATGCTTTGTGTGCTCCTAATGGCCTGGTACATGCTCCAGAAGCATATCTTAGTTCAAAGCACAAAGGAGTTAACAATGCAGTTGGTGCTCTAGTTGTTGTCCCAAGTAAGAAACAGGGAGGATTTGGTTTGCTAAGGAAACTTTTGCTGAGTAGGAAGAAAGGAGGCAGCAAGAAATCCCGAGCCCTCGCTAAGGCATGAGTACAGAAAGGTGAAGAGCCCAAGCTGAAAAATCTGCCTTGGCAACAACACATGCCCAGTAAAGGAATCAAATCTGCAGTGTTCATAGTTTTTGTTGATTACTAATTGTATTTGAATTTTTCACCTTGATGAATGGAGAAAGTGAAAGTTTGGGCTTTTTTTTTTTTAACAGTTAGAGAAAGAGAGAGATTTCTACTGTTGTAAGTGTTGATGATGTACATATCTCTGGGTTTGGGGACATTGGAGAGACTATAAATACATATCAGCACATTGGAGTTGAGAATAATAGCACTGACCCTAGTTTTAATCATTTATGAAGTATTCTTATCTTGATTGCCAAGCCCAGCAGTTAAAAGAATAGAAGGCAAGAGCTATAACAGCTAAGAAATAGTCCTATGCTTTTTCTTATTTTATGCTTAATAATGATATTTGATTCTCTATATAAAATTAATTTTGATTTTATTAGTATTAATTTATTGATGTGTTTAATCCATCCTTGCATGGATAAGTTGAGGCTATCGAGTGATTCTATTATTAATTAAAATTACAATAATACCTCTATTAAATTAGATTGTATTGTTCTTTACTTTAAAATTTATTTTATCATTATTATGTTATGATTTTATATTGTAAATACCGTTTATTACTTTATTTTATCATTATTATATTATAATTTTATATTGTAAATAGCGTTAGTTTTATTTGTAAATATTTTTTATTTATAAATATCTACTAAAAAGTATCAATATGGAGAGAGAGAGAGAGAGAGAGAGAGATTTCACTCTTATCACGTGACCACTTGATATTTAACAAAGTGTATTCTAATTAGCCTTGCAAGCCATTGTTACTCGAAGGCTTTGCTTGTTTTCTGAAATATCATTCCAGACAGAAGACATTTACAATGTTCCAATAAAATCATGAAAATTTATTTTTGAGCTCCTAAAGCAATTGATTCTATAAATCAAATTATCCATCTCTGCTTTTAAAAATAATTTTGTATAGCAATTTGGCTCAAATAATCTTCCGTGTTACCGTGTATGGTGAGGCCATGAGAAACTATTAAACATACAACAAACAAGTTACTCCTAGCTTTTATTGGTGGCTGCAGCTGCTTCTTTCATTTCAAGCAAGGCCTCTTCAAAGCACTTAGCAAGAAATTCTGGGTCAGGGATGATATCTTTGGCCACCAAAATTTGCATGTCAGCCCTTCCTACATAGCTCAGCATGTGCATTGTGAGTGCCTGCATTACCAAACCAGCAAGATCAATGTTACTCTTGCTCACAAACAATTATCATTTACATTAAAATATTCCTATAAATCTTAGGAGTGCAATCAGAATAAAGTTGGGTTAGAGGTTGTACATGGGGTAAGCTTGATGAATTCACCCTCATGTAAGTTATAGGGTTGTCTCCAACTGCGATCTCTTCTTGTGGGCCAACCACATTTGAGATTGTAAAGCTAGTATTACAAACAATCCGGTAATTAAGCAAGCCCGCAACCTACAATATGAAGAAGATAATTGTTCATATGAAATAAGCAATTTTAAACGGCGTTTCCGAATTCAATATTGCTTAATTTAGTCTTTACCATTGATCCCAAGTACGTCATTACAAGATACCCAATTTTGTATGAGAAATGAGACTCTACAGAGTGTTTCTTCCTATCAATCATCACTTTAGCTCTCTTCACATACTGTAGAGGATCAGGATCAGCACCACTGGTATGATAATAAACAGGCAAGAGAATCATGCCAAATTTGTTACCCCAAGGTGATACTGAATTGTCTTTCATCAGAGTTGATAGATCCTGATCAGTACCAAACATTTCCATTCAACCTCAAAAGTTTAAAATTTCAATAATATTCAAGATTCTAAAAATAGAGCATAAAAAATTAAAAGACAAGTGAAGAATAGGCTAGCATGAGCAACTTAAAAAATGAAGGGCATACAGACCTGCAATCCTGCTTGCCCTCTTAAATTAACCATGGCTACCCCTGTTATTCGAAGCCCCTGCTGCAGAGCTAACAGTGACAAATAGACTTAATTTAGTGCGATGGTTGTCATTGATGTTTGATTGATATGTAGATGTAGAAGTAGAAGTAAACATTAGTTGTCATGTAAATGATTCTTACCATTTGATCCTCGGTGATCTAGGTATCTCGATAACCCTGATGATATTACCCCAAAAAGAACGTCGTTAATGGTCTGCATGATGGCATGACATCCACAAATCATAACATAAGCATCAAAGCATTAGTCCTCAAGATTTACATACAGCACTTTCATAATGGCAAACATACAATGCCATCCAACAAGTGGAGTTAGGGGAGAAGTTGGTGACTCAATAAACCAGGCAAAAAGTTTTGAATCCAGTCTTTTCCAATTGGGGTTGGGGGGAGTTAGGCTGCATTATTAAGATTGATCCCTTGAGCCCACTCTCCCTTTTACTCGAAATACAAAGGAAAATACACCAACTTCAAAAACCAAGAAATTAGAGAGGAACAAAAAACAAGTCAAATGCATTCATTATGCTGTCAAACAATTAAATCTTCAGTCATGCTAACAGGTAACATTACTCACCACCCTATTAGAGGAAACTAATTGAAAGGAGACAAAATCAAATATGGCCTGGGTAAACAAAGTTGCACCTATTCAACCCCTTAACATGTCCTTGTGTCGCAGGTTTAGGACAATGTTGATGCTGGGGATATGGCCATTTCAGAGTAAGTGGATGTCACTATTGACATTTTCATTGAGTCTCATGCCCCAACTATCCTTTTTTAAATTATGTCCTCAAATGCAACTATATCCAGAGTTGAAGTAGAGGCTGCAACATGGATGGCAGACCAGGAAATTTACTGGAGTATGACAAACCATTTTATTCCAGCCCAGGTCAACCTAAAGCACTTTTATACTCCCCTTCACAAATCAGAAACCTATCATTGAAACAAGTAATCCTGCTATTGTATACAGTTGAATTTCTACATTCACTTTTATCCTGCATCTAAGCAAATCACTATGCCATAATTTCAAGTCAACTACTTGGTCAAGTTTCAAGAAAAGTGATAATTTAGGAGTTTTAAAAATTATTGGCCTTATGCACATAACAGACAAGTAGACTAACTCTGAAGAAAGAAAACAAAGAGAGAGAAGAAACCTTTCATATCATGTTAAAAGCAAGTTGACTATGGGAAGTGCTGTAGAAGGCACCCCCTTATGACTGTGAAAGTGAACTGACAACACCTATTCAACACATGGTAAGTTGGTAACGGGTGGATGGGGGTCTGAAAACAACCATTTAATAGGATTAAGGTGCTCCATCTGATGAGTCATTTAGGAAATAACAAAGGTTCAGATTTTAGCTTGAATAGCAATTGGTTCGATTTCGACAAGAAAAAGTGGAGCAAACTGGGGGTTTTATCCCTCCAATTACTTTGCCTTTTCCTCCTCGTTGCTCTCCCAAACAAGGGATTTACTCTACTTCTTCCCTCTTGCTTCTCCTTTCCCTTCAACCTAGTAATTTGTAAATTGTAAGTTTTACACCATTTCTACAATGGTAATGAGCTACACTTTTTTTTTTTTTAAATCAAGGATTTTTTTTTCCGTGTGACTTGCTCCAATTATTTTATTTTATTTTTATATAAGTAAAAAGTCTTTATTAAAACTGAGAACTACTTCATTCAAAGAAGATGAAATGGCCTAAAAAAATATGTACAAACAACTAAAAAAAGAAATTATGTACAAGATAAGAGAGAGACTATGAACAAGGAGAGGGAATCACTAGAAGTGAGTCCCAAGCATAAGACCAATCAAACAAGGCCAAAAGTTGGTCCTCATCTTATTGAAGGTGCATTTATTATGCTCCCACCAAATAATTCATGTCACACAATGTGGTACCAAGTTCTAGATAGCCGACGAATGCTTCCCTAACCAATTCCTTCATCCGCCCACCAAATCAACGACCCTCTAAGGAAAAACCCAATAGAATTGCTCCAATTTGAATGCTTTATCATTTTTCTTTACAGAATTTAATAGAATCAAAGTAACATTCAAAATCATTCTCCCCACAACAAGCTGAAATTTCAATCTAACTTAACTTGTCCATTAAAGGTACAACCCTATTATGGGGTGGACCATATATTTATGTTGACATTTGTTATTTTCCACTATCAAGTATGTGAAGCTATTTATTAAAGGCAAATTACACTTTTCCATTCACCCTGATTACACTTCACTTCTTAAATTGTCAAAACGTACAATCTAACCCCCAATTTTAAAAATACGTTACACTTAAGCCTCTACTATTTGTGTTGTTGTTAACTTTAATGGAATTTAGTATTGAAAGAACAATTTACCTCTCTTTCCAAAACAGACAATTGAGGGAATTTAGCATTGAAATACCAATTTACCCCTTTCCAAAACAGACAATTAAGGACTTGAGGGGTAAATTTGTCTTTTAATGTTAAATTTCACGACTTAACATCAAAACACACGGTAGAGAGGACATTGAAATAGTATTACAACTTTGAGAGGTTAATGTGTGCATTTCGATAGTTCATGGGGGTTAAGTGTAATTAAAGTGATAGTTTATGGTGAAAAAGTGTAATTTAACTTTTTATTAAAATTTAAAATTAAAAAAAAAAATTGTATGTGAAGCTTTTTAAAATCCAAAGAAAGCAACACCTTCCTTTTTAAAACTTCACCATCTAAGGGCCCGTTTGGTACATGTGTTTAAAAATTGAAAATTGTTGTTTGAAAATATTTATAGAAATACGTGTGGGTGAAAAAGTGCGTTAAAATGCATAAAATGTTGTTTAAAAACTAAAAATGATTGTTTGAAAACTATCACCAAACACCCCCTAAAAGTCTAAAACTACCATATAAAAGCAATACAACGCATTTAAACTTCCATATCCACCCAACCTAAAATACCGTGCTCATACCAATTGAGGCAGAAGTTCAATGAATCAATGGTCATCTACTCTTTTTTTTTTTTTCGTTTTCTTTTTTTATAAAAAAGTGAGGAGATATTTATTGAAGGTCCCCTGTTAACATCCATGTGATAACAAACTAATAGACTTTTTTTTTTTTCTTTTGGAAAGTTCAATAATGTTTGTTCTTGACAATAATCTTTTATCATCAAATTAAAATATTAATCAGTTTTCAGTGCGGCTGAATTTTGAATTCCGAATCTTTTGTTCAGACTTCAACACTCAAACTATCAAATTAACCAGGTACGACAACACAACTTTATTTTAGCCACACAAAAAAAAGACAGCACACTACTTTACTATTATTTTTTTGGAGAAATAAACGCACACAAAACAGCACACTATTTTACTAATAATTATGGAAAAAGGAAACTTCATGAATAAAAAGAAAAGAAAAAGATAGAGAGGTAGACAAGACAACACATAAATTTTCTTTTTTCTTTTCTTTTTTAAAATTAA
This sequence comes from Quercus aquifolioides, assembly GCA_019022515.1. Taxonomy (NCBI): domain Eukaryota; kingdom Viridiplantae; phylum Streptophyta; class Magnoliopsida; order Fagales; family Fagaceae; genus Quercus; species Quercus aquifolioides. Next base: position 40,286,258 of record CM032332.1, read on the forward strand.
AACAAAAACGTACCGCATTGGGAACGGCTTTCTTGACAACCTTCATGTCCTGAATCGAGAACCTTGCAGTGGCGAGTTTTCTTGGCCAGAGCTCCACCCCTTCTCCGCCGCTTATGACGGTTTCCCGGTCACGAACCCACAAAGCTCTTAGCACAAACTCCACCACAAAAACCAAACTAAACAAACCCGTCTTCACGAACCCCCACAAAACAATCAAATAGTACAAGTACAACTTCCACCAACTCCCACTACAACCACTACCACTACTATTACTCTTCTTGTTCTCAAAAGAAGGTATCCTAGGCAAGCCTTCTTCACCGTCGATTCTCCTACAACAAGCCAACAACATGGACATCAACGAAACCCCATCACCCAAAGCGTGGTGAATGCGAAAGACAAGGCAGTTGTGAGCAAGCAAGAGGTGGATTTCCCACAAGGGTTTATCGAAGCTGAGTCCTGAGCTTATAGACATATCGGCTAAGAAGTGGTTCACAGCTGATTCATGGTCTTTGTCATCGAGTAAGTCGCCTTCTTTGATGGGGTTGTGGTGGATAATGAGCTGGTCATCGAGGTTGATATGGGTGCGGCGCCAGTGTTCTCTGCCATTGGAGTCACGGATCATGAGGCTAGAGAACCTTGGGTGCTTGAGCATCAATGAATTGAGCACCTCGGTTTTGATAGACACTGGGTCTATGGGGTTCTTTAACCCTATAGCACAGTGGATAACTTGGTTAATTTCAGGTCGGAGGAAGAGCCTTCCTGCTGGTGTTAGAGGCTCGTCGGTTTCTTTTTCCACTGAACCCATTAGAGAACAGAGAGAGAGAGAGAGAAAGAAAAAGTGAGTCAGAAAGAGCTAGAACATAAGGTCAATTATTACCATTTCCAGCGAAGAATTCAAGCCTATAGTAACTCTATACTTCTGTATCTATCCAGAAAAACACAAAACAACAAAAGGATTAGATTTTGAAATAAGAGGTCTGGAGCGTTTGCCTATTTGCTACGCCCAGTGGATTTAACTTATGTATGTAAGAGATGAGATCCTTTAGATTACAAGTTCACCAGGTGAAAATATCCAAAAACAATCTCTCAAAATTTGACAAAAAGCCGAAAAAACAGATGGAAACAAACAGAGCCTAATTATTGCACCGGGGGTAAGAGTTCTATTTGTTTAAGATACAGAAATGCTTGACCAGTCACGATCTACATCTATATACATTTAAGTATTTTAGATCACCAAAATATAATAGATAATAATTTTATTTTAAAAGTACATCGACATTGTTTTTTTATTTTATTATTATTATTTTTTTTTTGTCTCGATAAAATTGGAACCACCGTTATGGTTTGGGAACTTTAGCTCAATGAATGAAAAGACATGAAACAGAGGCCAGGAATTTGTCTAAAATAGTACTATAAAAACAATTCAATACACAAATTTAGTACTTTATAACTTTCTGTGTATTATTTGAAGAACATTAATGGGAAGTTGAAGTTTTAATTTTCTTACTTATAATCATTTTTTTTTAAAAGAATGAATCGCTTATAAACCTAGATATTCAAATCAATTACAACTTGTTAAGTATAATGATCGACATAAAGAATTACAAATAGGTTGAAGATTATTAAAAATTAGACAAACATTTATTAGATGCATAAAAAATTAACATAATAAAATAAACCCATCAAACATTACGTTATTTTCTTCATATGATGTATCATATATTTTATTAGTTTAATAATAATTTATTATATTTATATGTTATATGAAATTATATCTTATCAATTTAGGCTGCATTTGTTTCAGTGTAAAATATTTTCCGAGTGTAAAATATTTTCAGGTGAAAATATTTTCGGGAAATGAAAATATTTTCAAGTGTTTGGTTGCATTTCAAAAAATGCTTTGAAAAATATTTTCTGGTGTTTGGTTGTATTCTTGAAAATACTATAGAAAACACATTTTCTACTTGTTGCTCACATTTTCTCAGCTTCCAAACAAATATATAATATCATTTCTCAGTCCATAAACACAAAAAAAACAAAACCAAAGAAAAAAAAAATCATCAAATCCAGTCAAATTGAGGGAAGAAGGAAGAGAGAGAGGCGACTGGGTTCGAAGGCGAAGGCGAAGGCGTGTGGGTCGGCGCAGTGCTGTGATCTTTGCTTAAGGCGAAGGCGTGTGGGTTCGAAGGCGAAGGCGTGTGGGTCGGCGCGGTGCTGTGATCTTTGCTTGAGGCGAAGGCGTGTGGGTTCGAAGGCGAAGGCGTGTGAGGCGACTGGGTTCGATCTTTGCTTGATCGGCACGGTGCTGCGATCGACGAGACCGGTGGAGTGTGGGTCGTCGGTCTAGAGAAACGGTCTGTGGAGGCTCACCGTCTCTCTCTCTCTCTCTCTCTCTCTTTGCATGTCTGAAGCTTGGTTCGGAAATGGTTTGAAGCGAAAATAGAAACGTAAAATAATTTCTGGGTCAAAGGCTTCTTTTTACGGTCAAATGAAATGCTTTTTCGGAAAATCTATTTTTCATGCGCAACCAAACACACGGCTCAGGTGTAAAATGATTTCTTGAAATGGTTTTACACTGAAACAAACGCACCCTTAATAACAAATAAAAATTGAAAAATAGTGATAAAGGGAAAATAAAAAATTGAAGAAGAGTGCACAGCACACGTTACTTAGGAAGTAAAAAAGATGCCTACTATTGTTATGATGTGATACCATTAAACTTTGTGTTTGGAGTGTGTGGTTTTTAACTTGTACACATCTACTCACTCTCTAGGGGTTAGAGCAAATTGCAAAGCTTACGACTTATGAGAATCATAAAGAAAGGAAGAAGGAGCCTATCTACCCAGATGCAGATCTATTGGTAGTGCAATCTACTGGGGTGGTCTTAGAAGGAAGTTGAAGAATGCATGTTGTTACTTGGTACCAAGATTGTTGCAAAACATAGCCTTCTTCCACCGTTAACTCCAAAGTAAGCCTGAAAATTTTTTAACAGGAAGGAGCAGATTTTTATTTATTTTGATGTTTTAAAAGAGGAAGGAGCATAATTAAAAACTTTTTTATTTTTTGTTTTCAAGTTTATTTTTTTATTTTTTGAAGGAGGAGTTTATTTTTTGAGATGGTTGTTAAGATAATTTTGTTTTTATTGAAGAGGAAAAATTATGCATGACAAAGCTATCTGGACGGAGGTGGCACGAACAGACGTGGCATGTACGGACCGAACGGCCACGTGGTATCCGGCCCATTATTATGTGGTCTCCAAGGAACCTTAAATAGAAAATACTTGCGACACACGATTAGCCCTGGTTTGTAGAGTCCTAACATGAGTAGAATTCTAGAATATACACGCATTAATGAGTATCTTCCCTATAAGGAAAAGACTTGTTCCGCAAACAAAGGAATCTGGCCCTACGCTACTATAAAAACCCAAAGACCCTCAAGAAAAAGGTACGCACAATTTCTCTAAAGCTCATACTCTCTAGCATTGTTGGAGCTCTCTTCTGACTCAACCTTCGGAGGGTCTTTGGCCGGTACCACACCGGTACTCTCTGTAAGGTCTTTTTCTCTCTTTGTATTGTGCAGGTCTAGTATCGAGTGAGTTGGAACCGTGTGGCTCACTGGTGATTTTTTTGGCATCATCAATTGGCGCCGTCTCTGGGAAACAGCAGTTGAGATTCGTAAGCCATATTATCGTTTCCCGGACAAAAGGGTTACATGGTACTCACTCGCTCAATGGCAACCACTAACGACGTTCAAGGAGAGGAACCACCCACGACTACCCTCGAGAGACAAGTTCAAACTCTCGCTACTGCCGTGGAACGCCTCACTAAACAGAACCACGACTTGGAAGAACAGCTGCGCCAGAAGAATGCAGCACCGAATGACCAACAAGAAGATCAAGAAGGGACCAGCGCTGAAAGAAAAAATCAGGAGAGACCTGAGGGCAGCCACGCCCCAAGCAAACCGGAGAGGCAGAATTTGAGCATGCCATCCCTCACGGATGCAACTCCACCACATATTGTCGCAGAGATGCAGGCGATGAAGGAGCAAATGGAGGTTATGATGAACGTGCTCAAGGGGCGAGTTTCCAGTGATCTTGACGATTTAGTCAACCGCACCGACTCGCCCTTCACTACGGCCGTGAACTCCTTCCCCCTACCCCATAAATTTCGCATGCCGCATATAGACAGTTACGACGGAGTAAAGGATCCTCTGGACCATCTAGAAACCTTTAAGACCCTAATGCACCTTCAAGGGGTAGCAGACGAGATCATGTGTAGGGCCTTCCCTATAACGCTCAAGGGCCCCACACGGATATGGTTCAGCCGACTGACGCCAAACTCCATCAGCACTTTCAAAGAGCTAAGCGCTCAGTTCACCACGCACTTCATTGGAGGGCACAGGTATAAGAAGTCCATGGCGTGCTTGATGAGTATTAGACAACGAGAGGACGAGACGCTGAGATCCTACATAACGCGTTTCAATAAGGAAGTGCTCTCAATTGATGAAGCCGATGACAAAATACTGGTAGCAACTTTCACGAACGGGCTGCAGAAGGGTAAATTTCTATTCTCTTTATACAAGAACGACCCAAAAATGATGTCGGAGGTCCTCTTCAGGTCTACTAAGTACATGAACGCTGAGGACGCACTTTTGGCTTGAGACGAAAAGCCAAGAAAAAGAGAGAGGTAGGAAGATGCCCGACAGGACCGAGATCGAAAGGATGACAAACGCTCCAAGCCCCCTGCAGGGAAATTCACGAATTTCACCCCATTGACTGCCTCAATAGACCATGTACTAATGCAGATCAAGGACGCAAGATCCCTGACCTTTCCTGAAAAATTAAAGGGAGATCCCAATAAGCGATCTAGAGACAAGTATTGCCGTTTCCATTGTGATCACGGACATGATACGGCTGATTGCTACGACTTGAAACAGCAAATCGAAGCCCTTATTAGATAGGGAAAATTGCAGAAGTTCGTCGGTAAAGAAAGGATGGATTAGCAACATCAAGAGCAGCCACCTTGAAGAGAAAATGAGTGCCCCAGACCACCTATAGGGGATATAAGAATGATTGTAGGGGGCACGGCAACTATGGGGTTGTCCAAGAGGGCCAGAAAGACATACCTCAGGATGGTTCATAACGTCCAGCTAACGGGCTCCGTACCAAAGATAGCACGGATAGAGAGCCCGATCGTAGGATTCTCAGAAGAGGATGCCCGACGTCTTCACCACCCTCATGATGACGCGCTTGTCATCACCTTACGAGTGGGGGACTTCAACATGCACCGGGTGCTGATCGATAATGGTAGCTCAACAGACATCCTATACTACCCAGCATTCCAGCAGATGAAGATTGATAGAGAACGGTTAATACCGTCAAATGCTCTGCTGGTTGGTTTTGGAGGTGCGAGGGTATTCCCATTGGGCGCGGTCACGCTTTCAGCAACATTAGGTGATTATCCTCAGCAGATCACTAAGGATGTGACTTTCCTTGTGGTCGACTACTCATCCGCTTATAATACTATCATTGGACGACCCACCCTTAATTCATGGAAGGCGGTAATGTCAACATACCACCTAATGATCAAGTTTCCTACGAAGTACGGGGTTGGAGAGCTACGAGGAAATCAGATGGCCGCACGCGAGTGCAACATTGCCATGATGGAGATGGAAGATCATCAGCAGACCATGTGTATAGAAGAGCAACGGACCATGGCAGAGGAAGGGAACCTACCACCTTGAAACAATGGACGGGCAAAAGTTGCAGCACCTATGGAAATATTGCCAGTAGAGATAATATGAAGAACAACGGCGCTCCCTAATTTCCCAGTTTATTTAGTTGTTTAGTTTTACTTAGTCAAATTTTTGCTACAATATATTTTTAAGCCCAAGGGGGCAAGTACTTTTCTACAAATGCATGATTTTTTAATAAGAGGAATATTCAGACACAACTATGTTTTCCTACCTGCATTCTTACAAAGTCCACAAGATGGATGGATCACCTCAAGAGGGTAAACACTCCCACAAAGTGAATGGATCATCCCAAGAGGATGAAAATTATAAGTCCACAAAGTGGACGGATCATCCAAGAAGGATGAAAATTACAAGTCCATAAAAGAGGACGGATATAAATTTCAGTCCACAAAGTGGACGGATCATACCAAATGGATGACCAACAAGGTGACGAGGTAACACTTAGTCACCTCAACAAGTCTACGCCCCCAAGTGGACGACCATCAAGGTGACGAGGTAACACTTAGTCACCTCAACAAGTCCACGACCCCAAGTGGACGAGGGAACACTTAGTCACCTCAACAAGTCCACGACCCCAAGTGGACGACCAACAAGGTGACGAGGTAACACTTAGTCACCTCAATAAGTCCACGACCCCAAGTGGACGACCAACAAGGTGAACGACTCCAAGTGGATGACCAACAAGGTGACGAGGTAACACTTAGTCACCTCAACAAGTCCACGACCTTAAGTGGACGACCAACAAGGTGACAAGGTAACACTAGTTACCTCCACAAGTCCACGACCTCAAGTGGACGACCAACAAGGTGACAAGGTCACACTTAGTACCAACAACAAGTCCACGACCCAAAAGTGGACGGACCAAAAAAAAAAAAAAAAATGAAGTCCATGACCAAAGTGGACGGACAAAAAAATGATGAAGTCCTGGACGGACAAAAAAAAAAAAAAAAAAAGTCCATGACCAAAGTGGACGGACAAAAAAATGATGAAGTCCTGGACGGACAAAAAAAAAAATGATGAAGTGCATGTCCATGAAAAAATGGACGGACACCAAAAAAAAAAAAAAATGGTGGACGGATGCATGAAGTGCATGTCCATGAAAAAAAAAAAAAAAAAAAAAGAAAAAAAAAAAAGAAGAAGGGACGGATGCATGTACTTGCAAAAAAAAAAAGATAGATTCATAAAAGTGGACGGATGCAAGTCCATGCAAAAAAAAAAAAAAAAAGGGAGAGGACGGATGCATAAAAGTGGACGGATGCATGTCCATCCCCAAAAAAATAAAAAAAAAAAAAAATGATGAAGTGCATGTCCATGAAAAAATGGACAGACACCAAAAAAAAATGGTGGACGGATGCATGAAGTGCATGTCCATGAAAAAAAAAAAAAGAAAGTGCATGTCCATGAAAAAATGGACGGACACCAAAAAAAAAAAAAAGGGTGGACGGATGCATGAGGTGCATGTCCATGAAAAAAAAAAAAAAAAGAAAAAAGGGGGATGGATGAATAAAAGTGGACGGATGCATGTCCTTGCAAAAAAAAAAAAAAAAAAAAAAGACGGATGCATAAAAGTGGATGGATGCATGTCCATGCCAAAAAAAAAAAAAAAAAAAAAGGGAGAGGACGGATGCATAAAAGTGGATGGATGCATGTCCATGCCAAAAAAAAAAAAAAAAAATACAGATGCAGGTCCATGAACAAAGGTGGATGGACACACAACAAAAAAAAAAGTTTTGATGACGAGGTAACACTTAGTCACATCGGCAAGTCCACGACTCAAAGTAGACAGATAAAACACCTTTAGAATGGGATGCTAATAGAGGACTACAGCGCGTCCCGAAGGTTGAAAATTCCATCACGCATCCTGAGGGCAGTGTATCAATGGCCTACAATGCAAAAGGATGCCCAATCCTACGTATAAGCATAAGACAAATGCCAACGCTTTAGCAAGACCTCAGGGCTAAACACTACAAAAGGAAACCGACGGACACCTAATCCTCATCCCAATGGGATGGATCGACAACCAAGGATACCGACGATCAAGGATGCCAACGGCACCTGATTCTCATTCAAAATTTTAAGTCCTACTACCTATGGGTGGAAGGACGAACCAAGCCACCCACGAGTGTCTTGGTAAAAAATCTAAGTCTTCCTACCTACGGGTGGAAGGACGAACCAAGTCACTCACAAGTGCCTTGGTACAAAATTTTAGACCTTCTACCTACAGGTGGAAGGACGAACCAAGTCACCAACGAGTGTCTTGGTAAAAAATTTTAAGTCCTACTACCTATGGGTGGAAGGACGAACCAAGCCACCAACGAGTGTCTTGGTAGAAAATTCTAAGTCTTCCTACCTACGGGTGGAAGGACGAACCAAGCCACCCACGAGTGTCTTGGTAAAAAATCTAAGTCTTCCTACCTATGGGTGGAAGGACGAACTAAGCCACCAACGAGTGTCTTGGTAAAAAATTTGAAGTCTTCCTACCTACGGGTGGAAGGACGAACCAAGCCACCCACGAGTGTCTTGGTAAAAAATCTAAGTCTTCCTACCTACGGGTGGAAGGACGAACCAAGTCACTCACAAGTGCCTTGGTACAAAATTTAAGACCTACTACCTACGGGTGGAAGGACGGACCAAGTCACTCACAAGTGCCTTGGTACAAATTTTAAGTCCTACTACCTACGGGTGGAAGGACGAACCAAGTCACCCACGAGTGTCTTGGTAAAAAATCTAAGTCCTACTACCTACGGGTGGAAGGACAAACTAAGTCACCTACGAGTGTCTTGGTAAAAAATCTAAGTCTTCCTACCTACGGGTGGAAGGACGAACCAAGCCACCAACGAGTGTCTTGGTAAAAAATTTGAAGTCTTCCTACCTACGGGTGGAAGGACGAACCAAGCCACCCACGGGTGTCTTGGTAAAATCTAAGTCTTTCTACCTATGGGTTGAAGGACGAACCAAGTCACCAACGAGTGTCTTGGTAAAAAATTTGAAGTCTTCCTACCTACGGGTGGAAGGACGAACCAAGCCACCCACGAGTGTCTTGGTAAAAAATTTTTAAGTCCTACTACCTACGAGTGGAAGGATAGACCAAGTCACTCACAAGTGCCTTAGTATAAATTTTAAGTCCTACTACCTACGGGTGGAAGGACGAACCAAGTCATTCACAAGTGCCTTGGTACAAAATTTAAGTCCTACTACGTACGGGTGGAAGGACGAACCAAGTCACAAGTGCCTTGGTACAAAATTTGAGTCCTACTACCTACGGGTGGAAGGACGAACCAAGTCACCCACGAGTATCTTGGTAAAAAATCTAAGTTTTCCTACCTACGGGTGGAAGGACGAACCAAGCCACCAATGAGTGTCTTGGTAAAAAATTTGAAGTCTTCCTACCTACGGGTGGAAGGACGAACCAAGCCACCCACGAGTGTCTTGGTAAAAAAATCTAAGTCTTCCTACCTATGGGTGGAAGGACGAACCAAGTCACTCACAAGTGCCTTGGTACAAAATTTAAGACCTTCTACCTACGGGTGGAAGGACGAACCAAGTCATTCACAAGTGCCTTGGTACAAAATTTAAGTCCTACTACGTACGGGTGGAAGGACGAACCAAGTCACTCACAAGTGCCTTGGTACAAAATTTTGAGTCCTACTACCTACGGATGGAAGGACGAACCAAGTCACTCACAAGTGCCTTGGTACAAAATTTAAGACCTACTACCTACGGGTGGAAGGACGGACCAAGTCACTCACAAGTGCCTTGGTACAAATTTTAAGTCCTACTACCTACGGGTGGAAGGACGAACCAAGTCACCCGCAAATGCCTTGGTGAAAATCCTAAGTCTTCTTACCTACGGGAGGATAGACGAACCATGTCACCCAAAAGTGCCTTGGTCAAAATTTAGGTCCCCTGCGCCATAAATAATTTCGGGCTAGCCTGTCAAAGACTGACAAGTCTCTCAGGATCCAAATCGAACCGTCACCCCACGGGTCCTTTCACTCCGAGATCACGGACCCATAGGGTGAAGGGGGCAACTGAAGAGGAAAAATTATGCATGACAAAGCTATCTGGACGGAGGTGGCACGAACAGACGTGGCATGTATAGACCGAACGGCCACGTGGTATCCGGCCCATTATTATGTGGTCTCCAAGGAACCTTAAATAGAAAATACTTGCGACACACAATTAGCCCTGGTTTGTAGAGTCCTAACATGAGTAGAATTCTAGAATATACACGCGTTAATGAGTATCTTCCTTATAAGGAAAAGACTTGTTCCGCAAACAAAGGAGTCTGGCCCTACGCTACTATAAAAACCCAAAGACCCTCAAGAAAAAGGTACGCACAATTTCTCTAAAGCTCATACTCTCTAGCATTGTTGGAGCGCTCTTCTGACTCAACCTTCGGAGGGTCTTTGGCCAGTACCACACCGGTACTCTCTGTAAGGTCTTCTTCTTTTTTTGTGTTGGGCAGGTCTGGTATCAAGCGAGTTGGAACCGTGTGGCTCACTGGTGATTTTTTCGGCATCATCATTTATTATAAGTTTTTGGATGTCCAGTTAATTTAATTCATTGTTTTATACAATTTATTATCATTAATAGAGTTGTAACCTTGTTTAAAAATTGGGAGGGGGGCCAAAGCTATATGCACTTCAGTAAAAATTTTGAAATAATTCATACCATATATATATATATATATACACCTCAATTTTTTTCAAAAATTGTGAAAAAGGGGGGTGCGGGCGGCGCCCAAGGCTTCCCTTGGTCTCAAGTTCTCAACGTGGCTCTGCACATGAAATGAATTAAGTGAGTTTTTTTTTTTTTTTTTATATCACAAATCAATCTTTTTCCTTGAGATGGTAGTTGCTCACAAGTTGCAGACAAATACCCTCAAGAGTACAATTAATTGATACTTACTCAAGAATCATGTGAATTTCTCTTTGATTGTATTTGTCAAAGTTAAAGCTTAATACAGAATATCAATGATTAATTATATATAACCAATGAAAATTTGCCAATAAAAAAGCTCATTCGAAATGCCACTTTAAGTTGAAAACAAGCACTTTAAGCATTACCATTGGAAATGGCATAAAAGTTTTATTTTACTATCTAAAAATCAGTTTTATCTATTATACCAACTCACTTTACAATACACCTTACATTTCAGTTTTTATTTTTACATTCAATTGATTAAAATAATATAACTACACAATAAAATTGTGGTGGGCCTTTTGTGTTGTTGGGCTTTGATCTCTCTTGATGTACTATGACCTACGGGTCTGAGGTAAGAGAGTTGGGGTTGGCCTAAAAGAAATACACTTTAGGCCAGTTTGTGCACAAGTTAAGCCGTCCCAATATAGACGCTTTCTGGCAGAGATATTGAGTGTATGACATGCCCATAGCAAGAACAACTGTCACAGATGTTATAGCAGGAATACAATATGGCAAAATAACTATAATATTAAACAAATGACATTAACACCGAAATAAAAGGAAGTAGCTTAATAAGGTTATGGCAGAATAATGCAAAAAATAGAGATAACGCTATAGTAGACAATTTAATAACTGAACAGTAAACTAATCACCCAACAAGCATAAAAGAAAAGCTTGTCTGCCAGAAAAGTAGGCCTAGCTTCTCAGCAAATGCAAGTCCAAAAAGGGAACCAATCCCCAATGTGAGTAACCTCAAGGAAGGCTTCTGCCATAGAAGTTACGCACTTTGAAAAAATGACGTAAATGGTTTAAGTTTCACTTCTCAATCTCTTAGAGAGTGGATCTGTTAAGAGGGAGAGAAAAATGTAGTCTATTGATGCATGCATCTATTCTTACCACTTATGTCTCTCTGATTTTTGTATATTCTTTTCCTTTCTCTCTTTTCTTTCTTGTTCTACCTCTTCCTTTTTCGTTCCTTCCTTCCCCCTTTTATTGTTCACAGCTACCGCTTTTTTATACTATTTTCCATGCTGGGATTTACCATATTTACCCCTCAACTGTTTTTGGCTCCTTATGGGTGTCCTTCCGAGACTGCCTACTAGCCTGTCAGCTGCTCAGCCACTACCATTGCTCTGAATGTGTTGGTTGCACCACTCCTCATTCCCAGACAAAATTACTTGTCTTGTTTTTTACCTCTCTCTGTTTTTCACTACCCTCATTTGGATAAGGATTAATCCTCTCTATTACCTACCTCTATGGCATGCATCAAGTGGTCTCAACCCACACTTACTTCTTTTGGGCGAGATGCCATCCCAGCAGGACATTTCTCCCCAAAGAAGTTTTGAGCGGTAACCCCAAAATAGACCCCCTTTTTCTCCTCACCGTCAGACCACACTCTTTGAATACCTTGATCCGTGGCCCACCTCCCATGTATTGGTTGGGTATAAGTAGGAGGTGCCCTGGCCCTTTGTGCATGCTCCACTCCATCTGAATTTGTTTCTTTCTGGCCTTCACACCATTTTTGCTGCCTCCGTGTTTGTTTGATTCTGCTGTACGTACTGGTTGGTGTTTATCTTTTGTGGCATGAAGGATGTGTGGGCTTTTGAGCTCATGTTCTCTGCCTTTTATCCCTTCTTGGACTGGGCGTTGCTTGGGCAAAGGCCCTCATCTTCCTACCGAGCCCATGTTTTCCTTTCTTGTGTCCGTGGGCCTCTCGGCTATTGATCCTACCATATCACTTCATCGTGCCTGCTATAGTTTTACATTTCCTTTTACTTCGTGTTACCCCATGGACTTGTGGGCTGATGTTCCTGCCGTGCCAGCCCACTTCTTGATCAATCTTTTGCTTAGGGCTTCCTAGGCCCACTTTTCACATCTTTACCTCTTTTGGGCTTTGTTGGCCAACATTCCTGCTGTGCCAGCCCATTTCATTATTTCATTCCTCGGGCTTTCTCGGCCTGTTTACTTCCTCTTTACCTCTTTTACTCCCATGGGCTTTTTGCTAGATCCTTTGGGCTTCCTCGGCCCAATTACCACATCTTTACCTCTTATTACTTTTTGGGCTTATTGGCCTTTAGGCTGATCCATTGACCCATCTTTACCTCTTACCACATCTTTCTTGTCTCACTTACCTCTTCTTTACCTCTTTTTATTCCCATGTACTTACTACTTCATTCTTTGGGCTTTCTTGGCCTGTTTACTTCAATTCTTTACTTCTTTTTTTATTGTTGTGGGCTTGCCAGCCATAAATCCTATCATTTCAGCTTGTTGGGCTTGTTTCCTTATTCCCTTACTATTTTCCCTTTCTCACCTTCTCTATATTGTTGGGCTTCTTCTGTTATTGGGTCCTTTGTCAAAAGTGGGCATCAACAAAAATAATATTAAAATAAAAAATGTTTCTCATCTCTTTCCTCTGCTACCAACCAAGACCACCACTATTCACTCAACAAACCGCCACTATTCACCAAGCAAACCACCACAAACCACCATATTCAACCAGTAAACCCAAAAACAATCCATACCAAACACCAACACCTCCATCAACAATACCCACAAAACCCACCACCACCTTCATCAACAATACCAACAAAACTCAACACCACCTCCATCAACCATACCCACAAAACCCACCACCACCTTCATCAACAATACCAACAAAACCCATCACCACCTCCATCAACAAAACCCACCACTACCTTCATCAACAATACCCACAAGACCCACCATTACCTCCATCAACAAAACCCATCGTGTGAGGTTATCAACCAAAAAAAAAAACCATCGTGTGAGTGAGAAAAATTAGAGAAGAGACAAAAGAGAGAAAGAGGGAAGAGAGTCAGAGATTGAATAGAGAGAGGAGGAAGACAAAGAGAAAAAGTGAGAGAAAGAGAGAGAAGATAATATTATTTTATTTATACATACTAGCTACAGTAAGTTCTAAATACCCATACTTACAGTAGCTAGGATGTTAAAAAAAAAAAAGAACTATACATACCCGGATATGGTGGGTTTTAAGGCTCTAATTGGTAAAATAACAACTGGGGGGTTTTGTTGATACTGTATTTTAGCTGCCCTTGATTTGCGTGCTGGACTCTCGAAAATCCAAAAAATATTATTTTCTCTCTAAGGGGTCATGAGAACATCTAGTACGACATGGCGTAACCCGTTTGGGCATCGGAGTACCCGAAGTGACTTTTTTTTGCTAAAATGACCAAAATGCCCTTGGTCAGCCCTAGGTTTAACCGAAGGTCAAACATGGTCCGAACTCTCACAAAATGACATTTTTCACATTTTTACTTCAAACCCGAGCTTCTCGGAGATTTTTAGTAACTTTGATTGAGTTTGACCAAATTTGACCCGAAGTCCATCCCGAGTGGGTTCAAAAACTCTAATTTTGATCTGACTGCCATAACGGGTTGAAACCAATGCCACTACAAAGATTATCGAATTCTCATTCCAACGACTATTCATGGGTTGAAATGGGAGTTAGAACGGCCGAGATATCACGAAAACCGGAATGACGCACCAATCGATGCACCATAAACTTCCGAGAGCCATAACTTTTGATCCGACCGTTGGATTTTTAAGTTTCATACCTTTTTAGAAACTGAAAATCAAGATCTATCCAAAGGAGTTAAGATCAGCCCGATCAGAGGAGGATTGAGTCCGGCGGCCAGCGGCCTTATAATGGCTGCCACCTCAATTTTCGCGCCCAGGGCTATAAATAGACCCAGGCACTCCCCAGACAGGGAGGACACACATTTTTCTGAAATTTTCCTTTTGCCCAATTGCTCTCTACGTTTTTTCTCTCTCCTAAACACCCAAAAACGCTTCAAAAAACACATCAAAGTCTCTTGATTCTTCCATTTTCACCAAGAACACAAGGTATTGCTTTTGCACTCAATCTTCCTTTCCTTAGTTCTACACTTTGGATTTGGGGTTTAGGGGTGTGGATGTAGCTTTTTAGTTATCATCCACACCCCTAACCTTTTAAATCTTTTTCCTAGCATGTTCTTGCTCTTTTTGCCATGATAATATGTTTTATTGCTTTCTTTGACATATTTATTGCTTTATCTTGTTTCTAGCATGTTTTTAGCTTAGATCTGTGTTCTCTTATGCTTGCTTACATGCTTATATGTTTAGATCTACATGCTTAGGGTTTTATACCATGTTTCCTTTGTTTTGTTCCTCTTTTTGCTTTGATTTAATGTTAGGGTTATGTGCTCATGTGCTTGATACCATGTCTATGGTTATGCTTTGCTCAGATCTATGTGCTTGTATGCTGTTTGCCATGTTTTATGCTTAGATCTGCATCCATACATGCTTATATGCTTGGATTCATGTTCTTCCATGTTTACGTGCTAGCTTTCACATGTTCACACACGCGTTGCCATGCCTATGCTTAGATCTACATTTTTACATGCTTGCGTGCTTTGATCTAGGTTTTCACATGCTTATATGTCCGGATCTATGTTCATACATGCTCGTGTGTTTAGATCTCTACTCTACTTGCTTTATGCCATCTTCCATGTGCTTGTGTGCTTCGTGCCACGTTTGTGTGCTTAGACCTAGGCTATGTTTGTCTTGCCATGTGCTATTGTAGCCCTTTTGTCGCTTTACCTTTCTTTCTTGTGTTTTGGCCATGTGGTTAGGACTCGATTTAGACCCTGTGGTCTTTGTCATCATCCATATACCTTGGCCCATATCAAAGGGTTTGGATCACCTATTTGCATGTCTATGCTTGCTTGCTTCTATATTTTATCTTCTGTGCTAGCCTCTCTAGTTATAGGCTTTGCTATGCTTGACGCCCTTAGCGGGTTGTGGTTGTGTGGTTACATTTGATGCCCATGAGGCCTTGTCTGGATGTAACCACTTGGGAGGCATCTCCGTGATGCCGGTTGCTTCATGCATACCTCTCCCTTTTCCGCTCTGTGTGATGATATGCTTACCATGCTTGTTTGTGCCACCCGTTGGCTTTCTATGCATCTTTACACGCTTGCTTACATGTCCATGCATGACTCTTGCTTTCTAGTGTGTCGTCCATGCTTCAACACAATGAAGTTATAGACATTTGATCCAAACCTACATTTGTCCCTTGCAGACACCTCCTTTTTTTCACTTTCTCACTTGTTTACCCTTTTGCTTGTTTGCTTGCTTTATTGCTCTTGTGCTTTCCATATTTATCTTGCTTGTTTGCTTTGCAACCTTGTGCTTTTATCTACGCTTTTTCCTTCCATTGCTTGTTTGTTGGTTTTCTTGTCTCTGCCTTTGCATGTACACATATGGGGCGAGGACGCATGGAGCTAGGGCATGATCTTCTAGGCGCAAGCAAAAAGGGCAAAGACGTGAGCACGTGGTCGAGCCAAGCGACTGCAGTTAGTAAGTTTAGGAGTTTAGCCTTTTCCCTTTGGTTATGTACTTTTTAAACCCCCTCCTTCCTCCTCCCTTTCTCCCTTTGATGGTTTGTATTAGGTATATGATGCTTTGTATCATTCATCCTCATCTCTAGAGTATGGCGACCCCTGTTTATTTTCCTGCACCTATATTTTGGGCCATACTCTACGGATGTAGGCATTTACTTTCCTGCTCTGTGTGCTAGCATTATGCATGATGCATGTATATATATACCTACTTGCCCCTTTCCGGTGTGATTGACATGATCTGTGTCACTTAAGGCTAGCGATGCCTAATTTCCGCCGCGAAAGTAAGGCGACTTCTTGCCGAATTTTCGCGAAGGAAATCTGGCACTATGCTCGAATGTCTTAGGAAAGCATAGATTGAGACCACACCTTTTCAAAAGCCAAAACCTCAAAGCCCCCATGCATGCAAAACCCTAAAAGCCAATGCCAAAATCATGTTTTTACTACCAATCTCCAAAAATTAAAGTTTTATCAAAACAAAGGACTGTCCTTGGGACAGGCGTTGTGGGGTGCCTAACACCTTCCCCATACGTAACCAAACTTTTGGACCTAAGAATCAAGATTTTTTTTGCCATCTACATTATATTAGGAAAAATGTCATTTTTCTTAACCTAGGATCGGTAATAAAATAAACTAGAAACAGGTAACCAATCACACCTTAGAAAAACCCAATGATTGGTGGCGACTCCACTTTATCTTTGGTAATCACCTAAAATTTGGCCCAGATTTCCGCCATAAAATCAAAGGTAGACCTACCTTCCTCCATCAAGAGAGAGAGAGAGCACCCGAAGCTCTACGTGAACCATACATATTCACATCGAGAGGTGCCTCCAATGGGCCCCGTGCACTATGGCGAGTGGTCGAATGAAGGCCCATGGCGATGGTTTTCTTTCCACTGCCAAAGATCGAGGCCGGGCGTCGACAGGTTTTTACACCCCGCAATGCTAATGCTCTAAGATGTTGTCAATTTGTCACGGTTGTTAAAACTTTAAGTTAGAACAAGGACTCAAAATGCTTTATTTCCTACATTTCTCTTCAAAATTCTACCCACAAAAAAACCCTCACACTACACTAGTAACTCCAACCATGACATTCTTTCCAAGACAACGTGAGATTTGAAGCTTTAACCCTTTATTATTTCTTTTTATGACTTGAAAACCCACCACCAACCAGCAAACACCATGATCTCAAAACCCACCATCATCAACAAATTCATCATCAATCTAATAGAGAGAGAGAGAGAGAGAGAGAATGTGAGTTAAAGTATACAAACTCGGATGAAGTGGATTTTTGCTATCTTGGGTTGTAAAACAGCAATTGGAGGGTGTTTACACCCCCCAATGCTAGTGCTTACTAGACCATAATGTTAAGTCAGACATTTTATAAAAAAGAAATTATAAATGAACCCACTTGAATGACAAATTAGTGTCCTTTTTTTTTTTTTTTTTGAGAAAAACGTATTAGTGTCCTTAATGGTGTGTTTCTAGAAAAATAAAAAAGTGTTCATATTGGAGCGTAATCTAAGTACACGTTTGGGATGAGCTGAATTTTTCAGTTTATCCCCACTTTCAGCTTATTTTTACTACTATTTATGGGCTCCATTGCACTTTTTTGATACTATTTATGGGTCTCACTGTACTATTTAGCTTATTTTTTAACATTTTTTCTACACTTTCAGCGAAAAGTTTTCAGTTTCAGCTAAATTTTATTTGTTTATATATACAAAAGACTAAATTTGTTTTTATTTCTTACAAAATATCAAGATGTGATTATTTGCTTAATTTTATATTAAAAAATGACAAAATTTAGGTACAATATATTATGTGTTATTCCTTAGATTTCCCTCTTAAGATTTAATCATGCGGCTACTTAACTAAAAAATACACTTTCATCCCATGAAGAAAAATCCACATTGCAGAATCTTAAAATGTGAACCTAAGCAACAGCACCTAAGTACTGTACCTAAGTTTTAGCTTAAAAAAAAATATGATTACTATTCTTGAAACTAGTATTATGTCTGTGCGATGCATGACTTTATCAAGAATCATGTATAAACTAAATAAAATAGGAAAACATTTTAGAATTTAAGTAAAATTAAATAATAAAATAGATAGAACAATTTATCAACAAATTTATTAATAATTGATTCTCAAACCATAACCATATAAGTCAAATAAAACTTAATAAATTTAAGTTAAACAAAAGACAAAAAATACACAAAACCTATTCAATTTGATGAAAAAAATTAGAGTAAACAAATATAAAAAAAAATAATGTAAACAAATACATACCTGTAAGGTTGTAGGTAGAAGAAGAGAAGAGTAGAAGGAAAAAAAAAAAAAAAAATCATATAATAGGTATTTATTATGAATTATTTGATATATATACACTCTACATTGAAAAAGTTAATATGAACAAAAAGTCTAACGCTGGTCTAATTTGTGAAAGTATGAATTATAGAAAAAGAAGATAGGAACAAAATATTTTATATATATATATATATATATATTTTTTTTTTTGAAAATCTAAAAAATATGAACTAATAATGCTAAAATTTTAAGTTGATTTTAACATATATATATATATATATATATATATATATATATAATGTTAAGTTGATTTTAACATATATATATATATGATATAATTTATGTTTTTTTTTTTTTTTTTTTGAAAATCTAAAAAATACTAATAATGTTGCTATTTTTGGAGGTGTAGTAACATAATTTATGTAAAAAAAAAAAAAAATGATTAGATGAAGAATTTGGATTGTAATCAAGTTTTTTTTATCAACTTGGAAATTATAGGAGAAGAAGATAAGACCAAAAAACATATATCTATTTTTTTTTAATTTTAAATATATATATATATATTTTGCAATTTGATAAGAACAAAAAACATAACAATAGTATTAATATATTAACACTACATAACCATTAAAATGTAATACAACCATTAATATATTAACACTACGCTACACAACCATTAGTTTCTCTGGTCAGCTAGGGTTTAGGGTTTTTCCTTGAACACGCCGCCTGTAGAATAACGTACCTAGCCTAGTCTAGGTTATTATCACCCTTCAAACTCCGTGGAGACTGGTAGGACGGGTGGCTGTGTGAGTATAGTTATGTGGTGTGGCTGTGGTTTGGGTTGGAAGAGGCAGCATGGCTGGTTTGGACGAGATGTGGGCGAGGTTTTCTCTGTCAAAGGAGGAAGAACGTGGGGCTGAGGTTTCACGACAGAAGGAGTTGGCTGTTCATAGGTTGGCAGGTAAGTTCCTCACAAAGCGAGTGTTGAATGTGGATGTCGTGGCTCGCACTTTTAAACCTCTGTGGAAACCTATTGGAGAACTTAAGATTCGGGACATTGGGGATAATATATTACTATTTGAGTTTGAAGATATCCTTGATCTGGAATGTGTATTGGAATATGAACCTTGGTCGTATGACAGAAATTTGGTGGTTTTTCAGAGGACTATTGATGCTGAATCGACGCTTCTGCTTGATTATTCTTCCACCACCTTTTGGATGCAAATCCATAATATACCACCGAACCTTGTTACTCAGGAGACTGGAGAATCGATTGGAAATAGGTTGGGCACAGTGTTGCAAGTGGCAGACCCCGAGGACGACGGAACAGGGGGTGAGTTCTTAAGGGTGAGGATTAAGCTTGATATTTCACTGCCATTGCCTAGGTGTTGCAAGCTATGGAATGACGGTACACTTGTGGGTTGGGTGGGCTTAAAATTTGAGCGACTTCCAAACTTCTGTTATTGGTGTGGGAGAGTTGGCCATAGGGAGGGAGATTGTGAGGTTTGGTTGCGCAGTATGGGCCGGCTGAAAAGGGAAGATCAGCAATATGGTGATTGGCTTAGGGCAGATGCGGTCAGAGCTACTAGGAAGACAATAACAGTGATTTCAGGAGTTGCACGCAGCCAAGCTCCATGGGCAAAACAAAAGCAACGACAAGCCCATGGTCTCGGCACTAGGGAAGGGTTGGCTTCACAAACAAACTCCTCTACTGGTTCGGGTTTTATGCAATAGAGGGAGTATAGGGGAGAAAAGGAAGAAGTAGTGGCCAAACCTGTAGCACCCATAACCGAGGAGGATAGGCGTGGAAGAACTTCAGATAGTGAGAGCATGGCAACCAGCAACTGTAGGATGCGTTTGGAAGAACAATCAGTGAGATTGGAGAGGAATATTGTGAACCTATCCATTGAGGAAGACACGGATTACCAAGATACTGGGGAAAAGCACACAACTAAAGGAACTCATGTAGTGGGTGTTGTTCAGCCGAGTTTATTAGGTGATAATTCTGTCACTTCTAAGCTTGCACCTCAATCTACAAGAGGGTGGAAAAGATTAGCACGTGAGGTGGTGAATGTTGTGCAAGGGCCTGAAGTGGGGTGTGGGACCGGTTTGGAGGGATTAAAAAATGATTTTGGAAAACGTGGTATGGACATGGAAATATATGTGCTGATAGAAGGGAAGAAGCAATGCATGGAAGGTGGTAGCCAGGAGGAGGACAAAAATTCAAAGGTGGTTGCTGGGGTCCAGCACCATCGTGCACAATGAGTTGCCTTAGCTGGAACTGTCGTGGGCTTGGGAACCCACAGACAGAGGATGAAGTAGTTGCCCTAGTGACTACAAAAGATCCCAAATTGGTTTTCTTAATGGAAACCAAAACTGAGAAATCTATTTTGGAAAGAGTTGGTAGACGGATTCAATTTACTAATCTTTTCTTTGTTCCTCGTATTAATTCAGGTGGTGATCTTGCTTTGTATTGGAAATCCGATCTTGATGTGGATGTTCAGTCTTCTTTTAATCGTCACATTGATGCTTTTATTAACCATGGAGTGAATGACGCCTGGCGTTTCACAAGTTTCTATGGAGACCCTGACACTGCCAGCCGGAAAACTCCTGGTCTTTACTTCGCGATTTGAGTCGCCGTTCAGCTTTGCCTTGGGTTTGTATGGGGATTTCAATGAAATTTTGTTTGCAGATGAGAAACTGGGATGGTTGGATAGGCCAGAGCGCCAAATGCAAAGTTTTAGGGATGCCTTGGACTATTGTAGACTGAAGGATCTTGGTTTCAACTGTTACCCTTTTACCTGGTGTAATCGTAGGCCGGGTGATCAAAATACTTGGATCCGGCTGGATAGAGGTGTAGCTACCATTGACTGGATTTTGCGGTTCCCTACTACTCGTATTCACCATTTAGATGCTTTCCACTCTAATCATAAACCATTGTTGCTTTGTCCAGATTCTGAGTTTAAGCGATTTTATAGGAGGGGCAAACCATTCCATTTTGAAGCAATGTGGTTAAAAGATCATTCCTGTGAATCAGTGATTAAAGATGCTTGGGGTGAACAAGTTGTGTCTGAATCGGTTTGGGGTTTCCAGCAAAAGATTGTGGCTTGTCAACTTAATCTGGAGGTGTGGGAAAAAAACTGTTTTGGGCATGTCCGTAACTCTTTACAAAAGAAGCTTAAAGAATTGCAAGTAGCTGAAGAAGGTGGTAGTTATAGAACTAACCCAAGGAGAATCTACATGTTGAGGGAAGAGATCCAAAGGCTGAAAAATAGGGAAGAATGCATGTGGAAGCAGTGGTCCTGGAATGCTTGGCTCAAGGAAGGCGATAGCAACTCACAGTTTTTCCATTGTTGGGCTAATCAAAGGAATCGTCGAAACTTTATTGCTGGCTTGGAGGATAATGATGGGGTGTGGAGAAAGGATGAGGGCCAAATGGGAGGCATCATTGAGAATTATTTCAAGGACATCTATACCACATCCAACCCTTCAGGTTTTGAGGAGATTTTAAGTGGCATTCACCCGGCCATATCTGAGGAGGATGCTAGCTTTCTAGGCCATGACTTCCAAGCTAGTGAGATTAGGCGCTCTTGATCAAATGGCCCCTCTTACCGCTCCTGGACCTGAGAGTATGTCCCCTATTTTTTATAAGTCTTTTTGGCATATTGTGGGTAAAGATGTAACATCTATGGTTCTTAATGCTCTTAATTCCGGTGTGGCACCTGAGTTGTTAAATTCCACTTTTATTGCTTTAATTCCAAAAGTAAAACACCCAAAGAGAGTTGCAGATTTTTGCCCCATTAGTTTGTGTAATGTGGTCTATAAACTGATCTCTAAGGTTTTGGAGAATCGTTTGAAAAAATTCCTTGCCAGTGCTATTCCGGAAACTCAGAGTGCATTTTTATCGGGTAGACTTATTTCAAATAATGTACTTGTGGCCTTTGAAACTCTTCACTATCTTAAAAGAAAAACCAATGGGAAGGTGGGTCAGATGGCGCTTAAGCTTGATATGAGTAAGGCTTATGATAGGGTTGAATGGGAATTCTTGGAGTGAGCTATGAGACATCTTGGGCTTGGGGAAAGGATGGTGTCTCTTATTATGTCTTGTATTAGCACAATTTCCTATTCTGTTCTTCTTAATTGTAAACCTGTGGGTAATATCAAACCTAGTTGTGGTCTACGTCAATGAGATCCTCTGTCACCCTATCTTTTTCTTATGTGTGCCATGGGCGTACAAAGTTTGTTGAATAAAGCTGAAGTGGAGGGGCATATTAGGGGTGTGGCTATTTGTAGGAATGGACCAAAAGTCTCTCACTTATTCTTTGCAGATGATAGTGTGTTATTTTGCAGTGTTAAGGAAGCTGACTGTCAGAAAATTCTTAATATTCTGGCTACTTATGAGAGGGGGTCAGGTCAGAAAATTAATCGGGAGAAAACTAATATATTTGTTAGCTCAACACTCCTCATGAGGTCTAGGTCTGGATTCAACAAGTATTGGGTGTCCCATCTATCCGTCAATTTGAGAAATATTTGGGGTTGCCAACATTGGTGGGTAGGGAAAAAAAAACAAGGCTTCATTTACATCAAAGAGAGGGTGTGGAAAAAGCTCCAAGTGTGGAAAGAAAAACTATTGTCTCAGGCGGGTAGGGAAGTGCTGATTAAGTTAGTAATTCAGGCGATCCCGACTTATACCATGTGCTACTTTAAACTCCCTAAGGGGCTTATAAGGGAACTGGAAAGCATGATCCGTAAATTTTGGTGGGGGTATAGTGGAGAGCATCGAAAAACTCATTGGGTAAAATGGGAGCGGTTATGTGAAGCCAAAGAAGTGGGTGGTATAGGCTTCAAAGAGATTGAAAAATTTAATGATGCTTTATTGGCTAAACAAGTATGGAGATTGATCAATAATATTTGACTCTCTTTGCCATCGAGTCTTTAAGGCTCGGTTCTTTCCGGACTGTTCCATATTAGATGCAAAAGATTCAAGTTCAAGGTCTTATGCATGGAAGAGTATTATTGGTGCTCGAGACGTGATGCGAAAAGGAATGGTGTGGCGTATAGGGACAAGCAAGGTAGTGCGAGTTAAGGAGGATAGGTGGCTGCCTGGACATGCAAACTGTTCAGTCATTTCACCCCTCCCTTCTATGGCCCCGGATGTGAAAGTTAGCTCTTTGATTGATCCGTAAAGGGTAGCCTGGAGAACAAAGGTTGTGCAACAACTATTTATGCACCATGAAGCTGACATTATCCTGGGTATTCCGTTGAGCTCTTGACGCCCTGATGATCGCATTACTTGGGCACACACGCCATCTGGTATGTTTACAACTTGTAGTGCCTATAAAATGTTGGTTTCCTGTGATATCTCTTCTAGTGCAGGTAGTTCAAATCCGAACAGCTAGAAAAAATTCTGGAAAAGCATCTGGCAACTTCGAGTACCCAACAAAATAAGGCATTTTGTGTGGAGAATGTGTAACAATGCACTGCCAACATTGGTTAATCTTCACCGAGGCAATATTGTGCCCAGTCCGAGCTGTGCACAGTGCCATAATTTTCCTGAAGACGCTCTTCACGCGGTGTGGTATTGTGAAGCAATTTCAGGAGCTTGGTCGACGTTGGAGTGGCTGCGCCAAACAGCACCGCAACATCCTACTTCATTCAGTGAATTAGTAGCTGGTTTCTTGTTCTGTAGAGAAGAGTTTAAAGCAGAGCTCTTTGTGGTCATAGCGTGGCTTCTTTGGAATAGAAAAAATGCTGTTCATTTTGGTCGCCCCCCTTTGCCCGTGGATAATATATGTAGCAAAGCAGGTAGTTATCTGTAAGAATTTTTGCAAGCTCAATCTGAGGAGCCTGCCCCACCTTGTCCTCCCATCATGCAACAGTGGCGCCCTCCGGATCCTCATTGCTTAAAGATAAATTTTGATGCTGCGTTGTTTCGTCGATCAAATTTGGCGGGCATTGGTGTCGTTGTCCGTAACAATTCAGGTGAAGTTGAAGGTGCTCTGTCCGCTTCCATTCCCATGGCCCAATCAGTGGCGGATCTTGAAGCTTTAGCATGTTTGAAAGCTGTCCAGTTTGCGCTGGAACTGGGAATCACTCGAGTGGTGTTTGAAGGTGATTCAGCAGTAGTCATTGACGCCCTTCTTCAGGGAGCGGGTGCATTCGCTAGCTTCAACAACATTTTGGATGATATTCGTATGCTCTATGCTGTCTTTCAATTTGTAGACTTTGTTTTTGTTAGTCGTAGTTGTAATACAGTAGCTAATGCTTTAGCTAAAAAAGCTAAGCTAATTGTTGGGGCTCAGGTTTGGCTGCATGAAGTGCCAGCAGACATTGCCCCCTTAGTTCTGCATGATGTTCATTGATTTTGAGTTTGGTTTCAATAAATGACCCATGTCCTTGATCTGGATTCTCAAAAAAAAAAAAAAAAAAAAAAAAAAAAAAATTTAAAATGCAATACAAGAAGATAATCCATTAAAAATATTCAAAGTATAATAAGCTAGAGTTGAGAGAATTCTATTAAAGAGGATTGGTTCACTGATAATTTATTACTGTCCATCATAGTAGTTAAAATTATTTTTTGTTTCCCTTTTCTTAAGTAACTTAGCATAACATTAACATTTAGAAGGATCTGTTATGGTTATGTTAATTATTTTATGTAGCTCTTTATTTTGCTTCTTCTAAAACAAGACAGATTATATAATGGTCTCATGCATCCATACAACGATAGATAAATATTTTTAATATCGTACAATTTTCTTTATTATTATTATACCTAAAACTTAGATTTTAAGATTTATGAGCAAATACTAACCTTTTTTTTTTTTTTGGTTTTCTTATAGCATACATGTATATTATAGGTTAACAAAGTAAGTATTTTTTAAGGAAAATTTATGTCAATTTTGAAATATATTTTTGCTATATGAAATTTTAGGCAAGAATTCATGGACAAACAAATAATTTAAAACATATCATACAAATCAGTTCATGTTGCAAAACACATAATACAAAAACAAGATTTCCATGAACAAATAATTTAACAAAAACAAGATTTTCATGCTTAGCTATGCCCCTAAAACATATCAACATGGATATTATAAAAGGAAAAGTAATTACTTAAGAGATGTAACTCACCTTGTAAGAGATAAAAAACAGATAGATATTTGCAAGTGTTGTTCCTTATAATTGTTTGTAGAATGTATGGCACGCATGAATTGAAAATGGTTGGTAGAATTATGAGGGAAATAAGAGTGGAGAAGAAGGTTGATGGATTTTTTAGGGGAAAAAGAGTAGAAAATAAGAACCGTGGAAACTTCAGTAACATTAGTGCTGTTTAAATAGGATGCAAGTTTCATATAAGTTAAATTCTTAGATTTTAAACTGTATAACTAGATACGCCAATTGACCAAATACAACACAACACAGACCAAGATGAGACACTCTGATACAAACAAATTACTTAACTATAAACATATATTCACTGCAAAAAATCTCTAAAAAATATCAGTTTCTTTGTTCTCTTTTTTGTTTGCACATTAATCATTTTTTTCTTCCATAACTTTCTTTCCTGCGTGGACATGAATCTGAATAAGACTATAGGTACTTTTCATTTTGGAATAAGAATCAATGTACTCAATGTACTTGAATCTATCATTATTTGTTTCATAGGGTACTTTTACAAAATTGCAACAAATTTTTTTTTCCCCTTCTATTTTGGCAATGCCATTGCCACACAACAAGATGGGAGACTCTGATACAAACAAATTATTTAACTATAAATATATATTAACTGCAAAGAATCTCTGCAAAAATCTCTGTTTTTTTTGTTTTTTGTTTTTTGTTTTTTGTTTTTGTTTTTGTTTTTGTTTTTTTTTGTTTTTTGTTTTTGTTTTGGTTGGTTTATAGTGTGCACATTGATCATTTTTTTCTTCCATAACTTTCTTTCATGCATGGACAGGAATCTGAATAAAAATCTATGTACTTTTTTTAGAATAAGAATCAATGTACTAAGTGTACTTGAATCTACTGCTTCAGTAAAAAAAAACTACCGAAGAATAAGAATATGTGTACTATATATATATATATATTTTAATTTAGACAACTCTCTCTCTCCTCCAATTTTCGGTAAATCAATTGCAAAATTTTTTTTTTCCTTCTATTTCGGCGATGCCATTGCCACAAATCCATTCCCACAATTTTTTTCCCCTTCTATTTCGGCAATGCCATTGCCACAAATCCATTGCCAAAATTTTTTTTTTTAAAAAATTCCTCCCCAAGATTTCGGCAACCACAATTTTTTTTTTTTTTTCCTCCCATTTTTGGCAACTTGGTTGCCACAATTCATATTTTCTCTCTCCTCAGTTCCCTAGAATCCCTACAATTTCGGCAACTTGATTGCCACTATTGGTAAACCATTCGGGCACCCCTAGCATGCACTGGGGCACTTCACGCGATAGAGGTTGGGCAGGACAAGAATTTCGGTAATCTCATTACCGAAATTCAATTTTTTCTCCCTCCCCATCACATCACTCATCTTTCTTCTCTCTCATACTTTTTCTTACAATTTCGGCAATGGTGTTGCCGAAATTCAGTCTCTTTTCTCATTTTGCCAAATAACTTTGAATAGTACCTATAACCCCAATAAATTTCACTTTTTACAATATTTAGCCAAAAGACTCGTGTAAATGAAGCTCGAGAGTTTATTTATTATATATTTGTTTACTCAACAAATGAACCAAGCCTAAATCTAATTTTCTGCCACATTATATTTTTTAAGTCAAGCAAAATAGTTACCTTCACACACAATTCTATTCTCCAAACAAAGTTGAAATAAATTAAAATAAACCTTTACAAGTGTTTTGGTGATGGGTGGAAACTAGGCAGTGCCCGACGGTGGGTTTTTTTATTTTTTATTTTGTTTATATACAGTTGAATTGTGTGTGAAAGTGTCTATTGCTAAAGTTAAGAACATTTGATGTGGCAAAATATTCTCGGGGGTGTAAATATTTGGTTTTATACCACATTTTTATTAAATTTAAACTTATTTTTTAAATTCCGTAAACCCAATTGAAAGAAAAAAAATTATCATTTTTCTCCAAAAAAAGAAAAGAAAAGAAGATATAGGGCAATCATAGAATCACAAGTTCACAACTAAATTAAGCAACATGGAGGCAAATGTGTAAATGAAGCTCATGAAAAAATTTGTTCATTTACTCAACAAATGAGCCAAGTTGGAAGTTAAATTTAAGCTCCACTATTAAACAAGAATATCTTAAGCATAATAATATTTTTGTGAGCAAACTCGTGAGTATGATACTCGATTTAAATATACATAATATATTACATGTTTATATATTTTCATATGTAAATTATACTTATATATACTTGAGATTGGTTGTGTAAGTATATAAATAAATTCATAATATATCAAATTATTATTTGTAATGTATTACTAATATATAAATAGTTTATTTTGTAATAACAATAAAAGATTGGTAAATTTAATTTTTACAAGTTCATGAACCAAAATCATCTTATCTAATTAACTAAAATTATACAATTTCAAATATATTTTAGTTATTCACAGTTTTTACTTTATATGAAATAGGTATAACTTATAATCAATAACTCATGAAACAAGTTTCAATGAACCAAATTTTTTCAGAGTGAAAATATAAAACAAACTTGAATATATAATTTAGTTTGATAATAATCTCAAGATCAACTGTATTAAAAATAAGATTAAATTAAGGTTAAAATGCAAAACACATTCTCTAAGTTTCACTAGAAATCATTTCAATCTACTAATTTTGTTTTCGTTCATTTTAGTCCTATAAGTATCAAGTTTATTCAATTAAGACCTCTTTGTGAACTTCTATTATTATTATTTTTAAATTCTTGAAAATATTTTTCAATCATTAATTAAAATTTGTTAATTTAAAAAATTTGAAAAAAAAAATTAATAATTTGAACAATTAACCACAATATTTAACAAAAATTGATAAGTAAATCTTAATTAAATAAATTTGAAATTTAGAAAACTGAAATAAATTTTGATTAAATATAAATGTGGAGTTTTGAATTTTATCAATAGCTGAGGTCTCAACCATTAAAGGCACCGAGTGCTTTCACAAACCAAAGGCCATTTTAGTAAATTCAACCCCATTGCCCAAAAACCCTAAAGCGCAACCCCATATATAAATCCCTCTTTCTCTCTTTTCATTTCTCTCACCTTCATTCTCAAAGAGTAAGAGGCTCCAAAAAAACACTAGGGTTTTCCCTCTGTTCCCAAAACCACACCAGAAAGCCCATCATGGCAGCATCAATGGCCGCAACGCCGAATGCGGTGGAGTCAGTCCAGTGCTTCGGGCGCAAGAAAACAGCTGTGGCAGTCACCTACTGCAAGCGCGGCCGCGGCCTCATCAAGATCAACGGCTGCCCCATCGAGCTCGTCGAGCCCGAGATCCTAAGGTTCAAGGCCTACGAGCCCATCCTCCTCCTGGGACGACACCGCTTCGCCGGAGTCGACATGCGGATCAGAGTCAAGGGCGGTGGCCACACCTCGCAGATCTACGCCATTCGCCAGAGCATAGCGAAGGCCTTGGTTGCTTTTTACCAGAAGTACGTGGACGAGCAGAGCAAGAAGGAAATCAAGGACATTCTCGTCAGGTATGATAGGACTTTGCTTGTTGCTGATCCTAGGCGCTGTGAGCCCAAGAAGTTTGGTGGTCGTGGTGCCAGGGCTAGGTTCCAGAAGTCTTACCGTTGAAGACTGGGTTTTTTTACGGTTTCACATTTTCGAATGCTCAAAAGTTATCTGCTTTTTTTTACTATTTGCTGTTCTGAGGATATGGTTTTTTTTTTTTAAAGTATTTAAAGACTGTTATGTTAATGGGTTGTTTTAGTTTTTGAGTAATTTGAGAATTTTGGCATCTGGGTATTAGTATGCTTTCATTCAAATGAAACTTATGGTTATTTAGATTTGATAAATATATGGAATGCTTTGCTTAAATTCAGGCTTTTATTTAATGGGTTATTTTAGTTTTTGAGTAGCTTTGCTAATTTAGTTTCTGGGTAATGGTATGCGTTTGGGTAATTGTGTATTTTTGGTGATTTAGATTGATAAATATTTGGAATGCTTTGCTTAAATTTGTTGTTTTATTTGAGCTTACGTCATAGTTTTTAGTTTTGTTACAACTGCTTGAATTTAGGTTCTAGTGCATGGTTGATTCTACTTTGCTATCTGGGTTTTTAAGTCTGAGCTGGTTTAGATTGGAATTTGGTTGTTTGGATATGATTTTGATGTGTTCTTAATGTTACTGTTTTCAATTTGTTTTGTTGTGTTCCATTTTCTGCATTTTGTTGTTGGTGAAGACAAGGTAGTCTTTTATTTTTTATAGATAGTTTGAAGATTGAGAATTTTTATGGTTTGCTTATTTGATTTCTCCTTGGCAATAAGAGTTAATCAATTTGCTTTAATTGGTTACCAAAAACATAGGTGATATAGTTATTTCTTTTGGTATGTTGAATTTCTGAGGTAGTGCTTGATGTAAACTATCATCTTTGTACTTTGTTCAATGATGATGCGTTTCTACTGGTATGTTGTTTTCGTGTAAATGTTATTAATTTTTTTTACCTGATTCTGGGATTTGGATTGATTTATATTGCCACAAAGTGTTATGTGGAAATGTTAATAACATTTTTTCACATGGTTCTTGGGATTTTTGTCTTTGTTTAGTATTTGATTATTGCAGGCTTTGCATTCTCTTGAAAGTATTATTTGAGACTTTGATCTTTGTGTCCGAACTTTGGGTTTGACAGTTGACCAGGTAGTATCAATTGTGAGCTAGTTATATGTTGAGTGCTTTATACTGCCTCCTGATATGCCTTGCACGTGCTTTTTTCACTCAATAATCATTAGTTTGTTCTGGATTATTTTTGAACAATTTTATTTATATAACTTGCAGTAATGCCTACGGAGTTATTTATTTTGATTTAATTTGAGGGATTTGATGTTTACTTATAATCTCAGTATTTTGATTTCGTATGCTCTTTATGGCTAGGAGACCTGAGTGGGTATAGGACAGACACAGAAGAGATAAGAGTATCCTGAGAGAAACTAGATCTAATATTATGCTTAATCTTTTAGTATATGCGTGTATGGGTTTTGCTATTGGAATGAGATGTAGAGTGGCTTGAGATTGCCTAAAGATTTTAGGTTAGTGTTACCCTGTGAATCATTATCAATCCATCAAATGCTAGTTCTATGCTAGTTCTGCCCATAAATTTTTAGCTTCCCTAGCTGTTCCTTAAAAAATGGAGTTGATGCCCAATTGGCAATGATAGCGAATTAGGATCTTTTATGTTTTTCTTGTGAAATGGAGACATCTTTTTCAAGTGAAATGGGAAAGTATCTATTTCAAGTGAGGACAGGACCCTGACCCTATAACCGAAAAAGTGAAGTGTGCAATTGTGCGTTTGGAACTCGCCCAGAAGAATGGTCTTCAAATGGTGGGATTGTCTGTTTAGTAGTATTATTTATGAATTGAATATAGGTCCAATAGAGTGAGAAGTATTGATAGAAGTGGGGATGTCTCCTCAGCTTTTGATGCCCATCCCCAATCATTTAATGGAAATCTTAGTCTGTTGTTTGGATTGTTTGGCAGAATTTGAGGTAGGGTGTACCCACTAGCAGGGTTTGAATCTGTTTCAGGAAGTAGAATAGCGGTCATTCCTACATGTTTTTGCTGTGGTTGGTTTGATAGGGCACCCATGATCTTGCCCTGTTCCATTTGGTAGCCATCACCTACCTCCTTTTGCTTTGTTTTTGGATGTTGTGTTTCAAGCAAAGAGAATTGCAAAGTTGCAAAAAGCTGCAGGCAATCCAACAAATTCAGTCTCAATTTTTTTGGGCTAGGCATGAAAAAAAATATGGTAGCACAATTTGTTGCTGTCTCCCAGTGTCCCTATCGGATACGACCATTGCTTCACACCTCCAACTATTGAATTATAAATATTTGATAAAAAAATAAAGGCACTTGGTTGGTTAAGGACCCCTGTGACTCTGAATTAAATATGATTTGAGTCAAAATACCGATGTGTCAAATATGATTGATCTCTACTCTTGGAGCTTTTCTATTTTTGTATTGTTTGTTCAACGGAATAATTTTGACTCAAGCTACAAATTTAACAAATTTGATTACTGTCAAATCTATAAGGTACTCTGTTCGAGAGTTGATGGTTTGCTATTGCCTCTATTAAGAGGAGGCGTGGTAGTGTGTTCAGTGTTTGTAAACAAATGTAATTGAGCGAGTTTAAGGCTATGTTGGTTTTAGTATCACTCAAAACTCAACCTGTCTCTCTCTCTCAAAAAAAAAAAAAAAAAAAAACTCAACCTGTCTCATATTCTTCTCTCCATTTTTCTCTCAATTCACTCAACAAAAACATGTTTGGCTCATTTTCTCAAAAAAAAAAAAAAAAAAAAAAAAATGTTTGGCTCAAGATTCAGTCATGAGCCACTTGCGCTTCTAGCATTTAATGGGAGCTTTCGTAGAGACTCGCATTTGTCTATGTGGATCTCGATTAGAGTAGGAAATGTTAAGGCTTGTGGGCGGATTCTTTCTAACTTGGGTAGAACTTGCAAATTAAGTCGATGTTTGGGTTGGAGATGAGAAGGAAAGGTGGGAGATAGAGCATGAGTTAGGAATTTAGGAGAAGGACCGCTGTCCTTTGCGTGTGGTTTAACTTGATGAGACATATCATGAGAGTGGGTATCACTCTTTTTCTTAATTTTACAAGAATGCTACCATAACTCTTAACTCATCTCTTGAAAACATCAAAAATTTGATTTTAATTTCCACAGCTCAAACTCATATTTTTTAGTATTGAGTTATGGAAACAAAGTTCAAACCCAAACAAATTGAATGGTGGTGGGACCCACAATTTGAGAATTGAGTTATCAAATTTGAGATTTGGGTGATGGAAACACAAACTAAAAATAGCCTAAGTTTGCCATAATTGAAGATGTAATTCATCATCTAAACCTTTATTTATTTATTGTTTGTGAATCATCATCATCATCTAAACTTTGGTTATTGAGTATTGTATTGTTGGTTCACTAATAATGGTATGCCATATGTTTTTTATTTTAAACCTTGGTTATTTAGTAATGCTAAGTCCTAACATTTTCACAGCAAATTTTAGGTGTTAAGTTGTTATTGGTGGATAAAAAAGTGATGTCAGTTTTATGAACATAACAATACTCATCATTTTATAAAATAAAAAAAGTCAAATGAATACATGACAAGTTGTGATTGGACCAGTCTAGAAGATAAGCCCACAACTTTGACTAGAATGGGAGTTTGTTAGGAGTTATGGTTGCTTATATGCTTTCAAGTTGCAAAAGCCATGAACAACTCGTCGTCTAGTCATGAAACCACGAATGCTCTCTAGAGAGGAGGAAGTAGAGCTAGCCCATAGCAATAAGAAGGTAAAGGACATACACCATGTTGAGTTCAATGGTGCAGTCAGGGAGGACTCTCCTCCCATAGACAATCTTCGCCTTGACCCTCAGACTAGAGCTTCCTTCAAAGACAAACTTATAGGGGAAATACCGGTTGCATATGCTGAAGCTTTCGACTTGACTGACCAGATGGAGGAGGATATGGAGGCAGAAAAAGAGATCGAGGATAATAGAGATCTTGTTGGTCCAGGTAGGGTGGCGGTCAAGCTGTCCAGAGAGACCAAGAAGCGCATCAGGGGGGCTTGGTCGAAGGCCATTATTATTAAGTTGGTTGGAAGAACTGTAGGTTTAGCTATTTGCAAACCAAGTTGCTTCAGCTGTGGAGACCAATTGACAGAATGGACTACGTAGACCTTACCTGTGGTTTCTTCCTCGTAAGATTCCACTCCAAGGAGGACCTTGATAACGTCATTCAAAAGGGTCCCTGGTTCAATGGAGAACACTTCCTTTCCTTGAGACCTTGGGAACCGTTTTTCAAGCCATCTATGACCAACGTATCCCTTATTACGGTTTGGATTCGGCTTAATAAGCTACCCATCGAACTCTATGAAACTGAGGTGCTAAGACAAATTAGGGATTCCATTGGGAAGGTTTTGAGAATTGATTCTCAGATGGCTATGGAGGCCAGAGGTAAGTACGATAGACTGTGTATTCAGATCGACATTAACAAACCTCTAATCAATTCCATCCTCATTGACCGATTTGAGCAAGGGGTGACATATTGTCATAGGGTCAATTTTTCATAATGCTCCTAACACATATGAAGGCATCCAAAGGCTATGTTTCTCCTGTGGTAGAGTCAAACATAAAGTTTAAAGCTGCCCCTTCACTATCCGAAAGAGCACGGAACCACCACCCATGACGAAGGAAGGTCAGCAAGGATAGCAGGGACAACCAGAGGGCACGCATGAAATGCATGACGATATTCGTACAACGGCTAGTAAGGACACGTATAGCGTGAGTGAGGTAGAGCATGAAGAAGGACAGTACGGTCCTTGGATGGTAGTGTGTAGGAAAAAAAAGGGCATAAAGGTCCAAGGCCAGGTCAGACTAAGAAGGGTTCAGGTACATCAACCTGGAATTCTTCATTCCACAACAATCCCAAAAACACGGATGGGATTAACATATCTGTTGGTGGCCCCTCGCAAAGCTAGAATGCGCCACGTGGAGGATTTTTACACAAGGCAGGGGTCCAGGCCAGAAACAGGGGATTGGGCCAATACTAAGGTTTTAGTGAGAAATTTCTTTCATGCCCACCCAAGGAAGCCTCATTGACAGGAGAACTTAAGCACCCTGAATGCTTTAAGGCCCATGGGCCCAACTCAGGACCATCAACCCTTTTGGGCAAAACCTTCCCACACTCGGTGAAAGGCAAGAAAGCTATTGCTAGGAGTCTGAATCTCTCCCCTGTCCCTACCAACGCCACTGGTCCTAAACTGAAAGGAGTACTTACACACCTCTCGTCTACCTCACCAAAGCTCGCTCACTCATCCCTTAATGGAACTAGTCAACCCTTTGATGCAACCTTT
Organism: Quercus aquifolioides; assembly: GCA_019022515.1. Lineage (NCBI taxonomy): Eukaryota > Viridiplantae > Streptophyta > Magnoliopsida > Fagales > Fagaceae > Quercus > Quercus aquifolioides. The sequence continues at coordinate 40,320,714 of CM032332.1, forward strand.
GAGTTCACGGCTTCGCCCAAAGTCGAGATGGGCCATATTGCTAGAAGGGGAAGTAATAGAGATCCCAGATGTTGTCATCATGGAGATAAGGGTGAATCCCACCCACAAAATGTGCTGGTTCAAGCGCAAATTGAAGGATGCGTGGAGGCTCATTTTCCCATTAATGGAGGAGAGTGCCAAATTGGGGACTCTGCCTCTCTTGGATCCTGAGTGGGGGCTGACCCCAAACCCATGGTGGCTATTTCTAACGGACGAGCCATCGCCGAAGGAGGAAAGGAAGGTAGTGTGTCAGACACTCCCACAAACTTCCTCGAACCCAATCCTATGCAAGATAAACCCACTAGAGTCCCTATCCAAGAGAAGAATGCTCGAAGCCAATCCCATTGCCACATCGATAATGGGGAATCGACATTGCACCAAACTCATCCAAGTCTTCAAACCAACCATGGTTTTCAATCCTCTCTCATTTGCTCGGGTTCTAGAGATGGGAGTTGTGGAGCACTGTGTGACACTGATTCTAGGGAAGGGACAGACATCCAGAATGCTGAAGAAGATCGGATAGAATCTAAGGAAGGAAGCGGAGCTACTCTCGTCATATGATGAGTGCCCCACCCCATACCATTAACTCGCCATGAATATCATTGCTTGGAACCAAGGAAGTCAATACCGTACCATACCGGCTGATACAGCCGGTATATACCGTACTAGCCAGCAATCCGGTACAGAATACCCCTATGTTTCGTACCAGAAAAAATATCGGCCGTATCGGCGAAATCCGGCCGTTCCGGCCGGTAAATGGATACCGGGCCGAAACGTGAAAAGCTTTTTTTTTTTAGGGTTAATTTTGACGTTTTTCAAGGGCAGGATGGTGAAAAACTGAGTAAGCTAAGAAAACCCAGCAGAAAGAAAGAGAAAAATGAAAGAAAAATGCACAATAACTTTGCAAAATGAAGTTAGAATCACCTCATGCACTCACCGTCTCTTTTTTCACTGAAGCCAACAACCTCTCACTGAATATTGAGTGGTGATGGACGGTGACACAAGCAGCAATATGAACAAGAGAAACGAGACAAAATTGAAAGCTCAAAAGACAAAGCTAAGAAGAGAGAGCTAAAATCGTTTGAAATTTGAAAGTGGAGAAGAAAAGAGTGAAAAGATGAGAGGAACGTGTGGAGAAACGTGTGACTGAGATAGAGAGAGACGTGTATTTATTGTTTTCTTGTTGAAAGATGTCAAAAGACTTATCAATAGTTTTCTTATTGAAAGATGTGAATGCCAGTGACTGAGAGAGAGGGAAGCATGTGGAGAGGAAAAAAAAGTAAAAAATGCAGCAGTATCTATGAGTGAAAAGATAAGAAAACATTTTTTGTTTCTTGATTCTTTCATTTGAAGCCATAGTTTTTATTTTATTTAATTTTTTTCACCTTTGACAACTAACAACTTCCCTACCCAGACACGTTAGTGACATCACCATAACTTCATTTTGTATATATATATTTTTTTTCTTATCTACTACTTATAACTTATAAGCTTAATTAGTATATTAGTAATTACAAAAAAATATACTAGTAAAAACATTATTAAAAGGATATTATATTTATTTATTTTAAATGTTATATATATATATATTATTTTGCGATAAACCCGAAACGGTACACCGGTATTAACTGGTATCCGAAATATATCGTATAGCTGGCCAAACCGGTACAACCTTCGGTACAGTATTGACTCCCTTGCTTGGAACTGTAGGGGAACCCTGAAGCCTACCTTTCAGGGTCACATTCACGATCTTGTGCAAAACCACGACCTGGCGATCATGATAGTCATGGAAACCAGATTGGGTGGCAGTAGGGCAAAGGAGATTACTGACCGTTTACCGTTTGACGGAGCTTTACATACAGGCACTATTGGGTATGCCTGAGGGCTCTGGCTGCTTTGGAACTCTGACAAGGTGGAAGTGGAGGCACTTGCAAATACTAAGCAAAAGATTCATGTTGAAGTTAAGGTACGTTCCTCAAATTTTGCTTGGTTGCTCTCTGCTATCTATGTTAGTCCTAGGAGTGAGAACAGATGTATATTATGGGAAAATCTAACCAAGGTTGCAGAACTACATAGAATGCCATGTGTGAGAGACCTCGACAAAAAGTCGTCCCTCAAAAAAGACATTCAGGTACCTTTTAAAGCACCTCTCTTTTTGGGTAAGTGGTATGGAGTCACCACTTATTATTATTATTTTTTATATAAAAAATAAGAAAAATAAATACATGACTGAATTGTTCTTTTCATTGATTGAATAAAAAAAATTACATATCTTGAAAAACTTGAAAATTACATAGTTTTGGGGTCCTAGTTACAATCTACCAAAAATATATGGCTTATTGTCCTAGTTACATTCTACCCAAAAAAAACAAAGATAAGGCTATATCTACTTAACCAAAGACCTAAATCTGGAAACTAGGTTACGGAATGGGAAGGTGTTAGGCATCCATTCCGCCCAGACAGAGTCTGGTCTTCTAGACTCTTGTGACCAATGTACTATGTTATGCATGTCATGAATGATATGTTGTACATGTGAAACAAAAATAAAATCACACAAATTTATTCATGAATGAAGTCTCTTCTTTTGTTTAAAAAAATTTCAGATCTGTTTTGGTGATTAAAAAAAATTGATTTTGGTTTTTCAAAATTTTAGATTTGTTTTGTAGTATGTAAAAAAAGTGGTTTTTTGATGATAAAAATTCAGATTTGTTCTGTGATGAAATAAAGTCCTTTGATTTGAAAAATATCAGATTTGCTTTAAGAACTTAGAAAAAATGGCTTATGATTTATAAAAGATCAAATCTATTTTTTAAGAACTAAAAAAAATGTTTTTTTGATGACAGAAAAAAAAATCAGATTTGTTTTTATATGTTAAAAAAAATGAAAAAGATTTTTTTTTTCTAAGAAGAGAGTTTCACTCATAATTTATGCAATCATGAATTAAGTAAAACAAACACAAACACAATCATGTTTAATCTTTTTCTTTATTTCAAATCTGCATGTATTAAGGAAAAATCAGATCGGTATCTAAGAAAGATACAAATCAGTTTTTAATTGAGAAAAATTCAGATCTGCATCTAATGAAGATGCGGATCCATTTTTATTTTGAGAAAAAGTCAGATCTACATCTTGTAAAGATGCAAATCTGTTTTGAGAAAAAGTCAAATCTTCATCTTATAAAGATGTAGATCTGTTTTTGTATTGAGAAAAAGTCAGATCTACATCTTATAAAGACGCAGATCTGTTTTTATTTTGAAAAAAAGTTAGATCTACATCTTATAAAGATGCAGATCTATTTTTATGTTGAGAGAAATCTAGATCTGCATCTAGAAAAGATGCAGATCTGTTTTTATGTTGAGAAAAATCCAGATCTGCATCTAGAAAAGATGCAGATCTGTTTTATTTTAATAAAAAAAATCATTCATATGCAGATTATCGACATTCAAGAAAGAGATTGTAACAATCACATAAAAAAACAATCATGTTGTAAACAAAACAATAATTAACAATTCATTTTATGGACATTTGAAAAAGAAAAAGAGATAACATGCATCATCACATCATAAGAAAAAGGGTTAAGAAACAACCTCTTGCATGAGCACTTTTTGTTCTTGAATGGATGTTTTAGGGTTCAAAGATATTTATGCAATTCTCTTTGAAACCTAAAAACCTTAATTTAATTAGCAACACTCAGAGAAGGGATAAAAAAATATAGGCAATTTAAGAGCCTAAAGCATATGCCTCCCAGAGCGTAGAAAAAAGGTGTTGAATTATTAGTGTTAAAATAACATTATTATATTAGCAATGTGATGTGTTATACCATGTTGTGTATGCCAAAGTGGATGCGGAAGATGAAGCATAGAATAGGAACACCATGAACACGAGGTTTACGTGGTTCAGCCTTGTCGGCCTACATCCACGGAGGAATCCCTTAAGGGTTACATCTTTATTGTATAAGAGTGTAGTACAATAACCTGTGTTACAATGAACCCTAACATGAGTATATATAGGCGACTAAACCCTAGACTACTAGTACAAGCAAGAATGGGCTTGGGCCTATTACATTGGGCTAATATGTCTAATATATATCTCTAACAATTAGGTTTAGTATCTATTTTTAGAGGCCAGAAGACTCTAAAAAATAGGTATGGACAATTAGGCTTTGAATTCGGACGCATCCTTTTGCGAAAAGGTCAAAAAGGGTGTGCCTTTTCGTCACTCGAACGCCGTTGGGCCAAAGCCCACATCATGGAAATTCGGCCATTTTGGAGTGCCGAACACTCCAAAAGTTCTGAATTGGCCCTGTGGCTCCGAACACACTTTTGTGTATGGGTGCCGTTTGGACTCCTCTTCTAGGGTTTTTTGGCTGGTCCTTGTACCTAGACACGTTTTCATCCTTCGTCTATGATTTTTTATCTCTTTTTTGGATAATTCAGGCTATTTAAGAATAATTATCTTAAAGACAAATACCTTAAAATAAATCTTGATAAAGTTCAGATTATTCACAATTTTATTGTTATCCAATCATCCTTTTTATTCCCATGCATGCATCCCTATTTTAAACATTAATTATCAACCAATCACAAAATTATTTAATCAATTTTATTTGTTTAGCCAATTAGAATTAATTTAAACTAATCATGTGTGGTCGACTCTAGCTAGACACAATGCACGTTGACCGTGTAAACTTGATCATGCGATATCTTTCGATCCGATGGTCTAATTTGAAAATCGAAAACACCGTTGCAACCGTTAGAATCTCAAGATCATTTTTATGATATGCAATGAATGAATTGATGCATGTAATGCAAAGACAAGTTGATGCATGTAATGCAAGAACCAATTGATGCATGTTATGCAATCATGATTTTTGAGGTACATGGATGATCATTCAAGTCATTCTCCTTGATTAAATCATGGGTGCAAAATTGAGTGTCTACACCATGGATCATTGTAGGGGATTTTAACAAGCCCCTAGTTGACAAAGATAAATTTGGAGGCAGAGGAGTCAGTATTAGGCGTTCTCTTGCTTTCAAAGAGTGTCTTGACAAATGTAGTATGGTTGATTTGAGGTTCTTTGGACCAAGGTATACTTGGACAAATAAAAGGGATATCAACAATCCCATCCTGGAAAGGATTGACAGAATTTTTATGAACCTGGAGTGGTGCACTCTTTATCCAGATGCTAAGGTTACCCACTTGCCTAAATGCCATTCGGATCATTGTCTGATCCTTTTAGAAGCCTGTCCAATTAGAGCAGTGCACCTCACTAGGCCGTTCAGATTTCAAGAGTTTTGGCTGTCAGATATATCCTTTCCCAATGTTGTCTTTAAGGCTTGGGGCAGAAACCGGAGCTTAGCTGAATCCATAGAGTGGTTTTCAAAGGAGGCTACTGTGTGGAATAGATGCCACTTTGGCAACATTCTTCATAAGAAGAAAAGAGTTATGGCCAGGATTTATGGGGCCCAAAAAGTGCTATCAAACAATCCAAGCACCTTCCTTATTAACTTGGAAAGCCAGCTGCAAAAAGAACTTGAAGAAATTCTGGATCAAGAACGGGATCTATGGATGCTAAAGTGCAAGTTGAACTGGATGATATAAGGGGATCACAACACCTCCTTCTACCACATATCCACACTTGTGAGAAGGAAGAGGAACCATATTGCCTCAGTTAAAGATGAAAGGGGAGAGTGGTTAACAGAGGAAAGTGAAGTCATGGAGCATTTCAGGAAGGGGTTTATAGCTTTATACAACACTTCTCAAACGAAGGTGTTCTGGACCCCAATTCCAATTGAGCATTGGCAAGTGCAGCTCTCGGAAGAAGCAAAGCTTGCTATAGATGCAATGATTACCCCCAAGGAAATTAAGGAAGCACTTTGGTCCATGCAGCCCTATAAAGCTCCGGGTCCTGACGGGCTTCATGCGGGGTTTTTCCAGAGGTTTTGGCTACTTGTGGGTGATTCTGTGTGGGAGGAAGTCGAAAAAGCTTTTCTTACAAGAAAGGTTCCAGAATACCTTAATAAGATCCATATAGTTCTCATTCCTAAAATCCAAGGGCCGGAATCTATCGGGAATTATAGACCTATTAGCCTCTGTAACTCCATTTACAAAATGATTTCCAAGATCATTGTCGCCCGACTTAGGCCTCACTTGGACTTGCTTGTATCTCCCTACTAGGCTGCCTTTGTACCAAGTAGGAGAGGGGCAGACAACGCCATCATTCTGCAGGAGTTAGTGCACACCATAGGCAGAATGAAAAGGGAGTAGAGGTTCCATGGCTATCAAGGTTAACTTGGGGAAGGCGTATGACAAGATTGAATGGAGCTTTATTAGAGAGATGCTAATTAAGTTCAACTTCCCCCAAAATCTCATTGAGCTCATCATGAGCCGTGTGACATCAGTTTTGACATCTATCCTTTTTAATGGGGGCTGCCTTGAGACTTTTTCCCCCTTAAGAGGTATCATACAAGGGGACCCCCTTTCCCCTTACCTCTTTATCATATGCATGGAGTATTTGGGTATCTAATTGAAGAGAAATGTATTGCCAGATTGTGGAATCCTATTAAAGCCTCGAGGAGCAGCTCGACATTCTCACATCTATTTTTTTTGCAGATGATTTGGTCCTTTTTGCCAATGTTGATATGGAAAATTGCAATGCTATTAATGACGTGCTTCAGGACTTTTGTGCTAAGTTTGGGCAAAAAGTTAGTGCTACTAAAACCTGTGTCTTCTTCTCACCAAACACAGATTCTGACCTTAAGGACAACTTGACAAACTTACTTGTCTTTGATTCAACGACCAACCTAGGTAAGTACTTGGGTTTCCCCCTAAAGCACCCTAGCACTTGGAAGCATGATTTTGACTTCGTCTTAGATCGAGTGAAGAAAAAACTTGCTGGTTGGAAGACAAATCTTCTCTCAATGGTGGCCAGAATGGTACTTGTTCAGGCCTCCTCCTCTGCCATCCCTAGCTATGTAATGCATAACACTCTCCTCCCCAACAAAATTCTTGATGGTATTGACCATGTCAATAGGAACTTCCTATGGGGGTCCAACGACCATGCCAGGAAAATGCATTGGGTAAATTGGGATGTTGTTACCAAACCTAAGGAGGCAGGAGGATTAAGTCTTCAATCAGTCAAAGGGAGAAACACAACCCTCCTTGTGAAGCTCAATTGGAGATTCCATTCGAAAAAGAGCTCTATGTGGGCTAAAGTTCTTAAGTTTAAGTATTGCACTTAGCAGAGAATTAATTCTAGAAATGCAGCAAGGCTTCTAAGCTCATCCACATGGAAAGGGTTGAAAAAAGGAGAAAACATTTTTAGGTAAGGAATTAGGTGGATCCTAGGGTATAATAGCTCCTTGAGCTTTTGGAATGATTGCTGGTCAGACCCCAGGCCCATCAGATCCATGATTCAAGGGCCTCTCACCTAAGATGCCTCAAATTTCACCATTAATGATGTTACATGTCCTTTTGGTTGGAAGTAGATAGCCATTCCCTTTGATTTTCTACCTGAGATCAAAGAGGTGATCCAAGCAGTGCCTACTCCTCTAGTTGCTAGGAATGGGGACAGAATGGCATGGAAACACTCGGCCAAGGGTGGTTTTGACATGAAGAGCACCTATCTTTTAACCATGAATCCGGGAAACACAGAATTATTCTCGGGTACATGGATTTGGAGGCTCCACACTTTGCCTAGAATTCAGATGTTTATATGGAGATGCATGCACAACAGTATTGGGGTGAAGGAGTGTCTGGCTAGAAGAGGTATCCCTATTGATACTACTTGCTCCCTCTGTCAATCGGAGATAGAAACAATTATGCATGCCTTGCGTGATTGTCACACTGTTCAAACCATTTAGCAGCAACTTAGAGTGCAAAGATCTAACAATGCTTTCTTTGACCAATATTTTAGGAGCTGGTTGAAGTCTAATGCCTTTTCGAAGTCCACTCATAATCCTAAAGGCATTCCCTGGAATGTTCTCTTCCTATTTGCCATTTGGTTAATTTGGAAGTAGCGTAACCAGGCAGTGTTCAACAATAAGAGATTCAACCCATCTCTAGTCAAGCAGATAACCATGCAAGCAATGGAATTCATCCACTGCGTATACCGCCCGATCAGTTGTAGAAGGATGTCTATGAAATAGGTCAGATGGGAAGTGCCTGAAAGGGGATAGTTGAAACTAAACACGGATGGTGCTGCTAGCAAAGCGTTGGGTTTGGTAGGGTTGGGTTTGGTAGGGGGAGGTGGATTGATAAGAGACGATAAAGGAAATTGGGTTATTGGCTTTTCCAGAAGGATGGCAGAGGTTTGGACTCTTCGTGATGGGCTTATGCCGTGTAACCAAATGAACCTGAGTGATATTATTGTTGAACTTGACGCTAAGGCGTTGGTTGATGCCTTTAAAAACCCATCCTATGCTAATTCAGTGATTTCCCCTCTGTTTGATGACTGCAGGCAGTTGGCTAGTCGGATTCCTCGTCTCTGCATTAGGCACATCTATCGTGAAGCTAACAAGTGCGCAAATAAAATAGCTAATATAGGTCTAAACCAATCTCTAGACTTTGTATTCATCCATGTCCACCTGTGGACTTGCTAGTTTGTTTTGAGGCAGACTGCCAAGGATTGTATTCTAACAGGCTGTGCCCTAATACGCTTGTTTCCTTTTAGTTTGTGTTTAATGCTATTCCAGTTTACCACCAAAAAAAAAAAAAAACCCCATCATTTTATAAAATAAAAAAAGTCAAATGAATACATGACAAGTTGTGATTGATGAATCTTAAAGTGTCACATGAGATAAATGATTTATATTTCTATTACGAGCAATGCTACATACATAAAAAAATTTGACAAATTTTTTACACCTACTAGTATGACAAATTTGTATTAGTTTTTAGTTGAGTTTATCACTGATATCATCCTTTTACCTATTTCTAACCATTTTCCACATTAGAGGTGTCAAATTTTGTGTCTATAGACTTTTTGCTTATTTTACATCTAACTTCATCTAACCTAACCTAAACAAGGAATGATAAATTGTAAAATTTAATCTCGCATAAAATTACCTAGATTAATGAAATATGACTGTTACAAATGAGGTTAATTTGATTTAAATGGTCATTATGGCATCTCCAGTAGTTTTTCCAATTTTTTTCAATGTTTAGAGAATGAACAGTTTTGCCTAACTACTTTTTCACATACACTTTGCAATAAACTCTCTATCATTTCTCTATCCATATTTAAATATTATTTCTTCACTTATTATTATTACTAGCCACCCACGCGATGTGTGAGAATTATAAATATTATGTAATGTGGTGTAATATATAAAAAATAACCATTACTTCAAGTATTGTCTATTAAAAAAAAAAAGATTTCTACAAGTATTTTTTTCTTATCTTTTTATCTCTAAAAATATATCATTTTATTATTATTATTTTTTTATGTTTGATTAATATTTTTTTAAGGTGAACCGTATTCTTCTAACTTCTATTGTAGTGTATTATATTTGCTTAATATACAACTAAACTTTATAAGTTTCAAATTTATTATTCAAATTTCTCATCTCTCATGGAATAAGGAAATTATCATAATAATTAAAATTCATTACAAAATTACAATGTTATCTTAACCAAAATTAAAATGAAACTAAAGGAATTATTAATAGGCTTTATAATAATTTATTACTCAAACAATTGGTAGGCATATTCAAATTCATGTTTCCAAAAAAAACTAAGTATTAACCCAAACCAAAATTCAACCAAAGCTATAAAAGGGAAAAACAAGATTTTCTGATGGGATTTAAAAAAAAAAAAAAACAATACCAAAACACATATTAAAAAAAAAACCATCAACCTTAATTATAGTTATAAGAAAGAAAAAAATTCACTAAGAGAGAGAGAGAGAGAGAGAGAGAGAGAGAGAGAGAGTACTCACCGTTTTGTATGGGAAAAACATGGATCGAATGAGAAAACGATGTCAAATTTATATAAAATAAAATGGGTAAAAGAAGAGTCAAAGTATAAAAAAGAGGAAGGAAGTATAACGGTAAAGTACTAGGGAGATAAAGAGGCAAAAAAGAAAGGGAAATGTTGGAAGAAGTGTAACAATAGGTGTGTGAATTAATAGAGAGAAGAAGAGTTTTTTTTTTTTTTTTGGGTTGAAAATAGGGGGAAGAAAAATTTAAATAGAGAAAATAAAATATAGAAAATAAATGAATGACGTGACTGCTGATGTGGCTCAACAAGAGCGTAGCAATAATAAATGCTACACTTTAGCTTTTAGTAATCTATAGATATAGATAAAATGGGTAGAAGAAGAATCAAAATATAAAAAAGAGGAAGAGTATAATGGAAAAGCAGTAGGGAGATAAAGAGGCAAAAAAGAAAAGGAAAAGGTTAGAAGAAGTGTAACAGTAGGGGCATGTTTGGTAGGCTATAATAAATGTAATAATTATTTTTATGGTTTAGTTATTCTTTAGTTTGGTTATGTTTTTATTATAAAGAATAGTCATTCCTTATGAATAACTATTCTTTAAAATGAGGAATAACTATTCCTCTTTAAAAGGGGTGCATTAGCTATTCTTTAGTAAGTGCAATAATTTCAAAACTTAATATATTTCAAAATAAAAAAACTTTCCATATACATATAACAATTATAAAAATAAAAAATCATAAAAATAACACATATCTCTCTTAAATTTAAAAAATAACAATTTTAAGGAGATTTAATTGTGTGAGTAAGATATTTCTTAAAATAAAATTTAATTTTTATTCTAATTTTATAACTCACAACCAAACTTATGAATAAATTTAGTTATTACATTATAACACAATTTATTCCTAGTAATAAAGATTACAATTCCTGTCGTAATTCTCATTCAATGTACCAAACGTACCCTAGGTGTGTGAATTAATAGGGAGAAGAGTAGTTTTTTTTTTTTTTTTTTTTTTTTTTTTTTTTTTAGGGGGAAGAAAAGTTTAAATAGAGAAAAGAAAATATAAAAATAAATGAATGACATGATTGCTGATGTGGCTCAAAAGGAGTGTAGCAACAATAAATGTTATGTTTTGGCTTTTAGTAATATATCAATAGATTTTTTTTTTTCCAAAAATACGTTGCACCCCATGGTTACCATCATCAACACTAAAAACTCTTCTCCATTCAACAACACCCAAATCTTGAAACCTAGATTTTGTTATCCAATACCCAAATCTCAAAACCCTCATTTTATTATCCAACAACACCCAAATCAACATCATCCAAATCTTAAAACCCAAATCTTAACTCTAATTTTTTCATCCAACAACACCCAAATCAAATACTCTCAACTTTGCTTGTATTACCCATCATTAGACCTAGATAACCCACCAATATTACTCACTGTTAGACTCATCGATGGCTGGGTTTTGTGATGGGTTTGATCAGTTGGTGGTGGCTTCAACTGGGCAGTGGCTGGACAAGAAGAGGAGAGAGACGTTGAGAGTGAGGATGGGAGAGATAGTGAAGAAGAAGAAGAAGAAGAGAGGGGGAGAGTTGTCTGTATGTGAGAGTGAAAAAAAAGAAGAAGAGAGGGGGAGAGTTGTCCATATGAGAGAGAGAATAAAAAATGAATAAAAAAAATGAGAATGAATATTTTATTGTATTGAAGTTGTATAGAGAAGCTACAGGGTTCTCCACACTAAGAGCATGTCCAATAGTAAATGTTAAACTAAAATACTCTCTACAATAAAGAGTGAAGCCAAAAAATAGGTCTCCAATGGTCTCTTTAGATCTCAAAATTTGTTTTGCTCATGAATAGTAGCTCACCAAGTCTGATGGGTTACTGTTTATTAGCAATTGAATTTTTTGATTAAAAAATTTCAGCAGTTAGTATTATATCAATTCTTTCTCCTTCTTGTTGATTAAAAAAAGATAAAGAAATAATATTTAAATGAAATAAAAAAATGATAGAGAGTCTGTTGAAAAATGTAATTGAAAAAATAGATAGATAAAAGGAAAATATAACTATTCACTCTCTAAACAGTACAAAAATTTAGAGAATTTACTGGAGATGCTCTAAAAGAGCAACCGTAACAACTTTAAAAAAGTGAAAAAATTTACATTTTAGAAAGGTTTTTGGTTGGTGCGGCATTAAAATGAGTCTCTCTTTCACGAAGCTGTTATTGATAGTTGTTTTAGGACGGGTCCTTGTGTTGTGACTTTAATACTTAGGATGACTATAAGGAGTTATGGACATGTCAAACTCCATAATTAAATTCTTTAAAAAAAAAGTAGATACGTTGTCTGAGTTTTCCATGATTTTTGGGGCAGTATTAACTATTAACTATTAAATACCACCTTGCGACAAAAACCACCAACCTCGTAAGCCACCCAGAGGTCCACACCACGAGGAGGTATTGCATGTTTCCGTAACACGCATCCTCCCCCTCACAATGGGGTGGGCCCCACATGTGTGGGGTCCACCCCCTTGTGAGGGGGAGGATGCGTGTTACGGAAACATGCAGAACTTTCTCCCACACCACATGTGGGGCCCACCCCCTTGTGAGGGGGAGGATGCATGTGGGGCCCACTCCCTTGTGAGGGGGAGGATGCATGTTACGGAAACATGCAGAACTTTCTCCCACACCACATGTGGGGCCCACCCCCTTGTGAGGGGGAGGATGCATGTTACGGAAACGTGTAGAACTTTCGCCCACACCACATACATGTGCACACAACTGGTCCTGAATCCTGATACAGACATTGATTATCCAAAATTATACATACATTCATTAAAAAAAGAAAAAGAAGGTAAAACAAAGGGAAAAAGAAAAAGAAAAAAATTGTTCATTATAGAGGTCACTTTTGGTGTTAATTAGAGACATTTAAGCCTGTGTGGACCTTGTCAATATTGCTGTTCGATCACAACTTCCTTCTTGTGAGACATTCCCCATCACACTACCCCAGTTGTTTTAAATGCTGCATTAGTTCAGTTGTTTTAAATGCTGCATTAGTTTTATTTAGGTTGCAGTTGGAAACTTGAATTTAGATTTTAAATTAACAAATTTTAAATGCTTTTATTTTAAATTCATTAATTTAAGATATTATTTTAAAAGGTTAAAATTTTTGGTGAATTTGTTAAATTTAAACTTTTTATATTTTAAAACTATCCAAATATAATATTTGAATTTTAATCACTTAAATTCAAATCCTATTATCCAAACCCAAACGCACCATCATGGTGTTGCTATTAGCCATAGCCTACACAAGGTATATTTTTCCCTTGACAAGAAAAAGATTTGATGAGATACAATCATTAATCATGCAATACACCTCCCCGGTTGCCAGACTTGACTAATGTGCGTGGCTAATCGATCTGATGTATGAATTTTTTGGGCTTGATTATGATTTTATTACTTATTTAATTGCTAAAGAACTCCTTTACCTAACCCGATGGTAATGTGCATTTCCAATAAGCTTAAAGCTAATTTTCTCTCCATTTTCTTTGGATAGTGAACCTGCGGTCCCAACATTTTTTTTTTTTTTTTTATAAATATTTTAGTTGAATTTTTTTTCTTTCTTAAAGAGGTACGCTAAATGCACACATGAAGAGCCATTGTAGCTCTATAAAACATATTTTGGGACTAAAATATTCTACGACTCAATTAAAATATTAATTTTTTCTCTTTCTCTCTATCTTTTTTGAGGTTAAACGGAAGTTTTTCTCTATCACCCTTTCTCGTCTCTCTTTCTCTTTATCTTTTTTGAGGTTAAATGACAGTTTTTCTCTATCAACCTTTCTCATCTCTCTTTCTCTTTACAATAAGATAATGTTCCTCCTCTCACCAAGAATAACACTGTGTTTGGTTGGGGGAATTTAGAAAGGATGGAAAACATAGGGAGGAAAATAGAATGGAAAATAGTGTTTTCCACTGTTTGGCAAAAGAGAGAAAATATGAGGATTTTTTTAGAATATAACTATAAAACCCAAACAATATCATTAGTTAGGCAACGTTTCAAAGTAATATGGTATGTAACAATTCGAGTCCAGAAGACTCGATTTTAGGGAGCTGAGCTGGACGTAGGCCTGGAAATCGAGTTCATTGGACTCGGTTTTTGTACATGGAAATCGAGTCTGCTGGACTCGGTTTTTGTTCATAGAAATCGAGTCTGCTAGACTCGATTTTCGTTCATGGAAATCGAGTCTATTGGACTCGGTTTTTGTTCAAACGCAACCGCCGTGCATGAATAACTTAACCCCTGTTTTACTCTCCACAAAACAGAGCATACCAAATCACTGAAATTATGCCAAGCATTCTAAAAATGGACCACTAAAAATTCTTTGTGCTAAGTGTGGTTTTGGAGTTTGGGTCAGAGACTACTAAAATGGACTACTTCTTAATTCACAAAGGAAAAAATCAAAGGAAAATAAAAGAAATCCTCATGTATGTCATGTATAAAATAGGAAAAAATTCGGAATAAAAATTAAAAGGGACCCCTTGATGTTTTCATTTGCAAATCAATACATGTCGGCATGTCGCAATAGCTTCTAATAATTTCTCTCTTTAAAACATTGCACACTTGGGAATTAAAATTAGTAAATTACTCATCTCAGATTTTCTTTTATTATTATTTATTTGTAGAGTTAAATTAGAATGCTTTGCAAATCCAACTATCACAGCCACGGTAAAAAAAAAAAGAATGCTTGACATAATTTCAGTGATTCGATATGCTCTGTTTTGTGGAAAGTAAAACAAGGGTTATGTTATTCATGCATGGTGTGTGTTTGAACAAAAACCGAGTCCAATAGACTCGATTTCCATGAACGAAAATCGAGTCCAGCAGACTCGATTTCTATGAACAAAAACCGAGTCCAGCAGACTCGATTTCCATGTACAAAAACCGAGTCCAATGAACTCGATTTCCATGCCTACGTCCAGCTCAGCTCCCCAAAATTGAGTCCTCTGGACTCGAATTGTTACATACCAAATTACTTTGAAACGTTGCCTAACTAATGATATTGTTTAGGTTTTATAGTTATATTCTAAAAAAATCCAAAATATGAAGGAAGGAATACCTGGGAGAAAATTTTCTTTCCTAGGCCCACAAATTTTTTCCTCCAAAATCGAGAGGAAATGCCAAAAGAGAAAAAGTGCCTCACACCACTTTTACCATAATGCCCTCATTCATGACCTTCTTACCTACCCCACCTGATGACTTTTGCCCACAAATCTTTATCACTTTTTTGCTTCTGCTCATCTTATTACCTTCACAGCACAGAGCACAACAACGTGTTCAGGTTCTCTTCTCTCTCTTTTTTTTTTTTTTTTCAACATGATCTATTATTGTTTTTTTTTTTTTTTTCCCAACATGGTTAGCAAATGTAGTGTAAATTTGCTAACTACTTTTTTGCTGGTTACAAAATCCTTTGCCCAATTAAATTTATATGTACACTATTGTAATTTTTACATTATAATAATAAAAATAATAATAAAAATTTATATATATGATGTGGTAAATTTTATATTATTTAATGAGTACAAATCAATCTATTTCTTACATATTATGTAATAAGGGTATAATAGTCAATTTATATAAATTACATTTTCCATCATTCCCTTTTTCTCTCCAACCAAACAAAAGAGTTTTCCACCCTTCCACTTTTCCACCCCTCCAACCAAACACACAAGAGGGAAAACTAAATATTTTCCATCCTCCCACTTTTTCACTCCTCCAACCAAACAGATCCTAAAAGTCAAAAACTGAAAAAACAAAGAAAAGATAAAGAAAAGGAAAAAGAAATATTGATTTGGGCCGATTGTGAGATTGTGGAAGGGGACAAGTTAAAAAATACAAGGAAAAAATTAAATAAAAGAGTAAAAATAACTATTTAATAAAATAAAGAAAGGTTAGAGAGTATATTAGAGAGCATGTTAAAAAAGTAGTTAGATCAATAGAAATGATGTTTTTTTCCCTTTTAAATTTGGGTGAAAGTTTAAAGATGATCTTGGAGAGAAGTTTCAAACTTTAATTGTATAAAAAGTTGTAAAAGATGATCCCCACATTAAGAAGAAAAAGATCATTCCATTTGAAATGAATTAATTTCATGGTTCACATTAAATTTTACAAATATAAAGGTGTATGAACTGACTGTAACGTCCTTTAAAATTTTAAATGATACAACAACTGTCTATTTACAGTTGGATTAAGTATTTAAAATCTTAACCGGCCATGAAATTGATGAAATGAAGATGATCATGTTCCCTTCAATTGGGTGAGAGGAGGGGGTTGTAATTAAGGGAATTTGATTATTCAAATTCAATAGCCTCTCTCTGTCAATACTATTACTATCACATGACATGGAAACCTTAACCCTCCGTTAGGCAAGACATAGGAGTAAGACACCTGACCAACAACTACAACTTGCAAATGGTCCAACCCATTACCCATGATGCATTTGCCTTTTCTTTAAACCCCCACCAAAAAAAAAAAAAAAAAAAAAACAGTTTTTGTGATAAATCTGCTTTGCATTATCTAAGTTTTAGACTAAATTAAATGTGCACTCAAAAACTTGATAAACATTGAAATATCCCGGAAATATATCTGTTGGTACTTTATAGTCTTTAAGTTTTACCTGGTTATGTTTTTATTTTATTTTATTTTTTAATTTATTTGATAGAACCTGGTTATGTTCTGAATATTCTACTTCAATTGCTAACCTGCCAATGATTTATATCACAAGTCTAGCCCACAATTTCGCCTCTCTCTTGTGCCACACAAACCAATTGAAAGTGGTTTAATGTCAAACATCCTCATTAAAACAACCATTAAAATTTCGCAACATGAAAGCTATGTATGTTTCAGTTGAGAATGATGATATTTTTTTTTTTTTTGAGGGTGAGAATGATGATATTTTCTGAAAAAGCAATCTACCCCATAAATTAAAAATGGACCATATAATATATAGTACTAAACTTATGCAATTGCCCATCAATTCTAAGATTTATGATTTATTTCATTTTGTTCATAAAAAAAAAAAGATTTATTTCATTTTCACATCACCTTGTTAGGAAATAAAATGGATAATACGTACACTGTATACAACACACCCATTTGGGCCATTTTTATGACAATCTACCTTGAAATTTTGCTCAGGTGAAATTTTATTACCACAATAATGCATTAACAAAAAAGAATTATTTCTTTCTACAACCTGTTAATGCCATTTAAGAAAGTATTACTAAATACAATTATAAACCGTTCTCATAGAGCCATTTACGTCTTTTTCCAAATGAAAAAAGTTTGGTTACCAAATAATGGAAAGCCGAAATGAGCCGTAGGACATCATATTCAGAGTTAATTATTTATACCAAGCAGTAATCACAATCATCCTTTGAAATCCTTCAGTTTTGGTGGGTGGGTTGCGACCTCGCTGTCCACCAATGATCGATCAATGTGGCAACTTCGTATTCATAACCTATTAAGTAACCCATATTGGACTTGGAACATTTTATTATAAGGTCCCGTGTGTCTATATATATATATATATATATATATATATATGGGTTGAGTTGTTTTCAAGTTACATCTAGTGTAACTCTAAGTAATGTTACACTAATACACCAACTAATAATAACTTGCTATTGAATTCATATTTTGAAACTCTCATTGTTAGATTACATGGTTTATCTGTTCTTAAAATGCATGCCGGTTTTTATGACAATCAGTTGTTATTTACTATTCGATTTATAATCTCATTTTTTATGCATTATTTTAAACTACAAAAACTTTAATTTAAACAATGGATTGATGACATAACTATTAATCTCTAATCACTGTGAAATTTTGCAAGCATAGAGAATATACGAAAATAATATAATCCAATGATGGATTTGTCAAAATTTGCATCTAATTAAAAATTATTGAATGGTGTAACATTGCTTAAAGTTAAGCTTGGTGTAATTTGAACTTAACTATATATGGATTGAATTCAAATTACATCTAGTGTAACTCTAAGTAATATTATACCAACTATTAACTTTCTATTGAATTCATATTTTAAAAATCTCACCATTGGATTACATGGTTTTTATGTTCTTAAAATGCATGCTAGTTTTTATAACAATCAGTTATTATTTACCATTCGATCCATAATCTCATATTTTATATATTATTTTAAACTACAAAAACTTAAATTTAAACAATTGATTGATGACATGGTTATTGATCTTTAATCACCATGAAATTTTGCAAGTATAGAAAATATACGAAGATAATGTAATTCAACGTTGGATTTGTCAAAATTTATATCCAAATTTGTCCAAGTATCACGTGCCCTTAGAGCATTTGTTAATAAATCATTTAAAGAAAATTTTGATATCACTTTTATGACAAATATAAAAAGTTCTCAAAATAGTTAGTTAGATTTTTTTTTTTTTTTTTTCATAAAAAGCTTCTAAATTAACTTTTCCCCTAATATTTTACTAGATGCATAAAATTAAACAAAAACAAAGTTCTTAAAACGTAAAATCAAATTATGTGCACACATATCGATATCTATATATAAAAGCAGAGATCTCATGTGGGAAAATATGAGGTTTTGCCAAGTAGCGCTTTTTTTGTAAAGAAAATTGAAATATTCTCAAGTGTCACATTAAAGATAAAAACAAATTAAATGTTGACTTTTTTTTATTATTTGGTTCAATGTTTCAAGATTATTTGAATTAAAAAATAAATTTTCTTTGTTTCCTTTGGTTTAATGTTCTAAGACTTTTCCTCCCTCATACTTCAATTCACCATTTTCACCCCTTGTACTTATACTCCTTTATATATCCCTACCTATAGCCTTCATGACATTCCATGTCAAATATACACAGACAAAAAATAATGTCATTTACCTTCAATTTTTCAATGACACCTACCTAGCTCCAACATTGTCGTCCCATCTAATCTTAACCCATATGAGTAGGCTACAACCAAGTGAGGGAAATTGCATTTTATATTGAGTGACAACGGCAATTATAATTTTGATATTAAGATCGGACGTTGTGGGTTTTGTAAAGGTTGTAATTGACTATGAGTGTTTGAGATGTGTATTTCGTTTTATAATTAAGGAGAAAGATAAAGATAAATTCTTTATCAAATTTTATTCCACTATATTCCTCCAATTTTTTTTAAATTTTTTATTACTTAAATTGAATAATTATAAAGGATATGTGTGTAATTTACAATTGTTGCTTCTTATGATAAACTCATTACTAACAAAGTTCTATAACAATTATGCTATAATATATGTACAACATTCTCTAAAATCATTTTATATAAATTATTACAATATTATTCGTGCATCGCATGAGCAACTTCCTAGCATATATAAAAGAGTGAACAGAACAGCAATAACTTTTGCCAAGCTTAATAATGTAAGTTTGTAACCAAGTGGTCGAATTAAGGTAGTTGAAGGAAGAATGAAACCAGCTGAGTAAGATGAGATGGTTGTTGGTATGTACTATTGCATTGCATTCAAGGTCCTATGGGTCTGACCATACCATGTGTGTTTAAAATTTCTTACCACGTGTAAGAATTACCCTTCTACAATATTTGTGTTTAAGATATTCGTTAACAGTACCCATAGGAAAAAGAAAAAAAAGAAAAAAAGTTATGAGCATAAACAGCAAAGATTTCTCATTAACCGTAACAATTTTATCTTATTTTGCATTTGGAACTTAAATATATATATAGAACATTTAATAATATCACCGAGAGATTATGTGACAACAATTTTAAATCAGCACCATTGATAATATGGTAGCTAGTCTTCAATCGTACAGGGTCCTTTCAGATTGCAAATACAAATGGTAAAATACAAAATAAAAAAAAAGGGGTGGAAAATTAGAAAAATAAAAAGAGTGTTTTTAATTTTGGTGTGGACCCCCTCATTTGATCCTACGGCAGATAGTGATGCCATCACCAACAGGAAGCATGCAAATCTCGATCCTAGGGTCAGCAGCAAGAGCCTTGTTGAGCTCCAACACAAAGTCCCTGTAGTACCTCACGTACTTACGCAGTGGTGCGTCAGGTGGGGCCACCACAGAGCCATTCCATAGGGTGTTGTCATACCCGATCACTCCTCCTACCTTCACAAGCTCTATCAGCCTCTTGTGGTAGTTGATGTAGTTGTCCTTATCAGCGTCCACAAATATGAAATCATATGCCCCATGATTCTTTTCCTGAGGTTCACCACACCAAATCAAATAACTCAGTATTAAAAACTCTATTCTATTCTAATCAAGATTAGAAGGACTTGTTTGTTTGTAAGAACGTGACAAAAGGGTTATGAATAAGATTCGCATAGAAAATACCGAAAAAAAAAGGTTTTTAATAGCCCCGCTATAATAAAAATAGAAACAGCCTTAGTTGTAAAAAATACTAATCAAGAACCTGATTTTAGTCAAAACTTTTAATTATTCAAGATTGGATTACCCAATAGTATAAAATAAAGAGTAATGCTACAGACACAAATTATTTTACAATATTTTTATAAACTACTGATATAACTTTAGTAATTTTCAAATAATTATTGGTAAACATAAATGTGATGTTAGTAATGGACCCATATTAGAACTAATAAGAATTTGTCACATCAATAATTTATAAAAATATTGTAAAATAATTTATGACTATAACATTACTTTAAAAGAATTATATTTATTTTTAAGGGTAATAAATTTAACTATATTGTTCATTCATTAGTATGTACACAATGACTTATACAAATTTAATTGAAGTCTAGTCTAGAAGGCCTAAGTTACACCCCTACTTTTATGGTTTTGCTAGATTCCAATTCTTCTTTCATATTTTCATAATATTTTTGTTATAAAATAAATCGGTGCGTATAAATTTTAACTCTAAATATTTTTGTCGAAAATATCTTTTGTTGAAAATATCTTGAAATGTGAATTTAAGTTACAAGATCTTGACACTAGATTCCAATTCTCTCTTCTATAATGATGGCAGCACATTTTTCTTCCTCTAAACATTGTATATACAAATATGACAATGCTCTTTTTTTTTTTTTTTGGAAGAACCGACAGTGCTCTCCTTATCTTCAATTTCTTCGAACTTTCCATATTAAAAAAAAAAGAAAAGAAAAGAAGATGACATTTTCCTCCTTGACCCTTGTTCTACCTAATCATGATGATATTTGAAGCAATATTTGGGTACAGCTAGTAAAACTTTTTTGTGTGCCGTTCAACTCTGTCCAATTCTGACTAAAGAAAGAACAGAACAACCTTTTTATTCTACCTAAAATATGATATTTGTTTAAATCTAGAAAAACTTGTGTCGTCAAATTTGTTCCAATCTAGAACAAGAAAGAAGTGAAAAAAAGAAGAAGCAAGGGGGTTAGAGAAATTTACATCTTCGACCATAAGGTCAAGAACCGGGAGAGCAGGGCCTTCTCTGAAGTCGATCTTGTGAGCAACACCAGCCTTTTCGATGACAGGCAGGCCAAGCTCGTAGTTTTCTCTGTTTATGTCCATGGCCAAGATCTGTGCACAATCAAAAAATATACAAACTTTTAATTTTCATGTTCTTATTGGATTGTTGTTTTTGTTGGTTGTGTGTGTTTGTTTTTGTGATGGGGGGTTTTCATGAATTTCTTCTTCACCTTTCCATCTTCGGGAAGAGCAAGAGCTGTGGCTAGGAGGGAGTAGCCAGTGTAGACACCAATCTCCATGGTGTTCTTGGCATTGATGAGCTTGAGAAGCATGTTCAAGAATTGACCTTCATCAGCTGAGGTGGTCATGATGTTCCTGTTAAATTTTTACCCAAAAAACTCTTAGCACAAAATGCACAACAACCTTAATTACATCATGGGGTATCTAAATTTTTACAAAAGAATCAATCTTTAAAGTCATGAACTTTCACCATGGATGCTTGGCTGTAATCTCTCTAAGCTCCTTCATGGGCTCAGGCTCTCTTGGGTAAACACTGGTCTCCAAAATATACTACAAAATCAAACCCCAAAAAAGAAAAACAACATGTTAACAAACCAAAAATGGAAAATTGATAAATGAAACTCATCAAACAAGAGCTTCAAAGCCCATAAATTAATGCTCAATTTTCCTTGGTCTTTCTTTGATGGCATGCAATATATCTATACCTGGTAAAGAGCGTCACTCTGCAAAAGGCTCTTGTGGCCAACCTCCTGGTGCCTCCCAGCTTCGTTTTGTGTTCCTTCTGCGTTGGTTGCCATTGATGTAAATGATTTTTCTTACTTCTTTGATTTTTGTTTTGGGTTGTCTGCTAGATTTTTGTGCTCACCAAACAAATACAGTGAACCTGAGAAGAAATAAGGGACAGAGCAGGGGTATATATTGGAGCTAAGGTCCGGTTTGAATCGGTAAGAAGTTGTTGGCAATGGACCGCCCGCCAAACCGGTCGGGGGTTGGTGAGGACTCGATAAAGCATGAGGGGCTTTGGGTGAGTGAGAGAGGACCCCACTAATCAATTTTTGGGTGTCATTTTTTTTTTTTTGGGGGGGGAATAATTTTTGGGTGTCGTTTGGGTTCATTTGTTTTGGACTTGTAGTCTACGAGGTTTGGTCTTCAATTTTCATGACGTTATTATGGATATTTATGACATCTGAATTTTTGTATTTAAGTAGTAGGTAATAAGGGTATGTTTGGATATAACTTATTTTTTTGAAACTAAAAATTTATTGCTAAAAGTACTGTAGATAAAAGTAAAAATTAATTAAAATAGTATAGTAAAGTTCATAAATAGTGTCAAAAGTGCAGTGAGACTCATGAATAGTAACAAAAATAAACTGAATAGTAAAATAATTTATAATTTTAATCTATGTCCAAACGCACACTAGCTATTGTTCTTCAAGCTTAATATACACAAGTATTGAATTTAGAGTATTAGTATTTTTAGTTTTACATACTTTTAATGATTTTAGGTGCCACCAAAAAAAAAAAAAAGGAGTTTGGTTAAATATCCACATAATCCTAATTATGTATTGAAATAATTAATTATTATTCATATATATTATATATAATAATTGAGATTATTAATAATTAAAAATGAGTGATCAAATCATTAAAGGTAATATACCCAAAAGATCATAGATAAACATGGTCAAATTATCTAAGAAAAATTATAGACGTATGATAGAATGTTTCCACTTTAGTGTAAGATTTTTTTTTTTTTTTTTATAAAGCTTATTCATTGACGTGTAATTTTTTAAAATATGATTATATTGTTGTCAAATTTCAACCAAAAAAGAATCAAGCAGTACACCTAAGTATTTTGTTTTTTCGGAGTTTGATTAACAAAAGTAAATGAAACGGTCATAAATAAATAGTGGGTACTTGGAGTGGACATAGGGTATTGGAGTTAGGATTTCAATGATGGCTTCCATTCCTTTGGTGGAACCCACAAGCTTTATCGATGGAATCTCAACGTGGCAAATAGAGAGAGTTGGTGTATGGTTGGTGGTGGATGAAACTAGGCCCGTTTGGTGTCGTTTGATCTTTTATATACGGTAAGAGTTGGTGGCCACCTCCTCCTAAAAAAATCATGCCTTTTGTTTTAAAATAATAATCTAGATTCAACTTAGAGATGTTCTTGTTGGTAATTAGCATAAATAATAAAAATGCAATGAATTTTTTGGAATATTATTCTTGACTTGAAGCAATTATATTTCCAAGTTCTAACCACAAAATCCTTGATTTATTTACATTTTTATTAACTACCCATTGGCATTTTTATTCTGCACTATGATTAAGTTTGGATATGGAGAGATATAGGGTGCAACCATGACCCATGGTTGGATATTCAATAACCTTACCGTACATACATACTTCAATTATCATCTTTTTCTTCTTTTTTTGTTGTTGTTGTTTTGTGCGTGTGTGCGCGCGCCGAAGTACGTTAAATTGACTATACTTCATACATAAAGTGAAGGAGACCATGTTAATGGTTTCGAAAGTGAGTTCAAGTTCAACAGCCTACAAGCCGCTTGAGTAGGATGATTTTCTAAGTGAGCTGCACCTTTTATGAAAAATATGGTTTCATCAATATGTTGAAAATGGTCTAACAACAATCATTATAAGAGGAATGAAAAATTCACTAGAGAAAAAAAAAAAAAATTGTGTAAGACATTTTTTTTTTCCTGAAATTAATGTGACCCTATCCCTTATTTCTTTGATAAATGATTACTTAAAATTAAAGGGGACAACAATTGAGTTAATATAGGTATAGCACAATAGATTGGTTGCGAAATTAAATTCTAAAGGTTTCACCTTCATCAAATCTCTGAGAAGTTTTAGGCCCCTGTTGGTTGCTTTTATATTTTCATCAAACCAACCAAGTTGATTATTAAGTATGCTTTGGAATGGCAATTTAATTAGCAACTGTTCATACAACCTATATTGCAAGTAAATAAAAGTACGGAAAATAAAGTGGGCATGCAATATGGTTAATTATATAAGGGAATCCTTCGAGGGTTTATCAGTAACCACTCAATGAAATAATCTACTAAATAGAATGAAAGTAGACGATATAACATATTAATTCTAGTATTGCTACCTGCAATAGGATTTACTAAAGTGACCACACGCAACTTCAACCTTATTAAACTCTAGTATCTTGGATCTCTTCAATGCATGAATATCCTATTAGTGACTAACACCACAACAACAATTTGATTGTTGATGATATGCTTCCACTTCACAAAAACAGCAATCTCATATAAGATTGTATTGAAGTTCTTGCTTGGTACAAACCCTTGACACACACAAATGCAACAAGCCAACAATCTCTCTCTCATGTTTTTGATGGCCTAAGAAAGCCTTAAGTATGTTTTATCTCACTAGAGCACAAATACTAAGGATTTTAATGTCATTATGGATTTGAATTTGAAAATTTGGAATCATGTGTCTCAATCGATCAAGTAGTGTCAAGACTAGTATCAAGCTTAAGTGAATCTCGATTGGTCAAGCAACAATTGAGCTTGTAGTCGAGTCAATAGATTTAGCACAATTCTTGAGCATTTATTAAGTAGTCTCTTGTGTCTTCAACATGATCTTTAAATAAAATTTTTAGATACTAAGGACTTGCAAATTCAATTAATTTTGGCACATTTTGAATATGGTTTGCTAATGCATATTAACTTTTGACCCTATCATTAACAAAATATTGCTTGTGAATTTTTTGAAAAAGTACCTGTTTGTTTTACTATCTCAAACTCACATTTTTACAATTTAAACAACATTACACACATTTTCACACATTTTTTCACCCACACATATTTCAAAAAACTACAAATAACATTACTCAAATTACTCTACCAAACAAGGGTAAAACTATATAAGATCAAATTATTGAAATCAATGAGATAAGATGATCATTTACTTCTTTGGTAAGCCATTACTTGAAAGTTGAAACCTATGGGGACAGGTTGGATAGTTAATATAGTTAATTAGAGTGTCAGCGAAGCCAGACTGAAGGACCTCACCTATTTTTTTAATATTTTTTGAGCCTCAATAAGAGGTCGCAACAAAAGAATTAATCAAAACCGAAAATTTTTAAGCAAGGTTCACTATTACCTGTTAGGTGAGGACTGGGCCATTTTGCTTCAAGTCAAAGCCGTAGGGCTAACCACCACCGACAAGAACTACACCAGTGGGATAGTTATGAAGTGTGGACCAAAGGGTATATAAACTTGCCTCTTCCATATGATACGGATATATCATATATTGGCCAAAGTTGCTTTGTCCTTTTGTAACTTTGTAATTGTCACCTACCAGAAATAAAGAAAATAGAAATGGTAAAGTCGGTATCGGAACCAGTTTTACCAACCCCACTAACTTTTCAAACAGAGCCATCGCAGGAAGACAATATATAAGGTTCTTTATTTCTCCTCCTTTTTTTGAGCAAGAGTTTTTCTTTCCTACATAGATTTATTATTATTATTATTATTGGCTACAAAAACAAGTCAGTATAAATAAACTACACCAGATACAAGTCCTTTTATGAATGGCTTCTAACACAGCCTTAAGATCAGGGAGAGGCAGTTATGTAAACCCTATATAATAAGGGTGTGAGTGACATATATATTTCATGGGAACAATTTATACATATATTTCTAGTCATATATGCTAATATGCATGCACAATGGGTCAACACACTGAGATGAAAATAAGGTATATCTGCTTTGACTATCCATTCTCTTTGGTGAAACTCTTGCACTAATGATTATGTAGTCAAGGACACCAGGCGTGCACTTAATTCTTTTTGGTAAAGCTTCTCTACCAATTATTGTGTCCATGACATGGGGAGTAATTTTTTTTTTTTTTTAATTTCTAGTTTCTACCAAAGATTAAGAGTTTGTTTGCTTTAGCTTATTTGTAAATTTATTTTGTATATATTTGGTTAAGTATAAGTTTTAAAGTTTGGCTTCGTCTAGTTATATCTATATTTATACAGAATTAATTTTTTTTAAAAATAAAATAAGACAAATAAGCTCATCTAGAAATACCCTAATACTTTCTTCTTTTTTGAGTTAAAAGTCATAGAAAATTTTATTTCAAGAAATGTTATACCACCTAATTAACAATCTTTTATTGAATTAATATTTAAAAATTTTTATTGTTGAATTCTATGTTATCTATGTTCTTAACACGCACGCTAAATTTCATACACTAATCGAATATTATTATTAACTATTTGATTCATAAACTCATATTTATGCATAATTTCAAAATACAAAAAAATTGAAATTGAAATTTTTTATAAATTATATAGCAATTGATCTAAGATTATCTTAAAATTTGCAAGTACAGAGAATATAAGAAGAAAATATAATCAAACGGTAGATTTGTTAAATTTCAAATAAAAAAATAAAATAAAATGTAGTGGTGTAACATTGATCTCATATATTTATCCCATTATTGAATTACTTTTTTTTTTCTATTTTCTTAACATGCATGCCAAATTTTGAGCGAATCAAATATTATTAACTATTAAATTTATTAACTAATCTTTAGAAAAAAAAATTATAGTTAGTCATAATATTTGATTGTAAGCCATAACAATTGGTAATTACCCTTCAAGTGATATACCATTTCTTTTACTATTACATTTTTTTTTTATCACAACTTAATGAAATGTGCTATTATAATTGGTGAACCATTATTTTCACATATATTTACCATTTTTTCTTCACTACTCATAGTTGCACACGTCAAGATTGTGAATTTGTGGCATAAATTCCGTGCCCATAAACTTTCTCAATGATACACGCCCTCTAAAAAATTAAATTAAGTCTAGGTATATAATTTTTGCCCCAATTCGATGAAATAGTTGAATATGAGTGGTTGACAATCAATTTTAAATGGACTCACCACTTATAGTTAATCACATAATTGGTGAACAATTACTTTCACTGTAGTTTCACATATACTTACCATTTTTTCTTTACTACTCATAGATGCACATGTCAAGATTGTGAAGTTGTGGCAAAAATTTCGTGCCCATAGACTTTCTCAATGATACACACCCTCTAAAAAATTAAAATAAGTTTAGGTATATAATTTTTGCCCCAATTTGATGAAATAATTGAATATAAGTGGTTTACAATCAATTTTAAATTGACTCACCACTTCTAGTTAATCACTTCAATAAGTTGGGTAAAAGTTGTCTCACTTTTAAAAAGTTGTAGCAAAAAGTGTCACTCACTCTTTAAGCTTTTTTGAGTTTAATATTATGAAGAAATTAATAAAATTTAAGGTGGATGTACAGATGGGGTTTGGCTTACCTCCAGTACTTTTTAAACTAGAGATCTCATTTTATTTTAAATACACAATGACAAGTGGCAGTAGGTTTTAATTTCCACCTTTTATTTAGTTAATGGGTGATGTGGAAATTTCTCATTAAAACAAAAGGGGATTTTAGTTAAAAAAGTACTGGAAGTAAGCCAAACCCATACAAATGCATGTACTGACTACTGTGCTTTTAGCAATTGAAAAAAATTAAAACTTTTTTTTTAATATACTCTTTTCTATCGTACTTTTAATAAATGAATAATATTCAAAACAACGTTGTTGTTTTTCTTAGTACTGTGGTAGGCCTTTTTGCAACTGCTAGCTGGGCTGCCTCCTGCCACACTATGGCTTAATGGTTCTGGGTAGGAGAGTCAGGATTGGCTTGACTGCAATACACCCCAAGCCAGCTTGTGCACAAACTAAAGCCCCTTTGCTAAAATTTTGATCACATTCCCATGGTAGAGGAAACTGTTACAAAAGAGTTACGGTAGGTAGGTGTAATATAATAACAATAAAAAGAAATATGCCTATTGTCAGCTAGAAATCAGGAAATACTGAACGAAACAAAAGAAGAAGCAACGCAGCAATATAAATGCAATATAAACAAGATGATAACAATAAAGAAAAAGGAAATAACACCTGTGGGGGGTGAAAGCTCAACCTAATATATTGGGCCTAGGGCCCTATTTGAAGATTACTGTATGCCCGAAGAGAGGGAAGTATTCAAGAAAGAGTCTATGCTTAAGAAATATACCTGGAGGCGAAGAAAGGGGTAGTCCGAAGAGATCATCAATGGTCCGAAGAGATCATCAATGGTCCGAAGAGACCATTATCCTCGGATACAAAGAGCCTTGGCCGGGCGGACACCTGGGAGGTTCAAGTAACCTTTCTAATGACTTTGATGATAAAGGCAAGCTTCAGGCACGTGTGGAGATGATAGGAACGGAAAAATATCTAGAAGACAAGTTGCAACCACCATATTAAATGCACTACAACTGCTTTTCTGGCCGCATTAATGTGGAGAAGACTCCTGAACAGTATAATCTCAGCTACTATCACTCACATAGAGCTAAAGAAGGTACCTGATGAGACATGTGCTCAAGTGGATGCCTAGATGAAGAACAAGTGGACGATGAAGATGATGAGAGAGGGTGCTATATAAAGAGAAGAGACCTCTGGTAATAGGGGATCGGAACAAAAAAGGGAGAGAAGAAGAAAATAACTTTACTGTAGCTCTAAGAATTGTAACCAACTTTCATTCAATAAAATACCTCTTCGGACGTTCACGTTTGCATTTGTTCTAGCATGATTGCATGTTAGTTCATCCGTAAATATCATAGTTCATTACTGTTTAATTCACAACTAGTCCAGCTCTTTCACCCATTCTCTACAAATTTATTGTTCAGGGTTCATTAGGCTCATAATACGAACCTATTGGGCTTGGGCTACAAATATTGACCCTACAATTGGCGCCGTCTATGGGAAGAGCTTGTGCAGGGGTGAAAACAACAGTAGGTGATGGCAGAACAAGGTCAACAGCAAGCAGAATCTAGGGCATCCCAACACGTTGACCCTTTTCTTAACTTAGAAAGGAGACAAGATCGTGAGGGTAGTGCACACACTGTGCATACTGGCCAAAGCCAGTCACATGGCGGAAGTCACGTGTCCCATGCAGAGAAGAACCGGGATTTGCAACTACAAGTTGAAAAATTGAAGAGGGAGTTGCGCCATGCAAAAAGGAAACAGATTTCTTCGTATTCTGATGAGGATTCCGATAACGAGCAGGACGTCACTTACCAGCAGAAGTCTCGAACACCAGTCAGTGAATCCTTCTCCTACGAGGAGGAGCCTCACCGTAAGAGGCAACCAAGAAGCCCATCACCTAGAGGCGTAGGGAACGATGCTATGAGCAGGGCTTTGAATCCGATCTCTAGGTCACCTTTCACGCGCAGGATTGAAGAGGCGAGACTTCCTCGGCGTTTTAACCAGCCGACATTCACCATCTATAATGGTAAGACAGATCCGGTGGAACATGTGAGTCACTTCAATCAAAGGATGGCTGTCTACTCTAGAGATGAAACTTTGATGTGTAAGGTTTTCCCCTCCAGTCTTGGGCCGGTTGCAATGAGGTGGTTTGACAGCCTGAAGGCGGACTCCATCAATTCCTTTAAAGAGCTCACCCAGGCATTTGGTTCACGCTTTGTCACATGCCGAAGAGTAGCCAGGCCCTTATCTTCACTGCTATCCTTGAGCATGCAGGAGGGTGAGACCCTGAAGGCTTATTCGAATAGATACTGGGAGATGTTCAATGATATGGAGGGTAACTCTGACGCAATGGCCCTAAGCACGTTCAAGCTCGGCCTTCCTACTGACCATGGTTTAAGGACGTCCTTATCTGGTAAACCAGTTACTAACATGCGTCAGCTCATAGACCGTATAGAAAACTATAAAAGAGTTGAAGAAGATCAGCAGCAAGGGAAGGGAAATGACAAGGTTATCCCCCAGGAGAGGAGGGATTTCAGGTCGGACCGTTACAATAGCAGTAAACCAAGGAGAGATTTCGCTGGGCAATCGGGATCAATAAATCCTCAAGCGGTTAACACTGTATTCAAAGAGCCAGTACACCAAGTCTTGGAAAAGATCAAGAATGAACCATTCTTCAGGTGGCCGAACAAGATGGTGGGAAACCCTGAGAGGCGCAATCATAATCTCTACTGCCAGTACCATCAAGACCATGGGCATACCACGGAGGATTGCAGGAGCCTGTGGGATCACTTGGACCAACTGGTCCGTGATGGTAAATTAAGACACCTCTTGCACCCCTCCAGCGGCCGAGGAAGGTAGATGGGCTCAGGGCCACGAATAGATGACTCTTCAAAGCTGCCATTAGGAACTATTAACGTCGTCTTCGCCGCACTGGGAAGAACAGGATCCTGGCCATTGAAGGTCATGTCGGTAGTCCGATCACCCGTAGGGGATTTCGGCTGAGGTCCGAAGAGAGTTAAGTCTGGTGCTCCACTGATTATAGGGTTCTCAGACGAAGACAAGATTGGCACCATCCAACCCCATGATGATGCGTTAGTCATCACCCTCAGAATTGGAGGGTATGATGTGAAGAGGGTAATGGTGGACCAGGGTAGTGCTGTGGAGATAATGTACCCTGATCTCTACAAGGGGCTAGGCCTAAAACCCTAAGACTTAACACCATACAATTCCCCCTTGTGAGTTTTGAAGGAAGGGTTGTCACCCCAAAATGCCAGGTATGCTTACCTGTGCAGACCGGCTCTGAGGTGGTAGAAGTGGATTTTGTAGTTGTGGACGTGTATTCGCCCTATATGGCAATCGTAGCCAGACCTTGGCTTCATACACTGGGGGTTGTTTCCTCTACTTTGCATCAGAAAGTCAAGTACCCATCTGAAGGACAAGTTTGTGAGATCCGAGGAGATCAGTCTACAGCCCGACAATGCTTAGTGGCTGCCATCCAACATGAGCCCGAAGCCGAGTCCTCGTCCAGGGCCGAAAGGGGTTTATAGCAGTTAAAGTCTCGGGTATTGCCCGTTGAAGATCCAAACGAGGGCGCTCGATGCGAAGATTTAGTGAAAGTTGTTATTAGAGACGATCCTGAAAAGTTCTTTCAAGTCGGATCTCAGCTGCCTCTTCAGGAGAAGGAAGAGCTAATAGAGTTACTCAAGAGGAATCTTGACGTGTTTGCCTGGAATGCTTACGAAGCCCTAGGAGTGGATCCCTAATTCATTTGCCACCATCTCTAAGTCAACCCATTGATTATTCCCAAGAAGCAGCCTCTTCGGCGTCCATCTAAGGAACATGCAGATGCAGTGAGAGAAGAGGTAGCAAAGCTCAAACAAACTGGAGCTATTAAAGAAGTTTTCTACCCGGAGTGGTTAGCGAATACTGTGGTAGTGAAGAAGAAAAACGGGAAATGGCGAGTCTATGTAGACTTCACTGACTTAAATAAGGCTTGTCCTAAGGATCCATTCCCCATGCCAAAAATTGATCAGCTTGTGGATGCCACTGTCGGCCACCCTCGGATGAGCTTCCTGGATGCTTTTCAAGGTTACCACCAGATGCCACTAGCCCTGGATGACCAGGAGAAGACTGTTTTCGTCACCCCTATTGGTAACTACCACTATAAGGTGATGCCATTTGGCTTGAAAAACGCGGGGTCTGCCTATCAAAGAATGATGACGAGGATGTTTGAGCCACAACTGGGTAAAAATATCGAGATTTATATAGATGACATGGTGGAGAAAAGCAAGATTGTTGCTGAGCATATGAAGGACCTTGAAAGTACCTTTGAAGTCCTTAGAAAGTACAAGCTGCGCCTAAATGCTTCCAAGTGCTCATTCGACGTGGGGTCTGGCAAGTTTTTGGGGTACATGGTGACTCACAGGGGAATTGAGGTTAACCCCGACCAGATAAAGGCCATCAACAATTTACAAGCTCCTCGGAATCCCAAGGAGGTTCAGAAATTGACTGGAATGACCGTTGCCCTGAATCGATTTATCTCTCGATCAGCAGACAGGTGTCGGCCCTTTTTCTCTCTACTCAATAAGTGGAAGGGATTCAAGTGGACTGAAGAATGTGTTTTGGCCTTTCAGCAACTTAAAGATTATCTAGCTCAGCCACCAATCATGTCCAGGCTTGAGCCAGACGAAGTATTGTTTGCCTACATTGCTGTAGCTCCCTATGCGGTGAGCTTGGTGTCAATACGATCAGATTGTGGTGTGCAAAGACCGGTTTATTACGTAAGTAAGTCGCTGCATGAGGCCGAGATCCATTATTTGCCATTGGAGAAGGCTATCCTAGCAGTAGTGCTTGGTACACGAAAGCTACCTCACTATTTCCAAGCCCATACGGTCATTGTTCTCACTCAGCTCCCACTCAAGGCTATACTCCGGAACGCTGACTACACTGAACGGATTGCTAAATGGGGTACGATCTTAGGGGCTTTCGATATAAAATATATGCCCCGCACATCGGTCAAGGGCCAGGTCCTTGCGGATTTGGTGGCTGAGTTCACGGAGCCCCAACTAGAAGAAGTAACGCCTACGTCGGACATGGATGAAAAATCAGTTGGCATGATCTCTCAACAAAGCCCCTCACATTGGGAAGTATACGTTGATGGTGCTGCAAACCAGAAAGGTTCTGGAGTGGGATTAGTACTGATATCCCCTGAAAGAATCATCATCGAAAAGTCATTAAGGCTGGACTTCTCGGCAACGAATAATGAGGCGGAGTACGAAGCTCTGCTCATGGGAATGGCTATGGTTCGAAAAATGGGAGGAAAGTCAGTGGAGCTGTTCTCGGACTCGAGATTAGTCGTCGGGCAGGTTCAAGGTGAATTCGAGGCAAAGGATGAAAGAATCCAAGGATACTTGAGCCGAGTTAAATGTCTGCAATCGGAGTTCGACTCTTTCAGTTTGTTACACATCCCCAGAAGTGGTAACGCACATGCTGATTCTTTGGCCACACTCGCTACCTCTTCGACACAAAATTTGCCGAGAATTATCCTCGTCGAGGATTTGCATGGGCCTACTGAGGCGAGAAGAGAGGTAGTCCAAGTTCACCAAGTCAGGACCGGGGTCTGCTGGATAGATCCTATAGTTAAATTCTTGAAAGAAGATATTTTGCCTGAAGAAAGGGGGGAAGCTAATAAAATTCGAAGGAAGGCGACCAGATTCTGGCTATCCAAGGACCAGGAATTATACAAACGCTCCTATTCGGGACCATACTTGTTATGCATGCATCCTAAAGCGGCTGAGCTATTACTAGAAGAATTACACGAAGGAATCTGTGGGAGCCACACTGGAGGCAGATCCTTGGCTCACCGAGCCCTCACTCAAGGCTATTGGTGGCTGAAGATGCAAAAAGAAGCCCACGAGTAGACATGGCAAAACGGGTCAGAATTTTCTGACCCGACCCGAAAAATACCCGACCCGAACCCGATTTTTTTGACCCGAAGCAAAAACGGGTTGACCCGTGACCCGACCCGTGTTTTTTGCGGGTCAACCCGACCCGACCCGACCCGAACCCGAACCATTTTTTTAAAACTTTTTTTTTTGGGTAAAAAAATAGTAAAACTAAGACAATATTGGTTTAATTGTTTATTGTGAACTTTAAGGAAACAATTGATACATTTACATAACTATATGCAAATTAATTGAAAGATAAATGGTTGAACATTCTGTAATGAGTAAATATTTTTAGATATCAAATAGCAAAGTACATGCCAAGATAATCTGGTTACAGTAGAGTTAAAAACATAGATTTAAAATTGTAGACATGTGAGAAATATTCATAAGTGTGAAAATAGTGAAGCTAAAGTATTAAATTAGCATAAATTATGAATACTTAGACCTATTTTTTTAATAATTTATGTCCAAAATAAACGGCTTTTCAAAATAAATTATGATATTTCCTAGAGTGTGTGTTGCTTAACAATAATATGATATTCATAAAAGAGACCATGTATAAATAAGTAAGCAATCAAATTTTAAAGTATATCTCAAATTGAAATAGAGTGTTAACCACAACTGATAATAGATTATAAACTTAATTTTCAAGATTGTAAATTTCTTATATGTTTTTATTCTTTATCAAATGAGTTATCCAATAAGTCATTTGTAATTTTGTTTTATATTTGGAATGTTGATATTGTGTAGAAATAAAACTTGTGTATTTGTTTTACTTATCTTTGTGTTATTTTGTTTTAGATAGTAATGTTAGGATTTGTATAATTTTAAAATTATTGAATAAGTATTAATAAGTTTAACTGAGTTCATTCTTGATCTAAGTGGTGAATTCAAAATAATACATTTTACATCAAGTAATTTGTTGCATAACTTTCCAAATGACAGTTATAAAAATAATTCAAAACTTGATGTTGTTTTCTATATAAAAATAAAAAAATTCATGTGAAAAATACGGGTCAACCCGACCCGCAACCCGATTTTGACCCGCTTAAAATGACCCGTTTTTGACCTGTGACCCGTTTGACCCGCAACCCGATTGACCCGACCCGACCTGCCCGTTTTGCCATGTCTACTCACGAGTATGTTAAAAAGTGCGATTAGTGTCAGCGATTTGCCCCAAACATTCATCAACCAGGGGGAACTCCTAATCCGCTATCTAGCCCATGGCCTTTCGCCCAATGGGGCTTAGATATCGTGGGACCATTCCCTAAAGCTGCAGGAAACAAGAAATACCTTCTGGTCGGCACAGACTATTTCACCAAGTGGGTCGAAGCTGAGCCTCAGGCCAACATCAGAGATGTAGACGTGCAAAGGTTTGTGTGGAAGAATATTGTTACTCAGTTTGGGGTTCCTCATACTCTCGTCTCGGACAATGGCCTGCAGTTCGATAGCAAGGCATTCAGGAGTTATTGTAGTGAGCTGTGAATCATAAACAGATACTCCACCCTTGCTTATCCCCAGGGTAATGGGCAAGCAGAAGCTGTCAACAAGGTCATAGTAAATGGCTTAAAGAAGAGGCTAGACGATGCGAAGGGCAAATGGGTGAAGGAATTGCCACATGTACTTTGGGCTTACAGAACTACGCCTCGCAGATCTACTGGAGATACCCCTTTCTCAATGACCTATGGGGCTGAAGCTGTCATACCTTTGGAAACCGAGTTCCCAACACTGAGGACTAGTTCATTCAGTCCGACCAGTAACAATGAGCAGCTAGAGAAGAGTTTGGACCTGATTGATGAAAGGAGAGAAAATGCAATGGTTCAACTGGCCCATTACAAACAACAGCTCAAGCAAGGCTACGATGCCAACGTAAAGCTGAGGCCTCTAGAACCTGGCGACTTGGTGCTGAGGAAAGTTGTCGGGACTGCAAAGAACCCAGCTTGGGGAAAGTTAGGACCCAATTGGGAAGGGTCATATCGTATTACTTCAGGGGCCGGCATTGGGGCGTATTTTCTAGAAGACTTGGACAGTCATGTAATACCACGCCATTGGAATGTAAATAACCTCAAAATGTACTATTATTAATCGAATCTTTTCTTCAATCAACATGTCAATTCGTTACATGAAGTCTTCTCTCAAGTGTTTAAACTTAAATCCAATCATGTCTGTAGTCTTCGG
This sequence comes from Quercus aquifolioides, assembly GCA_019022515.1. Taxonomy (NCBI): domain Eukaryota; kingdom Viridiplantae; phylum Streptophyta; class Magnoliopsida; order Fagales; family Fagaceae; genus Quercus; species Quercus aquifolioides. The sequence continues at coordinate 40,356,674 of CM032332.1, forward strand.
ACCAGATGATTTGGATTAGTTAACACTCCGTTACAGTTCTCTAAGTGTTTAAACTTAAATCCAATCATGTCTGTAGTCCTCAGACCAGATGATTTGGGTTAGTTAACACTCGGTCAAGGTTCTCTCAAGTGTTTAAACTTAAATCCAATCATGCATGTAGTCCTCGGACCAGATGATTTGGGTTAGTTAACACTCGTTCAAGGTTCTCTCAAGTGTTTAAACTTAAATCCAATCATGCCTATAGTCCTCGGACCAGATGATTTGGGTTAGTTAACACTCGTTCAAGGTTCTCTCAAGTGTTTAAACTTAAATCCAATCATGCCTGTAGTCCTCGGACCAGATGATTTGGGTTAGTTAACACTCGTTCAAGGTTCTCTCAAGTGTTTAAACTTAAATCCAATCATGCCTGTAGTCCTCAGACCAGATGATTTGGGTTAGTTAACACTCGTTCACAGTTCTCTAAGTGTTTAAACTTAAATCCAATCATGCCTGTAGTCCTCGGACCAGATGATTTGGGTTAGTTAACACTCCGTTACAGTTCTCTAGGTGTTTAAACTTAAATCCAATCATGCCTGTAGTCCTCAGACCAGATGATTTGGGTTAGTTAACACTCGTTCAAGGTTCTCTCAAGTGTTTAAACTTAAATCCAATCATGCCTGTAGTCCTCGGACCAGATGATTTGGGTTAGTTAACACTCGTTCAAGGTTCTCTCAAGTGTTTAAACTTAAATCCAATCATGCCTGTAGTCCTCGGACCAGATGATTTGGGTTAGTTAACACTCGTTCACGGTTCTCTAAGTGTTTAAACTTAAATCCAATCATGCCTGTAGTCCTCGGACCAGATGATTTGGGTTAGTTAACACTCCGTTACAGTTCTCTAGGTGTTTAAACTTAAATCCAATCATGCCTGTAGTCCTCGGACCAGATGATTTGGGTTAGTTAACACTCCGTTACAGTTCTCTAGGTGTTTAAACTTAAATCCAATCATGCCTGTAGTCCTCGGACCAGATGATTTGGGTTAGTTAACACTCGTTCTCGATTTTCATAAGTGTTTAAACTTAAATCCAATCATGCCTGTAGTCCTCGGACCAGATGATTTGGGTTAGTTAACACTCCGATACAGGTCCTCTAAGTGTTTAGACTTACATTCGACCATAACCGTAGTCCTCGGACCGGATCATTTGGGCTAAGAAGCATCTTCGTACAATTACTGTTAATGTTTGAATTTATCGTGCCTGAAATTCTTGGATGCATTTAACTTTAATTTATAGCTAGACTCCTCAGTTAGAAATATGCTCTGCACACATTCAAGAAAGCCTGTGAAACTTTCATCTCACTTATCGTTTTCATTACTTATTAATAACTCTTGTATAAACCACTCTCTTCGGTATTGATTTAAGTCACTGGCCTTATTATCATGATATCATGGTTAAGTTCACCTATACTATTATAATCATATGGTTTAAGCTGTTTGCAATAACGGTGAGACTTATAATTTAAGCAACAAGGATATTGAATGTAAAAGAGAGGATTTCATTAATCAAAATAAAGTGGTTTACAAGCCCTTACTTAAAAAAAAAAAAAAAAAAAAAAAAAAAAAAAAAAAAAAACAACTGAACTAGGTTATATAAAAGTACAAAATAAAAACTCCTAGTCATATTAAGTCTTCGTCTGAGCAGTCGGGGGATCAACTGTCTGAATGGGCTGGGCAGCAGCAACGTCCGGGACTTGTTCTTTGTCTTTCTCTTGAGTACCCTCAGACTCTTTAGTTGCTTCAGCTGGAGCAAGAGGAGCCTGGCCAGCTAGGGGCTGCTCCTGAGCTTCTGAGAGTTCACGGATGTCTGGATCATAATATATACTCCCAGGTAGCCTCAAGGGGGAATCTGCAGTAACCCCAGCAGCATCCAGTGTTTTTCCCCACGTTATATCACAGTAGTCTTGGCCAACCGAGGCAAACTACTCAGTAAGGCAGAGTTTGGTCTCCTCCATCCCCAGCTGATATGCTGCTTTCCTTTCAGCCTCGACTGCCTCCTTAGCCAGCTGAGCATCCTTCTGAGCTAGCTTGGCAGTCTCCTTGGCTTTCTGAAGTTCAGCTCGAAGTTGCCCTACAAGTGCTTTCTCAGTTGCCAAGTTAATCTCGGTCATATTCAGCAGCTTGCGTTGCTCTTCGGCCTGTTTCTCAGCATTCTTCAGGCCCGCGTCAAGACTATTCCGCTGATTGGTCATCTCCTTCAACTGCTCGGAAAGCAGAGAATAGTCCTCCTTTAGGCTGCCCAAAAATCTTTCTGCCTCAGATTGAGATTGGGCCACTGCCTGGGTTTCAAGATAGGACTTCTGGTTTCAAGATAGGACTTCTTGTTCCACTCTTCGGCCACATAAATCTGCTGGGTGATCTATACAATAAAAATTTACACGAAACGAAGAGAAGGGGTTAGTTTAAAAATTAGGGTCAGCACCTTAATTAAGCGGATCAATTCACTTACCATAGCTATATCCCTCTTAAGGGATAGGAAGAGCTCATGTTGGTTGAAGCGCCTATAGGAGTCTATGTCCTTTGGAAGGAGAAGTGGCTGCTCCAACGCCTCAGCAACAAGACCTGCCCTTCCCCCATCGTAATTTCTGAGGGAGGTATCCCAGGGGATGGAGGCACCATTCAACTCTAGTCTTGGGGACCAAATGCGAGGCCCTCGGCGCACATCAGCAACATGAGGGTCATCTCGGCTCTCAGTAGATAAGGCCCTCTTGTTCCGGTGGTCTTTCACCACCTTCTGTTGCTTGGTCCCTTTTGGTGGCAACACATTCCTTTCTTTAGTTTCAAGGAGGGGCCTCTTCTTCTTCAGATCCTGTATGGGCTTCAGGCCGGGGTCAGGAACCTGGGATGGTGGTGGAGGCAGACTCACCACGGGTTGGGACGTACCAGTCCCTTTCTGCTCAGCCTTCTTACCCCTATTCTTCATTAAGTTCCTCAAATCCGCCATATCTTTCTCGTCCAAAGAGTCTTCTGGAAGAGCAGCTATCAAAACTGGACGGACACTCGACTGCCTGTCAATTTCCTCCTCGGCGTCAGAAACTTGTATCACCTGAACCCCTTCTGAAGCCTCTCCTTCAAACTTGAACTCGTCAATCTGCTCGTTGAGTGAGGGGGTTGAAGAAGCAACTCTTTCCTCTGCCGCAGCTCGCTCAAGAGGAACCTGCTGAATTGGTTAAAGGAGCAGGGGTACACCCTGTAGATTGGGATGTGGCACGGGTAGAAGATCGTACGGTGCTAAAAAGCCTTTCCGACCAACGTCTACGCGATTGAGACGATAATCTCCCTGTATTATCGCGTTGCCGACCGGCTGAAAATCCTTCGGCTTCGCCGTGTAACCAAGAATAAGAGGAACCGACCGGAGCTGCCCGTCCTCACTTACAAAGATTTCTAATCTTAATAAATAGTTAAGCGCGGCAACGTTTGTGAGGTTGAGCCGGGGAGAAACGTGGTCTCTGTCTGTTAAACATCACAGCAGAACTTAGTCAGAAACTTGAAAATAACGATGCAAAGAGAAGGAAAATTTGTTAAAAGGTGGAGATCCTAAACCTACTGTTAGTAAACCTAAATCTGGCATGTCCCACCGGGCTCTCCTAACTTGGTTGGGCAATGGAGACCGTCATGCCACGCGCCCGAGACGATCACATAGTCGTCTTTCATCCCTTTGTTAGATTTGGGGAGGCAGGAGAGGAGCCTAACAACATCGGATCGGGATATAAGATAATATCCCGCCCCTTGCTGGCTATGACACTCGTACATGTGTACCACGTCACGCCAGGTGAGCCCCAATCCTAGATGACGGTTCAAATCGTCAATGGCCCCTAAGATTCTAAAGACGTTGGGCGCACATTGGTCAGGACTATGCCTATGGTTTCGGAGGTAATTACAGATAATGGGGCCGATAGGGATAGTCATCCCCCCTTCTATGAAGGCGATGATGGGAACTACAACTTCGCCCGTCTTTCGATCTGTTAGTATTCTTTCCGGAGAGCAATACTTCAAACCCACATCTTGAGGTATGCGATGTGTGGCCCTAAATTTCTCCAACTGGGCGGGGCTATCCACCATATACTGGAATTTACCCATCGCACTTAAACAGAAAGGTAGAAGTACTAAACGAATTGATTGGAGAATGATTATTTGAAGACTGAGGAGTTGTCCGAAGAGGTAACAAGAGGCTTAGAGGTCGAAACTTACGCAAACTAGATCAGAGAATAATCCTCGAACCCGCAGAAAAAATTCTTACAGAATCTAGGGAGGGCTATGATCGGTGATTAGAAGAACTTGGGGGATTCAAGTGCTTGAGTTCGCTGGGCGCTTTGAGAGTTTGCGAAGTAAGGAAGAAATAACCTCTTTTGAGACTTTATATGGGAGCAAGCGAAAGGGCAGGAGTCACCCCGCCCAAATTCTGAAGAGGAATCATGTCCGTTGGATCAATAGCCCACCGTTGGATACCAAAGACAAAACGCCGCCTGGAGTAATTGATAGTGCTTTGGGAATACTGAAATGACAGCCGCATTTATGAGGCGCCTACTTCTATGCCCACACGCGTGTAAGTTCAGATATTTTTGTTGTTTCAAACTGCCCTTTCGTGATAAGTCAAAATCCTATTTTTTCTCCTCGGATGCGAGGGAAAAACTAAAATTTTGAGGGGCTATTATGGGGGGTGAAAGCCTAACCTAACCTATTGGGCCTAGGGCCCTATATTTGAAGACTACTGTATGCCCGAAGAGGGGGAAGTGTTCAAGAAAGAGTCTGTGCTTAAGAAATATACCTGGAGATGAATGAGGGGGTAATCCGAAGAGATCATCAATGGTCCGAAGAGATCATTATCCTCGGATACGAAGAGCCTTGGCCGGGCGGACACCTGGGAGGTTCAAGTAACCTTTCTAATGACTTTGACGATAAAGGCAAGTTTCAAGCACGTGTGGAGATGATAGGAACGGAAAAATATCTAGAAGACAAGCTGCAACCACCACATTAAATGCACTGCAACTGCTTTTCTGGCCACATTAATGTGAGGAAGACCCCTGAACAGTATAATCTCAGCTACTACCACTCACAGAGAGCTAAAGAAGGTACCTGATGGGACATGTACTCAAGTGGATGCCTAGATGAAGAACAAGTGGACGATGAAGATGATGAGAGAGGGTGCTATATAAAGAGAAGAGACCTCTGGTAATAAGGGATCGGAACAAAAAAGGGAGAGAAGAAGAAAATAACTTTACTGTAGCTCTAAGAATTGTAACCAACTTTCATTCAATAAAATACCTCTTCGGACGTTCACGTTTGCATTTGTTCAAGCATGATTGCATGTTAGTTCACCCGTAAATATCATAGTTCATTACTGTTTAGTTCACAACTTGCCCAGCTCTTTCACCCACTCTCTACAAATTCATTGTTCAGGGTTCATTGGGCTCATAATCCGAACCTATTGGGCTTGGGCTACAAAAATTGACCCTACAACACCAATGCTTAATCAATAAAATGAAAGGAAGAATGATCAGTCTGCCATGCTTGGTTGTCCTACAGGGTTAAGTTCAAGAAGGGAACCACTTCTTCAATATGGGTAACCTCACGGAGAGATTCTGCTACAGAAATTACCCACTTTGAGAGAATGGGCCTAAATGGTTTATCCTCAAATTCCTTAATCATTGCTAGAGGGTAGGCCTTTAGAGGGAGAGAAATGATTAGCCTATTGGTGCATGCCTGCTACCACACTCTTGCCTACTCTTTGTTTTGCTTTTCTAACTCTCTTTTCCTTCTAAGTTTTCTATTCTGTTTTCCACTCTCTTCTTTCGTTGTTCTCTTATGGTGTTGTTATGTTATCTCCTTTCCTTCTTGTTCTGTTTCCTGTGCATGGCAGAGGACCCTTTTATATTGCCTGCTATGATGGCTTTTTACTATTTTACAGTTTAACCGCTTTTGTCTGAGTGTGGATGTCCTTCCAGACCACCCACTGGTCTGTCAGCTGCACAGCCACCATCACTTACCTATGTTGGCCGTGCCATATCCCATTACCAGACAAAGAGTCTTATTTTGTTTGCTTGCTCATCATGGCATTCTCTCACTATCCCTAACGGCATGCACCTAGTGATTCCAACTCATATTTTCCTCTTTTGGGTAATATGTCATCCTAGCAAGATATTTCTCCCAAAAGAGTTTGAGTGGGAACCCCAAAATAGGCTCTCCTCTTCTCTCCTTCTCCCCACCACCAGACCATACCCTCTCTTACCTCTGACCCATGGCCCACCATTCTTGTATTGGCTGGGTACAGGTTGGTGGTGCCTGAGCCTTGTGCGTGCTTCACTTCCATGTGTGTCCATGGCTTGTCAGTTGCTTATGCGTTTTTCATGACCTGAAGGCTTGTTTGTACATTTTGCTGCTCGTTCTTGACCTCTTGTGGCGTGAATGGGTCTTTGAGCCTTTGTTCTTTATGTCTCACTTCCTTCCTAGGCTGGGCCTTGCTTGATTGTGGATTTTTTCTTCTCTAATCCATTATTTGCCCCTTTCGTGGGTATGTTAGCACTTCTACCATGCCATTCTGTCACTACTGTTGTGCTATTGTTTGACCTGTGCTTGCTGGGCCTTTTTTAGGCCTGCTGTAAGCTTTCCCTTTGCTTTAATTCTAGTGGCCTAGTATTATCATTGGGCTAGTATTCATGCTATTTTGGGCTTCCTTGGCCCATTCCATTGCTTCTGGGCTTCCTTAGCCCATTTCCTTTCCTTGGGCATCCTCGGCCCGTTTCCTTTCCTTGGGCATCCTCGGCCCATTCCAATTCTTTATTCCCATAGGCCTTTGCTAAGTCTTTTGGGCTTCCCCGACCAAAATTACCTTATCCTTTACTTTTGGGGTTTATGGGCTTTCCCACCAACCCATTACTCACTTAATTCATTACTTAGGGCCTCTTTGGCCCATCCTTGCTTGCTTTCTATTTCTCATAATGCTTATGGGTTTACTACTTCTTTCTCTAGGCTCCTTTGGGCCCGCTTGCTTTTTTTGAGGCCTATTTGCTATTTTCTAGGCCTATGATCCATTATTCCTGCTATTCAGGCTTAATAGTTTTCTTCTCAATTTACTAACTCTCATCCTCCCATATTGTTGGACTTCTTCTTGTTATTGGGTCTCCTTGCCATAGTGGGCATCAACAAGTACATGTTTAGTAAATTAGTATAGCTTAAAAAGTCAAGGGATTTTTTTTCTTCTTAAATTGATAACTTATGTACAAAATTTTAAAGCCAAAAGTTGGAGTATATTTATACTTTTATATAATTTACTATATTTAAACAAAACTAATCAATGAAAACATCTTGTCCAAAAAAAAAAAAAAAATCAACATTTTAACACTGTTTTTGTTAATAGGTGTACCCAGCCTCGGCCGGCACAAAAATAAAGGAAAAATTATGTTCTACCTTCCATCTATGAGTTGTGACCTTTAAAACGCAGCTATCTTTGACTGGACAGAAAGCCTCTTTTCATAATTTATGTCTAAATTTTCTTATTTCATTCTATATTTGAATGGCATATATAATTTATGAATAGTCTGCTCAATGGGGCATTTATCTACAACAAATTCCAAGTAGATTCTCCAAACTATGCTAATAGAAGATAGTCTGCGGACGGCATTTATTCAAGTTGTGTTTCTGTATAGTCCTTAAAAGCCTGTAAACTAGTTTTGATCTTTTTTTTTTCTTTTTAATGTCAACCTTATTTCTATTGACTTCAATATCAGAATTTAGAACTTTAAAAATGTATGTTTTTAGTAATACCCAGTTGAAAAAAATTGAATATTCTAATGCAATTTTGATGAGCAACAAATTACTTCTATATATGTTCAACTGCCAGCAAAGTTGTGGTATCTATCCAATTGCTCAATATTGTATTTTCTAATTATTGACTGTCTAAACTGATTTATCAGATAGGTGAAGATATTTTCATCTATATGTATTTTTTTGTGGGTGAATTCATCTATTATATTCAATCATGGAAATAATAGTTTCAAATTTTAATTTTTAAGGAGTGGGAAGTGTTGCAAAAAGATGGGTCTATTTTGTGGTTATAGGTGACCCCTTCACAAAATGAACTAGAGGAAACAATTTTATTTTTTGAGGAAAAAGGAAACAAATTAAGTGTAACTTCTCATGCTATTGTGATGACACTATATATCTTTTCTTTCTTTATTTTGGATTTTTTTGAGAATAGAAACTATAGATCTTTCACGACAATTAAGGAAAAAAAAATTTAGTGAGAGACTCCCTCACGTAGTATTGTTTAGGGTGAAGAGTAGTGACCCTACAAAAAATAGAAACACCTTCAAAGAGCATCGGTGTGGTGCCGGCCTAAGACCCTCTGAAAGTCAAGTCAGAAACTAATAGTGAACTTTTTTGGAGAGGGGTTTCTGAAAAGTTTTTTTTGTGTACCTTGGGATTGGAGTGTCTCAGTGTTTATATAGGAGTTTTCGGATGATCACAGTAGTTGAATTGTAGGGATGTGGGGGGCCCTCCCTTCACCACCCCCATGGGGATGGTCTACAAGGTTCATAACTACTCCTCTTACTACAGGACGCTTACCTAGCCAACATTTAGATCTGGCTCTACCCAAACTTTTCTGATTCACCCCAACATTACCCACTTGTCCGACTGTTGCTGAGCAGTTTTTGGATATCAAACGGTCCTCCCCAGAAGGTAATTTTAATGTGGCCGATTTCCCCTCTTTTGCAATCAGTTTTGCTACAGCACCTGCTACTCTAGCTAATTGTCCACCCTTTCCAAGTGTGATTTCTATGTTATGTATGGCCGTGCCTAAGGGCATATCGGTTGAAGTAGATTCTTCTTTTTGATCAATCAAAACCTCTTCCCAAACTATACAAGCTTCTTCCAAAGCATACGGCTTTCTGGATGTAGATGATGATATCTATACAGATGGATCTTATATATATATTGTATAATGAAGTACCACATGAGTGATATATAGGAATCCAAATCTACCAAATCAATAATGTTATGATCTTCTACATCCTAGGTCTTCCTGTTCCTTCATCTGGCTTATGTTCTTCATGTAGCATTCAGACCGAATGACTCTATGAAATTACGTCGATACTTCCACATATTATGGGTAACGTAGGAGGCATCTCTATTTTCTCCCGGGGGAATCCTTAGAATTACCACTTCTTAGCTTTCAATTTGCCTCTGACTATCAAATGAAATGTGAATAACCCGTCCTCCTCTCTTTGAAACAAGGGGCACTTCTGGTTTTGTCGGTGCTTGAAACAATTTTGTCTTCTCCATATTACTATATCTCTAGAGTCAATAATTTTATACGAGGAATTACTGAACTCAATCACTTGCTGTTGTTACTCTTCAGTTTTCTGTTGAGGTCTATCCTGTAGAGGTACTTAAATTGGATCGGTGATTGATTTCTAGGTTTCGTTGTAAACCTAATTGGTTACTTCCAATTACATAAATCAATAGTTCAAACTGCACTCAAAGGTAGGGCATTTCCCATTTTTATAGGAACTTCTGTACCATAAACAATGGTATCTCCAATTATAGCCCCTCTGGGATGTAAATATATCTTTTCTCACCATCCCCATAGTGTATGAGACAAATGTATGCATTTCGATTAGGGTCGTATTCTATGGTTATGATTCTACCATATATGTCTTTTTCATTCCGTTGAAAATCTATTTTACGGTATAGACGCTTATGACCTCCCCCTCTATGCCCTACGGCAATGATTCCTCTGGCATTACGACCTTTACTACAATGATGCTGTCCATAGATCAAATCATTTCGTGGATTGGATTTCACTTGACTGTCTACGGCTCCATTGCGTGTGCTCGGGGTAGAAGTTTTGTATAAATGTATCGCCATGCTATTAAGTATTTTGATTTAAGTTCTTTT
>CM032332.1:40371603-40493559 GCA_019022515.1 Quercus aquifolioides
CAAGAAACAAGGTTTCAAGTTCAAGTGTTAAAGTCATGCAAGTCTGTCCAAGAATCAAGTAATGAAGTGCTGGATTTTAAAGCTTAACAGCTAGCATCTATTGAGGTTTAAAAACTGCTGAAGCCCATGGCTCGACAGCTAGCTTGATAGATGGCTATCTATCGAGGTTTATGAAAAACAGATTTTCAGGTCTGTTTTGCATCCAATATGTGAATATGTGTTTAGGCTTTCTTTTCTCACAACCCTAAACATATATAAGGATTATTTTGAGGGCCGTGAAAGGTGGCACAGTTGCACAAGTGTGAAGCAAAGTCTTGTTCATGCAAATTGTGACCGGAGACAGAATTTGCCATAGTTCATCTTTCTCTTGAAGAAGCTGCTGTGTTTTTACATCATAGGGTTTTGTAACCAAGGAACTTCTTGATTTTCATCGTGTGGATGAACTGAAGAACTTTGCAGCCAATATCCTTCTCAAGTTGGTGATCAAGTCGCGTATTGGGATTCGAGCATCTATTGGTTAGTCACGTACTGGAAGCCGTGCATTAAAAAGGAGAGATTGTCACTACAGAACAATTCCAATTAGGTATTGGGGTAAGGGTTCAACTGTAAGTTGGTATAAGGTACTAAGATTCCTTTACTTGTAACCACTTGTTTTGATAATAGTGGATTCTCTAGAGTGGTGACCTTAAAATCACCTGGTTGAGTTTTTACCGTGTAGGTTTTCCCCATTCGTAAACAAATCACTGTGTCAATTTATTTTCCGCTACATGCTTTAGATAATTGGTGATTTGTTTGTGCTACCACGTGCTTTGCATGTTAATTTGATTAATTAATAAACTTGACTAATTAATCAATTAATATATCACAAGGGGTCAATACATTCTTGGCCTATCAAGTGGTATTAGAGCAGACACACTCTAATTAGGGTTAATCTTTGCTGTGTGATCCATTGACCCCTATTTGTCATGGATAAAGGACAGCCTCTTATTATACCTCCTTTATTTGATGGCACTAACTATACATACTGGAAAGTACGCATAAGAGCTTTCTTGTAGTCATTAGATGAAAAGGTGTGGCAAGCTGTATAGATAGGCTGGACCAAGCCTACGGAAGCATCGGCCAACTGGGATGATGCTAAAATCAATGCGACAAACTTCAACAGTAGAGCATTGAATGCTCTATTCAGTGTAGTCACAAATAAGGAATTCAAGAAAATATCCTCTACTGAAACTGCTAAGGAAGCATGGACCATTCTCCAGACAACCTATGAAGGAACCAAGGCTGTCAAGGATTCAAAGCTTTAGAGGCTCACTACCAGCTTTGAAGAGATCAAGATGGAGGAGGATGAGTCATTTGATGAGTTCTATGCCAAGTTCAAGGACTTAGCATTTAATCTTAGGGAAACTATTCCTGAACCCAAGATTGTGAGAAAGGTGCTCAGATCTCTACCCAAGAGATTTCATGCCAAGATCTCCATGATTGAGGAATCAAAGGATATTGACAAAATTCCTTTGATAGAGCTAATTGGCAATCTGCAGACCTATGAGTTGGGTTTGTCTAGGATCGAGAAATCAAACAAGAACAAGAGCATGGCACTAAAGGCCAAGAGCAGTGATACTGATGAGTCGTCTGATGATGAAGATTCTAAGATGAATTCCTACATCACCAGGCAATTCAAGAAGTTCATGAAGAATGCCAATGCAAAAGGCTTGACAAGAACCGTAGATAGTCGAGTTCTTCTCAGTCTAAGAGCCAAGACAAAGGGAAGAAGGATGCCAAGATGGCTGTCAGTACATTGTTCCCTCCAGACCAAAGTGCTTTGGGTGTCAAGGTTTCAGTCATATGAAACAAGAGTGCCCTACTTATCCAAAAAAAGCAAGGAACTTGCTGCTACCTTAAGCGACACTGAGCCTGAGGATGACACTGATAATGAGGATGATGGAATCTTAAATGCCTTCACTGCCACCGTAAATCCTACTGAAGGGATTGTTGAAGATGTGGATGAAGAAGAGGAATTGGTGGAGTCTAAGTTTGAAAAGATGGATGAACAAGATGACATCCACACAGCCTATGCAAAGTTATACAAGGTCTCCGAAAAGTATGAGAAGTTGTATAGATTGGCCACCAAGAAACTTAGTGATGTGGAGCTTGAGCGAGAAGAAATCTCCACAAAGTTTGATGAAGCCAATCAGACTATTGGAGCACTAAGATTTGAGAATAATTTCTTGGCTGAGAAGACCAAGAAGCTTGAGGCAGAACTGTTCCAAGTCAGAGCTCAGTTGGAAAGGACTTCAAGTGCTAAGCTCGATGAGATGCTCAATCTTTAGAAATCTGCTTCCGATCTAATCGGTTTAGGGTATGAATTCTCTTCTCCTAGTATTGTTTCTGCTAGTACTACTGTTTTTGTTCCTCCTACTAATAATGTTGAATTTGAGAACATTGATGTAAAAACTATTTTAGCTAGTGAGAACATAGACAAGGGTAAATCTATCTTAGGAGCATCCCTTAAGCTTGATAAGAAAGAGGTTAAGAACCCTAGGGCTAAGAAGGGAAATACTCAAAAGCCAAAACAGAAAAAGCAGCATTTCTATCATCACTGTGGCGCAACTGGACATACTCGACCAAATTGCTATAAGTGGCTAGCCACTCAACAGAGCAACAGCATGATCGCGTCGGGAAACCAGAATCAGTTTCCTATCTCCTTTGCTCCACTTGGAGATTTTCTCAAAGCCCTCATGTTCCTTTCGAACTGGAACGATTTAAATTCTTCACCCTTACCGCTGGATCAAGGGTTTGCTAAATGGAAAGGTTTTTCCAAGGCGTGGAAGGAAAAAGGCTCCAAGTGATTCTGTCACTTTTTCTCTCTCTCCCCTTCTTGTCTTTTTATTTTGCATTACTTGTGTGTTTTGCTTCCTAGTTTTGAGTTAGTTTAGTTTTATGCATTACTTTGTTTAACATGTTTTTGTTTGGTTATTTTTTAGTTTTGCTTTATTTTGTTTTTCTTATAAAAAAAATAAAAAAAATACAAAAACAGTGTGTGTTTGTGTACATTGGTACTTGTGTACCTTGGATGGCCATTGAAACAAAGTTTTCTAAACTTTGTATCTTTTGTAGTTTAGATGAGCATCTCAATGCACAACTAAGCAAGTGAGCTTTGTGGCTCGTGTTTGTAATAAGTAAGATTAAGTGATCTCTTGTACTTAACTCTCGTATCACTCTTTTTGATGAGAAGGACTAGAAAATTCTAAGAGAAAGGAATAAATAACCATCTCACCACTGTTGCCCGCCAATCATGAAATGAGATTTGTATGCTTCGGCATAGGAAAAGTGGAATGTCAAATGCTTAACATCGTTAGCTATTTCTTTTCTATCTCTTATATGCCCATGCATGGTTTGCTTAAAAGAAAAATATGCATAGAAAAATAAAAACAAAAAGATCAAAATGCTTTATATATGATTGCAAGTGTGTCTTCTAGGAGATGTGGGAGTTATAGGATATACCTTGAAGGTGATAGTCCCCATCAAACAGTTATGATTGTGTGTGAGTTAAAGTGATTTTCTCATATCTCAAATCGTCATAACATGTAGACACTTATGCAATCTTGCGATGTTTTTCACACACAACACGCAATATTCTTTGCTACTTTTGATACATGTGCAGGTACAATGTGATTTGGCCATCACAAGGAATACATGTGTTAATGTATGCTCACTAAACTGTCTTAACTTGTTTTTGAAATATAAAATTGGTTAGACTTGTTTAGTGTGTGTGTGTGTTTTGGGATCTATGTGCTTAACATTTTTCTTGTTGAGAGATGATTTTGAGAGCTTAAAATGTTGTTTGGATCTTTGTTTGAGTAGCATGCTTGATTGCATTCATATCTGTGTTTTTCTCTTCCTTGAAAAACTGTTTTTAAGCAATCTCGATAGCTCTCGACAGATAAGCTATCTATCGAGACCCTTCAGCTTTTTCTTATCGCATTCTCGATAGCTCTCGATAGCTAGTTCGATCCATTGAGAAACTTTCTGTCTCCTCGATAGCTTCTCGATAGCTACCTCGATCCATCGAGCTTCATTGTTGAGGAAACCTCTCGTTAGATCCTCGATAGCTGGTTCAATAGCTAAAACACGCCTTTTTAAAGCTCGATAGCTCTCGATCGATCGAGCTTTATGAAGTTTATATATATACGCACCTTGCAATTTCAGATCTCATTTCCTCGATCTCTCTCGACTGCTTTGAGTCTTTTCACTTCCCAAACACCTCTCACTCACTCCAAACTTCTTTCCCAAGTGTTCTTCGACCTTAATCTTGCTTTTCTTCACTGGTAAGGTCCTTAATCCCTCTCTTCATCATGCATTTCATATGTTTGACCTAACTTTTGGGATTTTTGGAAAGTTTTGAGATTTTTCAAAATCAATGAAGTTTTTACTCAATTTTTGAGATGGGTTTTGTCAAAATGATGTTTTAAACTTCATGCATTGCATCACATGTGCATTATAACAATATTTCATGCATTCTAGATGTGTGTTTACTTTGTTGCTATGTTGTGTGCTAGTAGGTTTGGATTGGGCTGAGCCCATGATGTATTTAAATTTGCATGTCACATGTTCATGCATTTTTCATGCATACGTATCTTCAAGTTTCTATATTTGTTATATTGTATCTTGTTGCGTCATGGCACCTAAACGTAAATCCACTCCGTCCCGGAACCCTCTTCATTCTGGGGCATCTTCTTCTTCTTCTCCTTCTGACCCCACTCCATCTCACGTCCAATTCCGTGATGAGAAGGCCAAATCGGACTTCTTGGAGAACTTTTCACGACGAGGCATTCACTCAGAATGCCAAGTCGTTCTGTTAGATTTTTCTGACACTGACTTACACATTGTCATCTACAGTAAAGGTTGGGAGTCATTATATGGCGCCTCGGTCACGTGCCCTTCCGTGATCATACAGGAGTTCTACTCCAATATGCACGGATTTGATTATTCTATACCTTAGTTTGTCACTCGCGTTCGAGATATACGTATGGTAGTTACTTCAGATATTGTATCCGAGGTACTACACGTTCCTAGGGTAGCACATCTTGACTACCCTGGCTGTGAGCATCTGCGAATAGTGTCCAAAGATGAACTCTGGTCTCTATTTTGTGAGACACCTTCTTCTTGGGGTGATCGTCAAAACACCTCTTGCTCGGCCTTTGCTAAAGGTACAAGAATCCTAAACATGGTGATGACATTCGTACTCCATCCATTGTCTCACTATAACACTATCACAGAGCCTCGTGCTCGGTTTTTGTTATCCCTCATTGAGGATCTCTCTATTGACTTCCCTTCTCACTTTATACTCTCCCTTATAGATGTCTATAAGGATACGGCGACCCGTGATAAGCTCATTTTTCCTTCGGCTATCACGCGGCTCCTTCGCCATTTTTCTGTCTCCTATCTTGAGTCTCCCCACTTCACGTTCATGTGTGCCATTGACGCCGCTACCGTTAAGCAGAGTATTGCACAGCTTCGCTTGAGGTAGCCCCAGATAGAGATATCAGCTCCTCTAGCTTCTACCGCTCCATCCACCTCCACTCCTTCATCTTCAGCGGGTGGAGTGACTCTTAAGGCCATCATGGCATAGCTTGTGTGCATGGATGCTCGCCTTGACACTCTCAGTGATGAGTTGTGTCAGGTGAACACCCGTGTTGGTCGTATCGCATGATGACAGGCTGTCATGGGTGGTTTCACTCTCGCTTACTCTCCATCTCCGCCAGCCTCTAAGGATGAGAGTGACAATGGCTCTGGCAGTGATGATGTTGATGAGGATGATGATGATGGCTCGCCTAGAGATGATGAGATGTCTACTTGATTTACTTGCCCTTTGTCACTCGTGACAAAAAAAGGGCAGTAGTTTTGAGATGAGAGTAGTCATACTTATAGGGGGAGGGTTAGTATAGGAGATAAGGGGAGTGTATATTGAGGGATGTAGTGAGGATTCTTGTATCTTTTCTTTTCTTTCTATTTTAGATACATTATTCTTTGTATATTGGTCTTGTGACCACTTGACATACATTGTATTTATATTTGGTTGATATATATATATATATATATATTTGATGTATGTTATTTCACCTATCTTTTCATGTGTTGTTTCCTTTCTCTCTCTATACACATGTTTCTTATATAATGTATTCAATCTATTATTTCTGTTTCACACTAAAATGCCTTGATGAGTTTTGTTTAAAGTGTTTCAAAAATACAGGTTGTCAAAGTCTTATAAACTCTCTTCTTGCAAAGTTTTTCAAGAGTTTGTGTTAGGATAGATTTTATTGTATTCAACAAGTAAGTATAAGTTGAGTGCTTTATGACTCCTCTCATATGTTCATTTGTTTGTTGTGGTTTTGTCACGGATTGCCAAAGGGGGAGATTGTTAGGACATATGTGATTCAATGTTAGGAATATATGTCAACATTTTATGTAATTGGCTAATTCTTTGATAAAACACACTTTACTTGTAATTGGGTAGATCTAGGATGTGTTTAATGCTTCAAGAAACAAGGTTTCAAGTTCAAGTGTTAAAGCCATGAAAGTCTGTCCCATAATGAAGTAATGAAGTGCTATATTTTAAAGCTCGACAGCTAGCATCTATCGAGGTTTAAAAGCTGCTGAAGCCCGTGGCTCAATAGCTAGCTCGATAGATGGCTATCTATCGAGGTTTATGAAAAACAGATTTTCAGGTCTGTTTTGCATCCAATCCGTGAGTATGTGTTTAGGCTTTCTTTTCTCACAACCCTAAACATATATAAGGATTATTTTGAGGGCCGTCAAAGGTTGCACAGTTGCACAAGTGTGAAGCAAAGTCTTGTTCATGCAAATTATGACCAGAGATAGAATTTGCCCTAATTCATCTTTCTCTTGAAGAAGCTGCTGTGTTTGTACACCGTAGGGTTTTGTGACCAAGGAGATTCTTGATTTTCATCGTCTGGATGAACTGAAGAACTTTGCAGTCAACATCCTTCTCAAGTTGGTGATCAAGTCGCGTACTAGGATCCGCGCATCTATTGGTTAGTCACGTACTGGGAGCCGTGCATTGAAAATGAGAGATTGTCACTACAGAATAAGTCCAATTGAGTATTGGGGTATGAGTTCAACTGTAGGTTGGTATAAGGTATTGAGATTCCTTTGCTTGTAACTGCTTGTTTTGATAATGGTGGATTATCGGAAGTGGTGACCTTAAAATCACATTGTGGGGTTTTTGCCATGTAGGTCTTCCCCATTCGTAAACAAATCACTATGTCAACTTATTTTCCGTTGCATACTTTAGATAATTAGTGATTTGTTTGTGCTACCACGCGCTTTGCATGTTAATTTGATTAATTAATAAACTTGGCTAATTAATTAATTAATATATCACAAGGAGGCCAATACATTCTTGGCCTATCCATGATTGTCGCATATGGTCTTCCGCTTTTGGTGAGTAGGTGCTCTTTGGAAGACCAACTTATTTAGGAAGAGTAGCACACTCCGGAAGAGTAGCTATGGAGTTAGTCAAAATATTCCCTATCATATATATATATATATATATATATATATATATATATATAGATAGGTTCAAGTTACACATTTTTTAAACCATTGGATTTAAATAGATCTTTAAAAAAATACTATAATTATTACAAATATTCTGTATAGAATTTAATTAATTACCCTTATTTATTACCTTTTAAACTTATCTCTAAACCCAAAAAAAGTTTGACTTCTGACTCTCTCTCATTTACTTCTCTCTCTCTCTCTCTCTCTCTCTCTCTCTCTCTCTCTCTCTCTCTCTCTCTCTCTCTCTCTCTCTCAATTGTTTCAACAGGTTCCAACTTCCAAATCTGAATCCATCATTCTTTTTTAATTTATTAGGGAAAAAGGGGTACTCATTCAGTCAACAAAAAAACGAAAAATTCAGTATGAATGTTTCCTAGAGAAACATAATAATCACTAAAACCACAAACTTGATATGGATTCAACTTAAAAAAACAAAAAATAAAAACTATACAAATAAAATCCATAAGAAATCTTTGATACTCCTATACTTTCTAATCCCTACCCTTTGAAGCCAACAACACACGTCTCAACCTTTTAAAATTGAGATATACTTGGAAACTTCCTAAATACTTGGGCAGTGACATCATGGGCAATTTGGAATGCGCGAAATAAATTCTATTTTGAGAGGGCCCAATCTCATCCCAAGGATATTCTAAATGGGGCTATCGGTTACCTGCAAGAATACCAGAAGCTGCTGAAGGCACAACAGAGCACATGAAGCTAGCTACAACAAACCTCGGCTTGATTGGACTATGTTTATTGTTTATTAATGTATGGTAGTCTCTCCCCCTGTTTTGGCAGTGGCTGAACGGGGTACACATTGTTACGGTGTAAATGGTTTTGGATTTTCAATTTCAATAAAGTTCTATCTTTTTTCTCAAAAAAAGAAAAGAAAAAAAAAGGATAACATAATAATAAAAGTGAATGTTAGTCCATAGACTACAT
Organism: Quercus aquifolioides; assembly: GCA_019022515.1. Taxonomy (NCBI): domain Eukaryota; kingdom Viridiplantae; phylum Streptophyta; class Magnoliopsida; order Fagales; family Fagaceae; genus Quercus; species Quercus aquifolioides. The sequence goes on from CM032332.1 coordinate 40,380,130, forward strand.
TTTGAAATAACAAGTCCTGCATCAGTAAGCATCATGTGATAATGGTAGCAATAGCGGTGATATTTGTAGCATTTGGAAGTTTGTGATTGGAAGTGGATACGGCCATGTTAATGTTGCTAAGATATTTGATCGGACCAGAAGAAACTCTATTATACCATTGCTAAGAATTTGCCGGCAACCTGTGGAGGTGATGGAGGAGAAAGAGAGAGAGAAACGCAGAGAGAGAGAGAGAGAAACGTAAATGAGAGAGAGTCAGAGGTTAAACTTTTTTTTTTGGGTTTAGAAGGTAATAAATGAGGGTAATTAATTAGATTTTATACAGAATATTTGTAATAATTATAGTCCTTTTTTAACCGTGGATCTATTTAAATCCAATGGTTTAAAAAAGGTGTAACTCTAAAGAGTTACACCAGGTGTAACTTGAACTCATCTCATATATATATATATATATATATCATATTTATGTGCTTCATGAAAGTCTAAATAAAGCTTTAGAGCTAATGTGCTTTAGTATAATTGAAACAGTTTTTTTTTAAGACACGATTTTTGTATTACATGAATATTATTGAATTTTTGCCTGTGATATATTCAAATCTAGTTTGGATTTCTGATATCCAAACTGATATATAGAACTAAGATAATGTTTTTAAAAAATGATTTTTGTATAATATGAATATTATTGAATTTTTGTCTTATAGATATCCAAACTTTTAAATCTAAAATCCGAATTGATATGTAGAATTGAAATAATTTTTCTATAAAAAACGATTTTCATATAAAATGAATACTATTGAATTTTTTGCCTTTGAGATATCTAAGCATAAGAAATTCGATTTTATCTTCTCAACTTTCTTGAATATAATACTTTCATTTTTTTTTTCTTTCCCTTTTCCTTCCAAAATTTATTAATGAATTCATTATATATTTCTTCTTCTTTCACATTCTCCTTTTTTGTTTTCAACTTTTTTTCCCTTTATTGATTGTATCATTTTTTTACTTTTTTTTTTAAGTCCTCTTTTTCTTCCAATTGTTTCACCACAAATTTACCACAATAAGATAATTTGTTTGCATACATTCTTGGATACTTGGTATAGGGTTTGAGAAAAAAAAATGGCTAAAATAATCAGCTCAAATGGGTTACTAGCAATAATGCACCAAGGAAAAAAAAAATAAAGGTTCAAAATAAACAAAGATAACCTTAATTTTAACATTTGACCAAATCCATAATTTTAAGAATTGTGATAGTTCTTCAAAATCCATAATTTTAACATATTCAAGTGTGGGATAAAATTGATGAATTCTTAGCATTTGACCAAATCAAAGAATGATGAGACTAAGCAACAACTAAATATTGTGTTTCCAAATAAAAAATGAAATCAAAATAAAATAACCCTCTAAAAAAATGAATAGCTTAAGAACTCACATTGGTTAAAGTCTCCATATTTTATTTTCAATATTTTCAAAGTCATCTCTATCTCTCAACCAATCAGCTGTAGTATCTATCTAATTGCTCAATATTGTACTTTCTAACAATTGACTGACTAAACTGATTTATCAGATAGGTGAAGATCTTCATGTATTACATATATTTTTTTATAGTAAATTCCTCTCTTATATTCAATCATGGTAATAATAGTTGATGTGTTGGGGTGTGAATCAAAAGAAGTGAAAAACACTTAATACTTTCTTAACTTGATTTCCTTTTCTTATCCATACATGATAACCACTGATAACTAAATCAAAACATCCTGCAGGTACAGTATTCACTAAACAGGGCAACACACATTTCGTCCATTACACACAAACACACACCCCAAAAAAAACTCCTTTAGCTGTTACAAGTCCAAGGGCAACATCCTTGCCAACTGTCAAGGATTCGGATGGAGTTTTTTCAGGTAAAGATATTCATCACATTAATGAATCGAGAGAAGAGGATCTTTTAGTGGAACTCCCCTCACGTGACGTTGATCCATCCACGGCTCTCCCAGTGCCCCGTAAGTGGAAAAAGCTTGCACGTAACAATAAGCCCGAGGATTCTTCTATGACACAGACTGTATTGAGTAAAAGAAACAGAGGAGCGGAAGAATCAACGTTACCTGAGTTACCGAATAAGAAATTTCAGGTTTCAAAGGGGGACGAGCAGTAAAGTTCAATGGTGGAGCCCCGCCAATCCCTATGAGTTTCTTAGTTTGGAAATGTCGTGGACTTGGGAACCTACGTACAGAAAAGGAGCTCGAAGTAGTAGTTCAGGCAAAAGATCCCAGTGCAGTGTTTATAGCCAAAACATGGGCGGATGAAACAAGGCTAAAAGAAGTACAGCGGAATTTAGACTTTGAGAACTTAATTTTTGTAGAAAGAAATAACAGAGGAGGAGGTTTGGCTTTATATTGGAGAAATTCAATTGATTTATTTGTTGATACTTTCTCAAAAAACCACCTTGATTCTATAATTAACAAAGGGAAGGAAGATGCATGGAGGTTCACTAGTTTCTATGGTGAACCAGTTACTCATGAACGCTTTGAATCTTGGAACAAGCTTTGCCAGTTAAACAATAGATTCAACCTACCTTGGCTTTCTGTAGGAGATTTCAATGAAATCATGAGGAGCTCAGAAAAATTGGGAGGAAGTAACAGAAGCCAAACTCAAATGCAGTTGTTTCGGGACATCATTGATGAGTGTAGTTTTCTCGACCTCGACTTTGTTGGCTCTCCATTTACCTGGCAAAAGCATTTTGCAGATGGACACTCATAATAGGAGAGATTAGACTGAGGCCTAGCCAACAATGATTGGCTCGTGAAATTTGCTGGCACAAAAATTCATCACTTACCATCCGATTCTTCTGATCATTGTCCTTTATGGATTGTACTCGATGGGATGGAGGTTGCTTGCTTTGCCAAACCCTTTCGCTTTGAGGAAATGTGGTTATCTGACCAGGGTTGCTCGGATGTTGTTGAAGCAGTATGGTCATCTAGTGAGGTAACCGATCTAGCTATAAAGGTTATGAGTAAAATTGAAAAGTGTGGTAAAGAATTGAAGAGATGGAACCGAGTTCATTTTGGGAACGTGAGAAGGGAGTTGGAGAAAAAAAGAAATCTACTGAAAGCAGTTGAATAGGAAGCCATACGAACTAGGCAGAATTTTCGGGTCAGAATTTTAAAAAAGGAGATTTCGGAACTTATTGACAAGGAAAACAGGATGTGGCTCGAACGGTCCAAGGTTCTATGGGCAGCACATGGAGACCAAAACTCAAAAGTTCTATCACAGCCGTGCAACACAGAGAAAAAGAAAAATTCCATACATAAAATTTGGGATGCATTGGGACAGTCAGGGACGGACCCAGGTGGGGGGCAAAGGGGGCCCGGGCCCCCCCTGGGTCCAAAAAAAAAAAAAAAATTTGTATGTAAAATTTTCAAAAAAAGGTTTGGCCCCCCTTGATTTTTAGCTTGGGCCCCCCAGCCAGCTAGTCCAGGAGTTTTCAAAAGCCCATGAAAACCTTAAAAAAAAAAAATATTGTATAAATCTATTTATAATAATAATAATAATAATAATAATATAATATATAATAATGTGGTTTATATTAGAATATTAGATTATCTATTTATATCTGATAATAGTAGGAGGACAAATAATTGTTTAATTGTTTGATTTGATCTAATTGCACTTAAATAGTAATTTGCACTTCATTGTTCACACTTTTTTTTAACAAAAATTATTGTATAAATCTTCAAAATTTCATACCTATTAATCAATTTTTTATCCTAAATGCTGAAACATTAGAGGTAATTCCTTAGAAAAGCTCTAAAATGTAAAAAGGTAAGTTCAAATCTATTAACCTAAGTACAAATAATTTAGTACAGTGAAAAAAATGTAGGCACAAGTTTACTTAAAGTTAGTTTGTGAAATAAAGTAATTTAATTTTGGCCACAATTTGGGCCAAATTAACTTGATTTTTTTGCATTTTGAACCAACGTAGGCTTAACCTATTAACACAATGTAGGCATAACTAACTTGCTCCTCCTAAGAAAATTTCCTGGCTCCGCCAGTGACTATATGGATATGTGTTTGAAATTTTTTTTTTTTTTCGCTTATCTCCGGCGCCCCCCCCCCCCCCCCCCCCCCAGCTTGAAATCCTGCGTCCGTCCCTGGGGACAGTGGAGATCAAATCCTGAAGATGTGGCACAATGCTTAACAGACTATTTCCAAGAACTGTTTACCTTGACCCACCTGCAACAATGTGAAGCAGCCACAAACTCCATTATCACAATCATCAATGATGATGTGAATATCCAGCTCTCTTCAAAATTCAAAGCTTGGGAGGTAGAATTAGCCATAAAGCAGATGGCTCAACTAAAAGCTCCAGGACTCGACAATATGCCTCCCCTTTTCTACTAGCATTACTGGAATTTGGTTGGTAATGATATTAATCAATTTGTCCTTAATTTCCTTAACACTGCTTCTTTGCCTGAGCACTTGAATCATACTTTTATCACTCCCATCTCCAAGAAAAATAACACTGAGTATGCCTCTGAGTTTAGACCAATTAGTCTATGTAATGTCTTGTATAAGATTTTCTCAAAAGTCTTGGCCAATAGGTTGTAAAGAATTTTACCAAAAATTATCACTGAACATCAAAGTGCTTTTAATAAAAGCCGTCTTATTTCTGATAATATTTTGGTAGTTTTTGAATCTTTACATGGCATGTAGAAACACTTAGGGAAAGATGACTTCATGACCATTAAGCTTGATATGAGCAAAGCTTATAATAGGGTGGAGTGGCCATACCTTGAAGCAGTGATGAGAAAGATGGGATTTAATGGTCAATGGATCAAGCTTCTTATGTTTTGTGTTACATTAGTATCGTACTCTATACTTGCCAATGGAGAAGCTAAGGGCATGATACATCCTTCAAGAGGAATTCGATAAGGAGACCCGCTCTCCCCTTTCCTATTTTTCCTATGCACAGAAGGATTACACGGTCTTATCAGTAAAGCAGCAGGCCAGGGTGATATACGAGGATATTGCCTTGGCAGATATTGCCCTCATATTACCTACCTCCTTTTTGCGGATGACAGTCTATTGTTTTGCAGGGCAACCATTCAAGAGTGTCAGATGATTTTTGACATCCTTGATACATATGGAATGTGCTCGGGGCAGCAAATAAATAGGAGCAAAACTGCTTTTTTTTTTCCGGCAAGTCCACTTCTGAAGAAATTAGGGATCACATTAAACAAGCCTTGGGTGTTCCATAAGGCAATATGAAAAATATCTGGGGTTGTCGTCTCTAGTGGGGAGAAACAAAAAAGCCAGCTTCAACTACATAAAGGAAAGGGTATGGAAAAAAATTCAATGATGGAAAAGAAAATTATTATCTCAAGCAGGAAGGGTAATTTTAATAAAGGTCGTGGTCCAAGCCATCCCCACATTCACAATGAGCTATTTCAAGCTCCCTGTGGGGTTATGTAATGAGATTGAAAGCCTTATTAGAAAGTTTTCGTGGGGACAGAAGGGCGATCGAAGAAAAGTTCATTGGGTTAAGTGGAAACTCTTTGCCAATCAAAATCTGTTGGAGGTATGGGCTTCAAAGACCGATTCCATTTCAATGAAGCTTTGTTGGCAAAGCAAGCTTGGAGACTTTTACACAACAAATACTCACTGTTTTACCAGGTTTTTAAAGCTAAATTTTTGCCTAGATGTTCTATTATGGAGGCTTCTGATTCTAGTTCGGGTTCATACGCATGGCACTATATTTTAAAAGGTTGTGATGTTCTATTAAAAGGTGCAAAATGGAGAGTGGGTTGTGGGGATTCCATTGGAGTGTGGCTGGACTCATGGTTACCATCTTGTGACCATCCTAGAATTTTATCTCCATTAGTTGCAGGTTTTGAAGATGCTAAAGTTGCTAATCTCATTGATCCGATTTCAAAACAGTGGGATGTTCATCTCCTACAAGGCCTGTTTAATCCTTAAGAGGTTGAGTTGATAATGAGTTGATAATTCTTGTAAACGAGAATTCTGTCTAAAGAGGAGAAAATAAGCTGACGGATCCAAGCAATGTTGATGGATGGGCCCATTAGGTGCAAGACTCGGTGAGAACGGATTTGCTGGCCACATGTCAGACAGAATCCCTATATGGGAATACTTGCGGCACACCCCCTAGATTCTAGGGGTAATTAGAGTCCTAGCGCAATTAGGGTTCTAGAAGCTGCGTGCATCGATGGAGATCTTCTTTATAAGGAATATGACTTGTCCATCACGTTTGGGACTCCTCAAGAGGATTTCTACAAGGAAAGACTTCGACTCCAAGTAAAAAAGGTCAACTTTCGACTACTATAAAAGCCCCAATACCCTCACAAATCGAGGTACGCTTAATTTTACCCTCTCTAGCACTCTAGAGTTGTGAGCATATTTCTGACTTGACCTTCGGAGGGTATTCGGCCGGCACCACACCGGTGCTCTTCGCGAGGTTTTTCCTTCCCTTTGTTGTGCAGGTGCTAATTTGAGTGTGCGAGGATCGTGTAGCTCACTGGTGGTTTTTTTCGGCATCATCAGTTGGCGCCGTCTGTGGGAACTACGCGATTCGTAAGCCATTTATCGCTTCCCAGACAAAAGAGTTGCATGGTACTCACACGCTCAATGGCAACCACCAACGACGTTCAAGGAGAGGAACCACCCACAACTGCCCTCGAGAGACAAGTTCGAACTCTCGCTGCCGCCATGGAACGTCTCACCAAACAAAACCACGACTTAGAAGAACAGCTGCGCCAGAAGAATGCAGCACCGAATGACCAACAAGAAGATCAAGAAGGGACCAGCGCTGCAAGAAAAAACAAGGAGAAACCTGAGGGCAGCCACGCCCCAAGCAGACTAGAGAGGCAAAATTTGAACATGCCATCCCTCACGGATGCAACTCCGCCACATATTGTCGCAGAGATGCAGGTGATGAAAGAGCAGATGGAGGTTATGATGAACGCGCTCAAAGGACGAGTGTCCAGTGACCTTGACGACTTGGTCAACCGCACCGACTCGCCTTTCACCGCGGCCGTCAACTCCTTCCCCCTACCCCACAAGTTCCGCATGCCGCATATAGACAGTTACGACGGGGTGAAGGATCCACTGGATCATCTAGAGACCTTCAAGACCCTGATGCATCTTCAAGGAGTAGCGGACGAGATCATGTGTAGGGCCTTCCCTACAACGCTGAAGGGCCCGGCAAGAATTTGGTTCAGCAGGCTGACGCCCAATTCCATCAGCACTTTCAAAGAGCTGAGCGCCCAATTCACGTCGCACTTTATTGGAGGACACCGATACAAGAAGTCCACAGCATGCTTGATGAGTATCAAGCAACGAGAAGATGAAACACTCAGATCTTACATAGCCCGCTTTAATAAGGAAGCACTCTCAATTGACGAGGCCGACGATAAAATACTCGTAGCAGAATTTACGAATGGGCTGAGGAAGGGTAAGTTTTTATTTTCACTATATAAAAATGACCCGAAAACTATGCCGGACGTGCATTACAGGGCCACCAAATATATGAATGCCGAAGACGCTTTACTAGCTCGCGAAGAAAAGCCCAAGAAGAGAGAAAGGCAGGAAGATGCCCGAGAGGAAAAAGGGCGGAAGATGGCAAGAACCGGAGAACGAAGGGATGATAGGCGCTCCGAGCCCCCTACGGGGAGATTCACAAGTTTCACTCCACTAACCGCCCCTATCGACCAAGTCCTTATGCAAATCAAGGACGGGGGGACACTGACTTTCCCTGGAAAGCTGAAGGGAGATCCCAACAAACGGTCTAAAGATAGGTATTGTCGCTTCCATCGCAATCACGGACATGACACAGCTGACTGCTAGGACATGACACAGCTGACTGCTATGACCTGAAACAGCAAATTGAAGCCCTCATTAGACAGGGAAAGTTGCAGAAGTTCGTCAGCAAGGAAAGGACGGATCATCAACATCAAGAGCAGCCACCCCGCCAAGATAATGAGCACCCCAGACCACCTATAGGGGATATAAGAATGATCACAGGGGGCATGACAACTATAGGGTTGTCCAAAAAGGCCAGAAAAACATACCTCAGGATGGTTCATAACATCCAACTAACGGGCTCCGTACCAAGAATAGGACGGATGGAAAGCCCGATCATAGGATTCTCAGAAGAGGATGCCCGACGTCTTCACCACCCTCATGAGGACGCGCTTGTTATCACCTTACAAGTGGGGGACTTCAACATGCACCGAGTGCTAATCGACAATGGCAGCTCAGCAGACATCTTATACTACCCAGCGTTCCAGCAGATGAGGATTGATAGAGAACGGTTAATACCGACAAATGCTCCGCTGATTGGCTTTGGAGGTACGGGGGTGTTCCCATTAGGCGCGGTCACGCTTTCGGTAACAATAGGTGATTATCCTCAACAGATCACAAAGGAGATGACTTTCCTTGTGGTCGACTGCTCATCTGCTTAAAATGCTATCATCGGACGACCCACCCTTAACTCATGGAAGGCGGTAACGTCAACATACCACCTAATGATCAAATTTCCTACGGAGCACGGGGTGGGAGAGCTACGAGGAAATCAGATGGCCGCACGAGAGTGCTACATTGCTATGATGGAGATGGAAGGGAACCTACCACTTCAAGACGCTGGACGGGCAAAAGCCGCAGCAACCATGGAACACAGAGCACCTACGGAGATACCACCAGTAGAGACGACATGAAGAGCATCGACGCCCCCCTAGTTTCCAGTTTATTACTAAGTTTTTATTAGTTTTTTACTATGAACAATTTTTTCTATTATTTAGTTTTGCTATCGCGAGTTTTTACTTCAAACGATTCTTTCTACAAGTGCCTTTTTAAGCCCAAGGGGGCAGGTACCTTTTTCTTCTACATGGTTTTCTTTCAATAAAAGAAATAGTCAAACACGCTTATGTTCTTCCTACTTGATAAACTAAGTCCAAAAAGTGGACGGATATAAAACTAAGTCCACAAGCTGGAAGGATCATCCCAAGAGGATGAAAAAATCAAGTCCACAAGGTGGACGGATATAAACCAAGTCCACAAGATGGACAGATCATCCAAAGTGGACGACCATCAAGGTGACGAGGTAACACTTAGTCACCTCAACAAGTCCACGCCCCCAAGCATTAAGGTGACGAGGTAAAACTTAGTCATCTCAACAAGTCCACGACCCCAAGTGGACGACCATCAAGGTGACGAGGTAAAACTTAGTCGCCTCAACAAGTCCACGACCCCAAGTGGACGACCATCAAGGTGACGAGGTAAAACTTAGTCGCCTCAACAAGTCCACGACCCCAAGTGGACGACCATCAAGGTGACGAGGTAACACTTAGTCACCTCAACAAGTCCACGCCCCCAAGTGGACGACCATCAAGGTGACGAGGGAACACTTAGTCACCTCAACAAGTCCACGACCCCAAGTGGACGACCATCAAGGTGACGAGGTAAAACTTAGTCACCTCAACAAGTCCACGACCCCAAGTGGACGACCATCAAGGTGACGAGGTAAAACTTAGTCACCTCAACAAGTCCACAACCTCAAGTGGACGACCATCAAGGTGACAAGGTAACACTTAGTCACCTCAACAAGTCCACGACCCCAAGTGGACGACCATTAAGGTGACGAGGTAAAACTTAGTCACCTCAACAAGTCCACGACCCCAAGTGGACGACCATCGAGGTGACGAGGTAACACTTAGTCACCTCAACAAGTCCACGCCCCCAAGTGGACGACCATCAAGGTGACGAGGGAACACTTAGTCACCTCAACAAGTCCACGACCCCAAGTGGACGACCATCAAGGTGACGAGGTAAAACTTAGTCACCTCAACAAGTCCACAACCTCAAGTGGACGACTATCAAGGTGACAAGGTAACACTTAGTCACCTCAACAAGTCCACGACCCCAAGTGGACGACCATCAAGGTGACGAGGTAAAACTTAGTCACCTTAACAAGTCCACTACCCCAAGTGGACGACCATCAAGGTGACGAGGTAAAACTTAGTCACCTTAACAAGTCCACTACCCCAAGTGGACGACCCACAAGGCGACGACCCACATGATGACGAGGTAACTCTTAGTCACCTCAAGAAATCCACGACCTCAAAGTGGATGACCAACAAGGTGACAAGGTCACACTTACCAAAGTGGACGGACGTCCACAACAAAAAAATGGACGTCCATAAAGAAAGTGGACGGAGGTCCACCAAAAAAAAAAAAAATGGACGTCCACAACAAAGAAAAATGGACGGATGCATGCATCCATAAAGAAAGTGGACGGAGGTCCACATTAAAAAAAAAAAAAAAAAAAAATGGACGTCCATAAAGAAAGTGGATGGACGTCCAAAACAAAGAAAAATGGACGGATGCATGTCCATGCATCCGTCCATAAAGAAAGTGGACGGAGGTCCACATCAAAAAAAAAAAAAAAAAAATGGACGTCCATAAAGAAAGTGGATGTCCAAAACAAAGAAAAATGGACGGATGCATGTCCATGCATCCGTCCATAAAAAAAGTGGACGGAGGTCCACATCAAAAAAAAAAAAAAAAAAAAGAAAAGGATGGAGGTCCATGCATGTCCATGAAAAGAAATGGACGGACATGCACGTCCATAGAAAGAAGTGGACGGACACACCATGTCCATTAACAAAAAAAAAAAAAAAATAGAAAAGAAAGAGAGAGAGAGAGAGAGATGGATGCATGTCCATGAGCATTGAGAGTTTCATCACGCGTTCCAGGGGCAGTGTGTCAATGGCCTACTATGCAGAAGGATGCTCAATTCTACGTATAAGTATAAGACAAATGCCAATAGCAAGACCTCAAGGCTAAACACTACAAAATGAAGCTGACAGACACCTACTCGTCATCCCAATTGGATGGATCGACAACCAAGGATATCAATGATCAAGGATGCCAACGGCACTTGATTCTCATACAAAATTTAAGTCCTTCTACCTACGGGTGGAAGGACGGACCAAGTCACTCAAGTGCCTTGGTACAAAATTTATGTCCTTCTACCTACGAGTGGAAGGACGGACCAAGTCACTCACAAGTGCCTTGGTAAAAAATTTAAGTCCTTCTACCTACGGGTGGAAGGACAGACCGAGTCACTCAAGCGTCTTGGTACAAAATTTAAGTCCTTCTACCTACGGGTGGAAGGACGGATCAAGTCAGTCAATTGCCTTGGTACAAAATTTAAGTCATTCTACCTACGGGTGGAGGGACGGATCAAGTCACTCACAAGTGCCTTGGTACAAAATTTAAGTCCTTCTACCTACGGGTGGAAGGACAGACAGAGTCACTCACAAGTGCCTTGGTACAAAATTTATGTTCTTCTACCTACGGGTGGAAGGACAGACCGAGTCACTCAAGTGTCTTGGTACAAAATTTAAGTCCTTCTACCTACGGGTGGAAGGACAGACCAAGTCACTCAAGTGCCTTGGTACAAAATTTATGTCCTGCTACCTACGGGTGGAAGGACGGATCAAGTCACTCACAAGTGCCTTGGTACAAAATTTAAGTCCTTCTACCTCCGGGTGGAAGGACGGACCAAGTCACTCACAAGTGCCTTGGTACAAAATTTATGTCCTTTTACCTACGGGTGGAAGGACAGACCAAGTCACTCAAGTGTCTTGGTACAAAATTTATGTCCTTCTACCTACGGATGGAAGGACGGACCAAGTCACTTAAGTGTCTTGGTATAAAATTTAAGTCCTTCTACCTACGGGTGAAGGACGGATCAAGTCACTCACAGGTGCCTTGGTACAAAATTTAAGTCCTTCTACCTACGGGTGGAAGGACGGACCAAGTCACTCACAAGTGCCTTGGTACAAAATTTAAGTCCTTCTACCTACGGGTAGAAGGACGGATCAAGTCACTCAAGTGCCTTGGTACAAAATTTAAGTCCTTCTACGTACGGGTGGAAGGACAGACCGAGTCACTCAAGTGTCTTGGTACAAAATTTAAGTCCTTCTACCTACGGGTGGAAGGACGGATCAAGTCACTCACAAGTGTCTTGGTACAAAATTTAAGTCCTTCTACCTACGGGTGGAAGGACGGACCAAGTCACTCACAAGTGCCTTGGTACAAAATTTATGTCCTTCTACCTACGGGTGGAAGGACAGACCAAGTCACTCAAGTGTCTTGGTACAAAATTTAAGTCCTTCTACCTACGGGTGGAAGGACGGATCGAGTCAGTCAATTGCCTTGGTACAAAATTTAAGTCCTTCTACCTACGGGTGGAAGGACGGATCAAGTCACTCACAAGTGCCTTGGTACAAAATTTAAGTCCTTCTACCTCCGGGTGGAAGGACGGACCAAGTCACTCACAAGTGCCTTGGTACAAAATTTATGTCCTTCTACCTACGGGTGGAAGGACAGACCAAGTCACTCAAGTGTCTTGGTACAAAATTTATGTCCTTCTACCTACGGATGGAAGGACGGACCAAGTCACTCAAGTGTCTTGGTACAAAATTTAAGTCCTTCTACCTACGGGTGGAAGGACGGATCAAGTCACTCACAAGTGCCTTGGTACAAAATTTAAGTCCTTCTACCTACGGGTGGAAGGACGAACCAAGTCACTCACAAGTGCCTTGGTACAAAATTTATGTCCTTTGACCTACGGGTGGAAGGACAGACCAAGTCACTCAAGTGTCTTGGTACAAAATTTATGTCCTTCTACCTACGGGTGGAAGGACAGACCAAGTCACTCAAGTGTCTTGGTACAAAATTTAAGTCCTTCTACCTACGAGTAGAAGGACGGATCAAGTCACTCACAAGTGCCTTGGTACAAAATTTAAGTCCTTCTACCTGCGGGTCGAAGGACGGACCAAGTCACTAACAAGTGCCTTGGTACAAAATTTATGTCCTTCTACCTACGAGTGGAAGGACAGACCAAGTCACTCAAGTGTCTTGGTACAAAATTTAAGTCCTTCTACCTACGGGTGGAAGGACGGATCAAGTCATTCAATTGCCTTGGTACAAAATTTAAGTCCTTCTACTTACGGGTACAAGGACGGACCAAGTCACTCAAGTGCCTTGGTACAAAATTTAAGTCCTTCTACCTACGGGTGGAAGGACGGATCAAGTCACTCACAAGTGCCTTGGTACAAAATTTAAGTCCTTCTACCTCCGGGTGGAAGGACGGACCAAGTCACTCACAAGTACCTTGGTACAAAATTTATGTCTTTCTACCTACGGGTGGAAGGATGGACCAAGTCACTCAAGTGTCTTGGTACAAAATTTATGTCCTTCTACCTACGGATGGAAGGACGGACCAAGTCACTCACAAATGCCTTGGTAAAAAATTTAAGTCCTTCTACCTACGGGTGGAAGGACAGACCAAGTCACTCAACTATCTTGGTACAAAATTTAAGTCCTTCTACTTACGGGTAGATGGACGGACCAAGTCATTCAAGTGCCTTGGTACAAAATTTATGTCTTCTTACCTACAGGAGGACAGATGGACCATGTCACCCAAAAGTGTCTTGGTCAAAATTTAGGTCCTCTACGCCATAAATAATTTCGGGCTAGCCTGTCAAAGACTGATAAGTCTCTCAAGATCTAAATCGAACCATCACCCCACAGGTCCTTTCACTCTGAGATCACGGACCCATAGGGTGAAAGGGGCAACTGAAGAGGAGAAAATAAGCTGACGGATCCAAGCAATGTTGATGGACGGGCCCATTAGGTGCAAGACTCGGTGAGAACGGATTTGCTGGCCACATGTCAGACAGAATCCCTATATGGGAATACTTGCGGCACACCCCCTAGATTCTAGGGGTAATTAGAGTCCTAGCGCAATTAGGGTTCTAGAAGCTGCGTGCATCGATGGAGATCTTCTTTATAAGGAATATGACTTGTCCATCACGTTTGGGACTCCTCAAGAGGATTTCTACAAGGAAAGACTTCGACTCCAAGTAAAAAATGTCAACTTTCGACTACTATAAAAGCCCCAATACCCTCACAAATCGAGGTACGCTTAATTTTACCCTCTCTAGCACTCTAGAGTTGTGAGCATATTTCTGACTTGACCTTCGGAGGGTATTCGGCCGGCACCACACCGGTGCTCTTCGCGAGGTTTTTCCTTCCCTTTGTTGTGCAGGTGCTAATTTGAGTGTGCGAGGATCGTGTAGCTCACTGGTGGTTTTTTTCGGCATCATCACTGTCAATTCTGCTCCTATGAATCCGAATCAAAATGATGGAGTTTGGAAGCTTATTTGGGCACTGTCTGTCCTTAACAAAGTCAAAAACTTTGTCTGGAGGTCATGTAGAGATGCACTGCCAGTAAAGTACAACCTGAGGAGGCGTCAAATTCTGATGGACGATGCCTGTGACCACTGCCAGTCCTCCCCAGAAACGGTATTGCATGCTGTGTGGGACTACCCATAAATTTCAAGAGTTTGGGATACATATCAGGAGCTTAATTGTCATCGTAGACTAAGGTTTTCATCCATCACAGATTTACTGCTCTATGTCCACAGTGAAGGAAAAATTTGGAGCTAATGGTGATGCTCATGTGGACAATCTGGTTTCGCCGAAACCAGATTCTGACAAACAACTCTAACTATACCATCTCTCAGGTTGCTTAGAATGCACAGGAAGCTCTCCAACTCTTTTGCCAAGCAAAGTTCACCCCCACCATCTCTGCGTTCAGCCCCTGCACCTCCACGGGTAAGGTGGTCTCCTCCAACAGCAAACACTCTCAAGGTGAATTTTGATGGTGCTACTTTCAGGGATATCGGGAAGGTAGGTCTGGGAGTGGTGATTCTCAATGACCATGGACATGTCCTGGCTTCACTCTCTTAGCAGATTCCTCTACCTCATTCCTCAGATGTGGTAGAAGCCTTGGCAGCAGCACGAGCTATCTCTTTTGCTCTTGAGCTTGGTTGCTCCTCTTTTATTGTTGAAGGTGACTCCGAAAGTGTGATCAACACCCTCAACAGGTAGAAGAATCTTTATCCCCTTTTGGCCACATCCTTGCATCAGCCAAGGCCACTGCAGAAGCCATTTGAAGTATTTCTTTCTCACATATCCGTAAACTTGGTAATTTTGTTGCTTACAACCTAGCTAAACGTGTCAGACATGTTAAAAGTTTCTTGGTGTGGATGGAGGATGTTCCACCACACCTCTACTATGTTTTGTTTACCGAAAATGGTTGATTTTTTCTTCAATGAAAGTTTCGAGGTTTCTTTCTCAAAAAAAATAAAAAATAAATAAATAAAGAGAGAGACTAAGAATAGTCTATATATTAATATATATTTTCTATGTATAATACTCTAAAATAGAGAGCCTTATAGAGGCATAAACTGTATAATATGTGTGAAGTACAAGTAATATAAGTGTGTAGGTACAGTGCACTAGGCCCAAGCCCAGTAGACTAAACTAACGTATATACTAACACTAATCATTATAACTTATTGATATTGTCCAATTTTTTTCATAAAGGAGCCACTGAAATCAAATCCCTCTCTCACACTTGTTAGAAGAAAAAAAAATGAATAAAATGATTTATCAGACGGGCGAAGATCTTCATCCATTTGTACATTCATATAGATAAATAGTAATTGATGTGTTGTTGTGTGTATCAAAATAAGCAGACTTATTGGTTTGTGATAACCACTGAAAACGAAATCACAATAATACATTTACACCGTACCAACACACACACAAGCAGGCAGGCAAATTTGATATGTTGGATAATTTGGATTGCAGAAAATGAAACATGTAACTAATGAAAAAAAGAATATATCATGAAGGGGTGCAATTTCCTATAACTACATTACAATTATTGTTAAATGATGATGACAAAAATGCAATACTGTGTGAGGAGTGAAAACTTATTCATCTTATTTAGTACCAAATTAAATAATAATAAAAAAAGTCTTAAAACTTGGAATTTAGGCCATCGAATTACAAAAAGAAACTACTCAAATGTATTTTGGGCAACATTAACTTACATATTTTCACTAATTTTGCAATTCTTACAACGGCAGACTAGTACATTATTTAAACCAAATTATTTTTAGGGAAATTTAGGAAAAATCAATGAAAATTATAAAAGGACGAAGAGACTTAGATGCACAGAATGATCATTTTCTTTAAGACGATATTTATCTCCACTCCATTGAGTTTACTAATGGGTTGCAGGTAAATTGTTTCCAGGATACAATTAAACCAAGATTCTACAAGTAGCAAACTTGGAGAATTCTGTGATTTTTTATCTATGCTGTGCATAATCTATATTAAAAAGAAAAAGAAATTTTTTATTTATTTATAAAATAATGAAGAATTACCAACGAAAATGCATCTTTGAAAAGTCACTTATGTTTGGACAAGTACTTTAAAACTTTACCACTACTATCTAGCTGTCATGGACACAAATAAGTTTATTTCCCTTTTTTCTTTTGCAAAATTCTTTGTAAGTAAAATTTCTGTAAGTATCTCGCTTAAGCGAAAATGCATCTCACTCAAGTGAACTACCTTTTCTTGCTCAAGCAAACTCTTCAATAACCGTAATAAAATCTAGATAAAAAGTTTTGTCTATCCCTCGCTCGTGCAAGATCCAAACAAGAAGTTCACTTGTTCCTCACTTCAAGTGAGATTCTTAAACTCAATTTTATTTTACTTGAAATTGCTCTCCATTATTCTACTATTCAAGTAGGATCCCTCTTTAGTTATAAGATGTATATATACATATATATACAACAACTTTCCATCACCATGACCAAAGAATGCAGCTTGCTATCTTGGACCTTGGTTCCTAAACTGCAACCAGGGCGATTCTAAGGAACATACTTTGCAACCCCCCTCCTCCCTTTCCGAAGTTGGGTACAAAGATACAATCTGGCCCATTTGCATAAGCTTGAATGACAAGTGAATTAACTAAGAGAGAACTATTTGCAACAATAGAGTATTAAACAATGTCTTCATCTGTGGTCACTTTTCAATTTACTGCAACTATTGACTGTAATAATCTATTAATTTAATCTATAACCCAAGTTTGGGAATCCCATTACAGAATATAAAATGGCTGTGCCGAACTATAAAAACATTCTCTAAAAGCTTTTTGGTGTCAATCTTTTCAATCTTTTTTGCTTTTAGCTGACAGTTACTGTCTTCAATCAACTTACATTTGAAGATACCCTCTAGTATATTTCAACGTCACAGTCACATACCACAAGGGAACATAAGCACAAGAAGAACACGAAATGTTTTCAGTTGAGAACCATCAATCAATATAATAAAAGTATCAACATTGAGGTAAACCATATTTACCAATTCAGTGTGTCCCTGGATCAGAAACGACAAAGGGAAAACATTTTAAGGTTTTTATTTGTCACTAGCATTGAAGATTCACCTCCTTTTCATTGGAAAGCTAAATGAAATATCCAAAAGCCTTTTGCAGAACTACAAAAGACAGACAAACAAGCTTTCAAGTTTCAACTAACTGAGAAATAAGAATAACTATGTCCAACAGATAGTTATCACAATCTTTTTTTTTTTTTAAGATATGATTTACAATCTTGAGGGAGAGGGAAAAAAAATATCCCCTGCATTTCACTTTAAAAATTAGTACAAAGATGCTGAACTGAATGCATCTTCAAAAATTAATTGGCAAGCAAATGGAACAAAATTGGAGCAACAGAAAAATTCTCTAATCTTATGGATCTCTATTTTTTTTTTTTTTTTTTTGTTTAAATGTAAAATCTGAAGGAACATTTTGATAATCTTCTATCTAAAAAATCTCAACTACCTATCTAAAAAATGTTGACCAGAACAATGTTAGCTACCTCCTTCCAAAATCCACAAGAAGCCGACTCCTAATTGGTTTTGAACTGCACCAAACAACTAAATGCTCATAGAACAATCTTCAATCATGTAACTCATTTGCTCTTGTAGCCAATGCACTTCTTATATCAGAAGCCTTGCTCCCAATCAAATTCTCCTCCAACCCACTATAGTAGTCAGTGCTCTGATAACAGTCCCCCAACCCATCCCCCAAAGCCGTATAGTCCTCCCTCATAAGCAACGCATTGTGAAGCATGGAACAAGCACCAATATAAGCAACTGCAATCTTAAACTCCTCCTCTACAGGCTTGCTCAAAACACCCCAATTCTTCAAACTAGCACTGGCTTTAAGCCCCGAAACACGCATCAAACTATGCACCTTATTGAAATTCTCTTCACAAGAACCAGGCAAAGCTTCCACATAAGGTACCATTAACCAAGGAAGCAAAGGGTACCCTCCGTTTCCAACTAAATACTGATTCACAGCCACACCATTTACATTCACTGGAGGTGAATTCAATAACCTTCCTTCTTCAATATCCTTACACAAAGTCGATGACTTTAGAACCTTATAATCAGCCTTATCGCCGCGATAGCCTGCGACAATGCTGAGGATTCGACAGGAGGAATCGACAACTATTTGAGCAGCAATGCTATGTTCTTCAATTTTATCATTGTTCTTGACAACCTTGAACCTTGTACACTCTAGTACACCACAACAATTTGGCAATCCAGTGAGGGTTTGAAACGCTGTGGACACGGATTCAAGCTCGTTGGGGGTAGGGAAAGTGACCCAGAATCGAAAATCGGTGCAAAGAACACGGCATAATTGTTTGGTACAGAATTTCGCTACTGACTCGGAGACACCGAATCGGTTAGATATTTCGGGGTAATCGGACCCAGTGGCCAAGCGATACAGACCGAGACCGAGACGAAGCTCGGCGGAGAGGTTCAAGGGTGAACCAACAGGGTCACGACACTCTAGCAATGGTTCGAGCAAGCCAGAGAGCCATTCAAAGGTTGAGGAGGTCATTCTGAAGCAATTCTTGAAGGAATCGGGGGTCCGAGTCAGAACGAGTTGAACTCGGCCGCCACTGAGTCGAGGTCCGAGTTCTGGGTTTTCTTCATCATCGATGGGTCCAGCTTCTGGTTCTGGCAAATGGGTTCGCTTGCGTTTCCGGGAAATTGAGAGGAAACCGAGGGAGGCGGCGATTTTTTGTACGGAAAGGAAGTGGTGGATGAGAGGGAAAAGGTTTGCATTGGAATTGGAATTGGTGGAATTACTGGAATTGGAATTGAGGGAAAGGGGAGTGGAGGAAGGGAAAAGGAGGAGGAGGAGAAGGACGAGTTCAGAGATCAAGGATGAGAGTAAAGCTGCCAATTTCCGGGATTCCATGTATCTTTTTGTATTTTTTTGGGGGATTTTAGTTTTTTGTCGAGAATTTGATTTTCTTGGGAATCGAGGACAGTTGTTATGTGAATGGAGGGTGAATCTTTGTGTTTGATGGGAAAATCTGCATTGGAGGAAGAGATACCTAGGCACATTGTTACTGGGCGTGGTGAGAGTGAGACTGATTTGGAAGCTTTCGATTGGTTCAAAAAAGGTAACTTGTTTTTTAATTGGAAATTTGGGCGTTGTCAACTTTGTGCCTTTCTTGATCAACAGAGGCCGATTACTATAATATTCCATTTTTATTTCATTTCTCATCACTAATAATATGATATTTTTAAGAAGAAAGGTGGCAATTCCATTTATAAACAAAAAAAGCCATATAGGCTAGGATTACAACTAGGAGGGGTGGAAGTTTCTCAAAAAAAAAAAAAAAAAAAAAAGGAGGGGTGGAACATCCCTCTTTTACACCAATAAACTTATATAATATTTTTTTTTTAAAGAATACTAAATATTTAACATTAACATACAGAGAGGAAATTTTAAAAAAAAAAAAATTGATAGTAGTGTATATCTAAAATGACCTATAAACACATATAATATAGATAACATATTTAGTAAGGTTATGAACAACAAAATTTTTAGGAACAAATTTGAGAAAAACTTACTTGAAGATTTCACGAAAACTTTAACATCTGCAATTAAATGGCTATACGATGTGAGAGAAGTTTCTTTAGCTTGCAAAGAAGAGATGATAAAATCTTGGACAAACTCAAATAGCTTTTAGAATACTTAAATCTTGGACAAACTCAATAGTATTAACTGCTGCCAAAGCTTCAATCTCTGACATTGATTGAGGGAGATATATTAACAAATTTAAGACATAAGTTATGAAAAACCTGGTAAATTAGTTGTGTTTTTTCTTCTTAAAAAAAGGTTTTTATTTTTTATTTTTTATGAATGATTAATGCTATAAATCAAAATTTTATTGAAGTGATATATTATAATTGATGAAATATTATTTTTAATGACATTATTGACATCACTTATATTGTGCTCTAATAAAAATATATTAACTTTAACCGTTGTAAAATATAATTCTGATAAAAAAATTTAGTCGTTGTAAAAATAGAATTATGAAAAATGTTGTGTATATATAGGTGATTTTTTCAATAGATACAATATAACTTCAATATATGACATTTCTTATATGATGATTGTTCTTTATTATAAACTTTACTAGTGTTTTTTTTTTTTTTTTTTTTTTTTGAGAAAGGAAAATGGGGGCCTTTATGGTTATATTACACCCCCAGGCAGGGCGCCAGTGGCCTCGGTCGAGGTAGTTCGATCTCGGGGGCCCTTCTGTACCACTGTGCAAGGAGTTACCCCACTAAGGATGCCCACCAACGGACTCTTGCGGGCAGCGGGATTCGAATCTAGGTGTGGTGCACGAAGTGAACGAACCTTACCCACTCAGCCAAGCCCCTGTTGGCATAAACTTTACTAGTTAAGCTAACTAGAACCAATAGATGTAATTCCTCAAAAAAAAAAAAAAAAAAAAAAAAAAAACCAATAGATGTAGAGTAGGTTGATGTTATTAGTTTTCTTGTTAATTTTTAATTATGTTTTAAATTTTTAAGCAAGACTAAGAAGGAGAGTTGTTGATGGTCTCCAACTATTTTAAGGCGTGATTAATTAAAAATTTAATGAATTTTGAGTAAGTTATATTGTACAATAACAACCAAATATTTGGATGTATTTGTGAGTTGTAAATTTGTGGCAGCTAAATGGCCATCAATGTTACCAAAAACAAAAACTTGATATAAACTACATAATTTTCTCTTCTCTTTTTAAGTGTAAGAATTAATATGATAAATAAAGATGGATAGCGGTTTCACATTTGATTTTTTCCCTTGGGAGGATAATTTATAATTTTATTTTCATAAGAAATAAAAAGTATCATTTAATTATAAATACTTCTTTTAGCTTGGTTTATATATACACCCCATCCCCTGTCTTGAACCTAAGACCCCCCACAACCCTTAGGTACGAGATGCCATTAGACTAACACAGTTATTGGTATGAATATTCTATTATTGTTATAAATTTTTTTTTTTTTTTGGTAAACTGGAAAATACATTTTAACTAAACAGAAGGGTCAACCAAGGCTATACAAAGTCTTGGGTGATAAATGCCCAACATATCAGACTCCAAAAGAGAAATAAGCATGGGAGGGGGGGTTACAAAAGAAATCTCCACATCACAATTTCCAGAACCCATGCGAGCAAGGGCATCGGCACAACAGTTAGCCTCCCTGAAGCAGTGCAGAATCTTCACCTGAGGCAGTTGCAGCAGCAAGTCCCTGCAATCATCCACAAGAATAGAAAAATCTCCATTAGTGCGAGCATTACATGACATTAGTGACACTGCTACAACGGCATCAAGCTCAAGCTCCACGGCTTGGGCATGCAACTCAATACAACGCAATAAACCTTCCCGCAAAGCCCAAAGTTCTGCAGCTAAGCTATAAGTGACTACACATGCTCTCGGAAAGCCACCAATACACTGGCCCCTAAAGTCATGGATAATCCCCCCCTCCTCTAGCCAACCCCGAAGAAGCTAAGAAAGAGCCATCCGTATTAAGCTTCCACCAGCCATCAGGGGGTTTGAGCCATTTAACCAACCTAGAGGTTTTTGTCTTCCCTTTCCTTAGATCAGCAACACAGTAAAGGAACTCCCTTGTTTGCATCCCCACCAATTGCATGATATTAGAATTCATGCACTGTTGCCCAAAAATCTTCCTATTTCTTTGCAACCATAGGTTCCAGATACCCAAAAGGAAAAAAATACACCATGGGTAGTCCTTGTTACTGGCCAAGAACTTGCTATTAGATTTAACGTGTATCCAATCAAGGTAATCACCTGAGAAGGATTGCCACAAAGGATGGGGGCAGTTGGCTTGTCTCCAAAAACGTTGGGCCTCAGGACAATCTCTCAAAACATGAGCAATGGATTCATTCGGATTCAAACAGCTTCTACAGCCCCCTAGACCTTCAATTCCTCTATGTTCAAGAATAGCATTAACTGGCAGGCTATTATGATAGCATTTCCACATAAATATTTTGATCTTAGGCAGAGTAGAAAGTTTCCAAAGCCACTTACCTGCAAAATCTTGGATGCTAAGGTCCTCATTGATGGCTAAAAGATAAGCACTCTTCGAATCAAACTCCTCATCAGCACTAGCAACCTAGCACCGTTGGTCCACTCTCCTAGCTGACCTACGTATTGGAGTGGCCTTAATGGCCCTCAGAACATCAGCGGGCAACTCAAGGGAAATATTATCCGTGGCCCAGGTGCCATTCTGCATCAAATCAGTCATTGTAGCCTCATCTTCCCCTTTATTCAAGGGGCCTTCAACCAGAGATCTGATATTCTCCTCATTAAGCCATTTGTCATGCCAAAAACTCAACATGCTGTTATTCCCAATGAGCCATTTGGATCCCAGATCACAGATAGGTTTCCCCTTTTTAATGGCTGACCAAACACAAGAATGTTTCCCCTTTCTATTATGAGCCCTTGCTCTGTACTTCTTCTTCAGGACCTCAGCCCACCCCGCATTAACAAACATCTCCATTCTCCAACACAACTTTGTAGCCAAAGAAAGGTTCCTCCCCTTAGCAGATTGAATGCCTAACCCCCCATTGTTCTTAGGCTTAGTAACTTTCTGCCAGCTAATCATGTGCATTTTCTTCTTTTCCTCTGATGATCCCCAGATAAAGTTTCGGTTCAGTCTGTCAAGTCCGTTAAGAACTCTAGACGGCAAAAAACAGCCTTGCATCAAATACGAGGGGATGGCAGACGTAACTGATTGGGTAAGAATCACCCTCCCGGCCATGGATAAAAGGCTTGCTTTCCACCCCTGAAGCTTAGTCTGCACTCTCTCAATAACAAAGTCAAAGTCATGGGAAGTTGACCCAGGATGCTTAAGGGGAAAACCTAAATATCTGCCGAGATTGGGAGTAGACCTCATACCCAGCACATCACACATCTCCTCACGTTGCTCATGCCAAACATTTGGGGAAAAATAAACCTTTGACTTAGCCAAGCTAACCTTCTGCCCCGAGAGCTCGCAAAAAGTGTCAAGCGTTTCCTTAACATTGTAGCAATTTTTCAGGTTGGCCTTAGCAAAGAGAACCAAATCATCAGCAAAAAATAAATGTGAGAAGGCTAGTCCATTTCTAGAGGCTTTGACAAGATCCCAAAGTTTTTCTTCACACTTCAAATCAATCAAGAGCCCCAGCATCTCCATGCACATGATAAAAAGGTAGGGGGACAATGGGTCACCCTGCCTGATACCACGAGAAAGCAAGAAGGAGTCCAATTTCCCAACCAAAACAGAAATAGAAGAGGTGGAAATACAACTCAGAATCAGCTTTGTTAGGGGCTCAGGAAACTTGTAAAGCTGAAGAATGTCCCTTACAAAGTGCCGCTCTAATCTATCATAAGCTTTCTCTAGATCTATTTTGATGGCCATGTAACTCGTCTGCCCTTTCTTCACACTAATAGTGTGTAGGATTTCTTGGGCAATAATCATGTTATCCAACCCAAGTCTGCCAGGCACAAAGGCCGTTTGAAGAAGGGAAATAATGTTGGGCAGCAAGTGACGCATCCTTTTCACTATGAGCTTTGTCACAACTTTATACACAGTATTGCAGAGACTAATAGGTCTAAATGCTACCAAACAATCAGCCCCAGGTCTCTTGGGAATTAAGGAGATCAAAGTTTCATTAAGGTGGCCAAGCATGACAGAGCTAGCAAAAATTTCTTTAACTTCCTTAATGACAGTATCCCCCACTACATTCCAGTAGGCTTGGAAAAAGCCAACATGCAAACCGTCTGGCCCAGGGGCTTTTAGGGGCTTTAAGCTCCATAACCCTTCCTTAATTTCTCTGATAGTAGGCATAGCAGCCACCTCAATAGCTTCTTCCAGATTAAGGGCTTTCGGCCAACGGGAAATTACCCAAGGATTCCTAAGGACACTGACACTATCTGAAGAGAAAAGCTTAACAAAGTCATACCTAACAAGCTCAGCAATCCCATGATCATCACGGACCCAATTACCCTGGTCATCTTGCAAGCAAGCAATTCTATTCCTCTTTCTTCTGATCAGAGTAGAGATATGAAAAAACCTAGTATTCTTATCCCCTTGTATAAGCCAATTGTACCTAGATTTCACCGACCAGAATTCTTCCTCTTGACTGAGAATATCCAAATACTCCTTTTGAAGCTGATTCTCAAGTCTAAACAGAGCATCACAAGGACTGTTTGCAATGTTGACCTGAATCCCTCGAAGCCTAGCTTCTACCATGTCCTTCTTGTGAAAAATATTGCCAAAAACATCTCTATTCCAGGATGTAACATCCCTAATAAACTTCTCAACATTGGGTTTAAGGTCCAAATCCTCAGCCCAAGTTGCTGAGACAAAGTCAGGAAAGGCCGGGTGTGACAACCACATGGGCTGAAAATGAAAAGGTCTAGTTAGTCTCGTGCCATTGGGAGCTTCCAAACTAAGCAACACAGGGCAATGATCTGAGTGGGTACGAGCCAGATGATTAACTGAGGCTTCAGGGTACAAGCCCCTACAATCACAGTTAGCAAAAGCCCTATCCAACCTTTCTTGAATGAATTGGCCCATATCTCTTTTATTAACCCACGTGAACTTAGGCCCATGGAACCCCAAATCCACCATCCCACAGGTATCCAGACAATCTTTAAAGAGTTGACCTTTCCTAGGATTCAATGGGTTTCCCCCTTGTTTATCATGACGTGAGAGCATCTCATTAAAATCCCCAACCATGAGCCAGGGAAGTTGGTGTAAACTAGCAATAGAGGATAAATTATTCCATAACAATTTACGTTCAATTAATCTAGGGCTTGCATAAATGGAAGATAAAACCTAGGAAAGGTTAGAGTCCAGTACCTTAACTGTGACATGTATCTCCTGTTCTATCTTGGCAAGCTGCATGACCTCCACAATATCTGAGTTCCACAACACCCAGATACCTCCAGAGTAGCCAATGGTATTAGCATGAATCGCTCCATCAAAAGGGAGCCTATCCGTGATGGCTTTAGCCCTTTCTCCGCCCACTTTTGTTTCCGTAACAACCACAATTGCAAGGGAGTGTCTATTCAGTAAATCCGACAAAACACTATGAAAACGGGGGTTTAAAGCCCCCATACAATTCCAGAAAACGATATTCATTGGGAAAAATGAGAAAGGAGCGGTATCTTCCTTATGCAGAGTTAAGGACTTCGACCTGATCAGACACCTCTATCCCAATTCCCTCAACTTTTTCGTGGGCAATTCCACCCCCTTCACCACAGCCATCATGTGCTCCAAAATCTCCAGTGGTTGCTCCCGAGAGCTGACCAGCAGATTGAATGAGTGAGGGCTTACCCGGACCACTGCCTTAGAAACCTCGTTTCCCCAACATCTCACTGTCCCTGCCTCTACTATCCAAATTTTCCTTTCCTTTATATTTTCCACCTGACTTGATTCGTTCAAGCTTCGCTCCAGAGATAGCGGCCATAGAGCTCTCCAATTGAAAATCCTTGCCTCTGCTTCCGTTGGTTTGTCTGATGGGAATATCCACCAAGGGTGGTCCCACTCCATCCATGCCGGATCTGTCAAAGGAAGGGATCCCTCTCTGAGACTTACTGGTGTCACCGGGAATATATGCTTCCAAGTCTCCAGCTCGTCCTTGTTGTACCAGCCCCATATCATGGTCGAACTGGCTTTGATTTGCACAAGCATTTCCGGCGACAGCACCATCACTTTTCCTTGCCTGAAAATCCCCCAACGACACTTCGGTCTTGCTTCCATGGTGACTACCTTTGACCTTTGCCTCTGCCGAAGCCGCACTTCTGCTCTTAGCCTTGCTACCTTTCCCCACAAAAGCCACTTTCCCTTCCAATTTTGTATTATGAGAAGAGCTTCTACTACCAAACTCAAAATGAGGCAATGGGGAGTGATTGACACCACGGCTTGACTGATGGGATTTCTGAAAATCCCCATCTGACTCGCTCCAAGATGGGACAACACCCTGCTTGCTACCCACAGTATCAACTGCGCCCCGTCCAGATCTCCTCAAGCTACCCACTACATCTTGAACCACTCTATACTCTGACCTATCGGGTTCAGCCTTTGAGGCATACGAATAGGCCCCTGATGTCATAACAGTGTTAGCTTTTAGGCTTGGGCCAGGGGGTTGGTCACTTACACGGCCACCCTTACTATTGGGCCCAGATTTATGCCTTCTAACAAGCATCCAAGGCCCAAAATCGCTCTTTCCCTCCTCTTCGACCTTTCCCGCATCCTGCAAACCCTGGTTACCTTCACTTTTGCTCTCATTCTCCTTATTCATGGTCTCCGCCGCCTTATGGGCTTCAGGTGTCTGTGCTTTAATCGTATGGGGGCACCCAACCCTGCGATGCCCAACTCTTCCACACGAGAAGCACAAGGACCGAAATCCTTCATATTGGATTTCTTGAACCAACCCTTCCAAGAGAATCTGGTTTATCAATGGCTTGCTAAGGTCGACCTGAACACATATCCTAGCGTATCAGCCTCTCACCTCGGACGCTGTATTTGAGTCAATTCTCAAAACCGGGCCAATGGCATTTCCAATCTCCTTGAGGACTTCAATTTCATAATACTCAAATGGAAGCTCAGGAAGTCTAATCCAAACAGCCACTGAACCACACGACGCATTAGCCGGTTTGAAGTTTGGTTCCCATCTCCGAATAGAAAGGAAGTGCTCCCCGATGAACCAAAGTCCACCGTTGAGGACATTATTGTAGTCTTCCACGAGCCCAAACCTCATAAGAAAGTAATCCTTGCCCAAGTCAACACAATCTAGCCTACCCGCTGGTTTCCAAAGGCTCATAACTCTGTTACGAAGAAAATGGAAGCCCACGGATCTTCCAAAGACTTTGACTATAAGTGCATGTGCCCACTTCGACATGATCTTCTTCCTCACGTCAGGGGTAAGCTTCACTGCTAATAACCCATTGTTGAGACCCTCAACATCCATCCTTGGCTCCTCCATTTATTCCTCCTCGGAACTGAGGTTAAAAGCCTGAGCAAAAGCTCCAGGCATCTCCCCTACAAGTTTATCCTTGTAGGAGACGTTAGACCCAAAGGCAAGGGCCATGGTCGACTCTTTAATCTTCTTAGTGCTGTGTTGGAGCTCGACATCCTCCTCCAAAGACCTCTCGCGCGCAGAGAACTCACACTCCATTCTCTAAGTCTGAAAGAAAGAGAAATAACATTTTAAGTAACACAGTTATCACAATCTTCTATTATTGTTATAATTACTACCCTACTCAAAGACTTTTCTTCATATTTTGTTATGTGTAAGTTTAATTTATTAAACTTTTTTATTTAGATATTTCTTAGACCTAAAAATATTATATTCTAAAATACGTACAAAGTTCAAAACAACATTACAAGATGATATATTTGATTCTTTATTCTGGACTTCAGCACAATACAAAAAGTCAATGTGTTCATCCGGAGAGTATTTTTGAATGGATAGAATGGAGATGCTTAGCTTGTTGTCCTTTGGAGAAATCTCAAGGATAACAGAATAAATATAGTGAGAAGCAGGATGAGGCACAGAAGACTGCAAGAGAAGACAAAATTCCTCTACCAGAAAAAACACATTTCCTTGTTGAGAACCTCCTGGATACCTCCACCCTTCATCTCCCCATTGCGTATGTATCTAGCTCAATATCTTATTCAATTCATATTAGCCCATTAATCATCACAATTAAAAAGAACAAAATAGTCTCTCTCATTTTCAACGTGGGATTAAACATTTTTATTAACTCCTCATCTTCCATATTCATTCCTACATCTTTACATTTATGTTGTAATATTTATTCATTTTAATTAATTAATATTAAAATGCTCCAACATGTTTGAACCACATATTCTTTTCTAAAAGGTAGGCGTGTAAAAGGCATTTATATTGATTGTCATCCACGAAGTAACACCAATAAAGACCTTCACCACTAGTCACTGCTATTCATCCTGCATTTGGATTAACATTCAGCACAGAATATTTAAGGTCATTCCAAGACCTGTCACTGATATTGTAAGTAAAGAAATCACCATCTTCAAATTCATCCCAATGCTCCAAATTCAGTTCATCATTTTCGAGGCTTGGTGATTCATAACCATCATCATCCCCGGAGCCCTGTGATACATCACCAGTGGATATCGATGTAGAAGTCGATGGTTTGGAGACAATAATTTCTTTTGTGGCAAGAGCAGAAATCATATGATCTGAATTAATTTGAGATGGAGGATTGGGTAGGCTTGTCCACTTACCTAAATCGGTGTCAAAAACCTCCATCCAGCCCACGTCGCCTTTTGGTTTGAAACCATCCAAACCACCTAACACATATAGCTTGCCATCTGCGACTAGTGTGTGAGGATTCCAACGATGGAATTTCATATGAGGACTAGCCTTCCAATAATCCCAAGGACGGGTGAGGTCTAGGATCCAAACATCCCTAGTCCCGATGGTGTTTTTGCAAAAGGATGTCATTGGCTGAAAGACCTCCTCAAGTTCTGGGTAAGTTCAGTTGTGACATATTGTGATTGGGCCGCCCATAGAATAGAGATAAGTGCCTACCACTGCGAAGGATTTGGAGTAAGAAAATTCAGCAGCTTCCAATAATGGAAATAGCTTCTTTTGGGCTAGACTCTTGCTTTTCCTTTTCCTTTTCCTTTTCCCATCTTGTACAAACTGAAAAATATGAAGGAGGAGGACATGCTTCAGGCTTTGGGACTTTAATGACATAGCAGCGTACAAACCTATCTTCCAACCTTTCTCCATAGAAACAGATTTGAAATTCATAAGACGGGCTTGGTGGCGTTAACATTGTAGAAACAGATCCTTTCTCCATTGAAACAATTTTCTATGTGAGAAGAGAGACTGCCAAGGGTTCAGGTAAGGGTTAGAAATTAGGTATTTTAGATTTGTATTATATTATATATATATATATATATATATATATATATATGAGATGGGTTCAAGTTACACCTGGTGTAACTCCATAAGAGTTACACATTTTTTAAGCTATAGATTTCTAAAAGATCAAACGGTTAAAAAAAAAACACTATTATTCATCATTATATCATTAAATACTTACCAAATTAATAGCATCCTCATTATCTCTTTCCTTATTAATTGCTAATTGTGTTTTTTTCCCCCTCTCTCTTTAGTCTTTATTAAGTCCTTTCACTGTAATCTTTTTTTTTTTTTCTTCTCCTGCAATTCATCAAACATTTCTACCCTCATCTTTCTAACCTTTCCTTACTTCAGTCAATTTTTTACTCCCTTAAATAAAACCTCTATCAGTTTCCTCATCTTTTTAACAAAATGTTTAAGACCACGAATTCTTGAAAATAACTTCTAATTATTTTTAGTTTAGGTTCCTTGTATCTTGTGTTCCAATTTTATTTACTTGATTTTTTAAAATATTTTTTAAATGTTTGTTGATTTGCAAACAACCTCGTCACCTAAGATACAATCTAATTATTTTATCACTAAGGATAGACTTCTATAAACTTAGGACTTGTATATGGTGTGGTTGTCGGATATATTTTATCACTAAGGATAGATTTCTAATCCAAACTAATGTACCTCTAAAATTGACACAACCACGTTAGAGTGAGGGTTCATTGGGTAATACTAATCCACAAGAAGCATCCTAATCCTAATTTCCTATCACTCAGGTGCCACAATGTACCACTTAATTATGTTGATGGCAAATCAACCTATTGTTACTGCAGATCAATGAAACTCCAGTGCATCCAACTAATTTGGTAGAAGAATATCAATGAGTTCGATAAAACCATCTGATTCTCTCACACATTTTTGAAGCTTTACTCCAAAGAGGTCTAAACTCCATTCGTTGTTGCACAAGATCACAAGACATGAATCACAGTTTGATTTTGCAGGAAGAAATTTTCGGAGTCTGTGGTTGGATATCGAATTAATATAGGCTTCTATTTTTATGATTTAATCATTTTTTATGCTTTATTGTAATTTTTGTAATTCTAGGAGTTGGGGTAGAAAGACGAGGGTAGAAACGTTTGATGAATTGCAGGAGAGGCAAAAAAAAAAAGAAAAAAAAAGATTACAATGAAAGGACCTAATAAAGACTAAAGAGAGAGGGGAAAAAAAAACACAATTAGCAATTAATAAGTAAAGAAATAATGAGGATGCTATTAATTTGGTAAGTATTTAATGATATAATGATGAATAATAGTGTTTTCTTTTAACCGTTTAATCTTTTAGAAATTTACAGCTTAAAAAAGGTGTAACTTGAACTCATCTTTTAGAAATTTACAGCTTAAAAAAGGTGTAACTTGAAATTTACAGTACTTGTATCAACTTATTGCAACAAAACATTTTGTTGCGATAAGTTACTGCAACAATAATTTTTGTTGCAATGGAATTTCATTTGAGGACCAGCCTTCTAATTATCCCAAGGATGGGTGAGGTCTAGGATCCAAACATCCCTAGTCTCAATGGTGTTTTTGCAAAAGGATGTCATTGGCTAAAAGACCTCCTTAAGGTTTGGGTAAGTTCGGTTGTGACATACTGTGATTAGGCTGCCCATAGAATAGAGATGAGTGCCTACCACTACGAAGGATTTGGAGTGAGAAAATTCAACAGCTTCCAATAATGGAAATAGCTTCTTTGGGCTGAACTCTTGCTTTTCCTTTTCCTTTTCCCATCTTGTACAAACTAAAAAATACGAAGGAGGAGGACATGCTTCAGGCTCTAGGACTTTAATGAGATAGCAGCGTACAAACCTATCTTCCAGCCTCTCTCCATAGAAACAGATTTGAAATTCATAAGACGGACTTGGTGGCACTAACATTGAAGAAACAGATCCTTTCTCCATTGAAGCAATTTTCTATGTGAGAAGAGAGACTGCCAAGGGTTCGGGTAAGGGTTTTTTATTTTATTTTAGCAAAAGGTAAGTAAAGGGTTCGGGTAAGGGTTAGAAATTAGGGATTTTAGGTTTGTATTATTTATATATATATATATATATCAGTTGTTGTGTTCCTATCTTACCGTCGTTGGTGCCACCCTAGACGTAAAGTGAATTCCCAAAACCAAACTGTAAGGCCCGTTTGAGCCAAGAAAGGGCGTGTAGGGTATGAGAGGTATAAGGTTGCTTAGGGTATGTGTTACGAAATGCAACGATGTTGAGAAAAACATGATAATTGAGTGTTAAACCTAGGATAGTATGGATAAGTTATGGAGATCCAACTCCTCTGTCAGCTCCAGGACTAGTTGTCCTCCTAATATTGTAAATGAAAAAGATCACACTGTTGAAGAACATGAGCTCCCTGATTTCCAGAAATGGAATATTCCTAAAGTTGATACTAAAACTATTTACAAAACTAGTTGGGTTGAAACTACTTTTCATCCCATTTACAAAGTTAGGACTGTTGAACAAATATTTTCTATTTCAAAAACTCATGAAAAATGTTGCTTGTTTTCTAAAAGAAGTATTAATGATTTCCTTGCTAAAAAACTCAGTTATTTGCATATTGGTATGGTTCAAGTTGCTGTTAAACCACTTACTAGAAAAGGAATAAATGCTTTTGTTCTCATGTGTTTAAGAGATGCTAGATTTAAGAACTTTAAAGATAGCATTCTTGGTATGATTACTGCTTCTTTGTATGATGATCCTGTTTATTTCAACTGTTATCCTGATATTACTCTTGCTTTGGATGATCCTAATATCGTTAAAGCTTTAACTTTAAATATTGCTTCATCTGGTTATCACATGGAAGAAGATAGTAAACCTTTTGCCTTGATTTATCGCATTTATTACAGACTGTTAGGTACTCAATTGAATCCTGGTGCTAAGATCAATATAGAACCTTCTGGTAAAACAATGTTAATCACATGTTCAACCCCTGATGCTAAAGTTCAAGTTCCAAAAATGATTCAATGGCAAGATGTTAAGCTTCCCACTAAATGGTTGTTGGAACAAGAGTCCCCTGTTGCTAAACCTGTTTTTGATGAGCTAGATCTCACACATATTCAACAATATTTTGATGGTACTGTTAAAATAAGTTTTCAAAACAATCAACTCTTGAGGATCAAAGAAGGAAGACATTCCTTTGCTGGATCTGAAAGTATTTCAAAAAGAGATCAAGATCTCAATGAGTTTTTGCAAAAGAGTCTTGAAAAACCCACTGATTTAGAGCTAAAAGGTGTTTGAAGTGATAAATCTCAAATTAGGTCTGTTTTCTATTCTACTAAACCTAAACCTTCTTCTCCATATGGCAGAATTGCTAATGA
This sequence comes from Quercus aquifolioides, assembly GCA_019022515.1. Taxonomy (NCBI): domain Eukaryota; kingdom Viridiplantae; phylum Streptophyta; class Magnoliopsida; order Fagales; family Fagaceae; genus Quercus; species Quercus aquifolioides. The sequence goes on from CM032332.1 coordinate 40,412,728, forward strand.
AGAAGAAGAGGACACTAGATCTGTTTGTCCATCTGATTCTGATTTTCCTCCTATTGAAACCCCTGATCACCTAAATCAATTAAGAGTTTTGAATGTTTTGGATGAAAGTTTTGAAATTGATATGGTTTCCTTGTATAATGAATTTATGCTTGCTAAAAACAGAAATAAAAGAAAATACTACCAAAGTAATTTTGCTCAGTTTAAGAAAGACCGTGTTAAAAGGAAATGGTTAGAAAAGATGAACCAATTGAAAAAACACATTTTGTTTTTTGACTTTCTTGAAAACTATTATGTTTCAAAAGATAAAGTTTCAAAAAATCATTTGAATGTGATAAAGAAATCAAATGTTGTTAAAGAAGATAAAACCATTGTTAGGTCTAGTCATTTGCCTCTTGAGACAGTTTTGATAACTTGTCAAAAGAGGGAAGTGAAGGCCTCCCCTTTCAAAATTGCTGATGATCAAACTCCTATCGTTAGTATTATTGAACAAAACAATTTTACTAATGAATCTTTGCATGTTATTGGTCAACAACTTGACCGTATTGAAGAAAAAATTGTTTCTATTGAAAAACCTGTTTCTATTGAAAAACCTATATCTGTCAAGACTGAGAAACCTTTGATTAATTTACCCAATCAAGATAAAAAATTTAAGTTTAAAACCTCCCAATCTAAAACACTTGAAATTGTTGAAAAAATGCTTGTTGATTTAAAGGTTAAAACTGAGAATACTTCTACAAGTACCCCTGCTGCTCGAACTACTTCAAAAAATGAAAAAGAAATTGTTTCTGAAGAAAATACAGATTCTGATACAGTATCTTCTGTTTCTGCTAAAAAGGTTTTTGATGATGATTTACCAGAAATTAAAAGATTCGTTGGAAATTCCAAACCTATGTTTTTTACAAAAAATTGGTATTCAAAACCTACTCCTCCTGATATGCAGTTTGAAGAAAGATCTTTTCAAACTCAGTTCTCTGTTTTTGCTGATAAGATTTATGAATGGAATATTGATGGTTTGTCTGAACAAGAAATCATTAATAAAATGGGTCATATGTCTATGGTTGGAATTGCTTATGTTAATAACCATAATCTTGATCACCCTAAAATTGTTCACCTTCTTGCTATTGGTTTTTCTAGCACTCTTCGTGGATGGTGTGATTCATATCTCACAGAAGATTCTAAAGAATCTATTAAACATGCTGTTAAGAAGAATGATGAAGGTTTGCCTATTTTTTATGAAAGTATTGGTCGAGGTATTCCTGATGGTGTCAATACCTTGATTTATATATATATATATATAGACACACACACACACACTAGTCGAAAGCCAAACCCTATAAGAATGACACCATTTGGTTTTCATTTGTTAAAGAGTCAGTCACGTGTTTTATTATGATGTGCAAAGGTATTGATTTGTTGTTCATGAACGACAGCGTTTTGCTCTCCTTCCTTAACAATTTTTTCAGCCAAAAATATAAAAAATGAAAACTATGACACTAGCTTGGCTCTAATGATTACCCCTAACCGCTTAATGGATGACCATCTCTACAGTGTTAAAGGAATGACCTCCATGCCACAAATACAACTCCCGCTCAAATAAGGATTTGGAGATACTAAAAAGTTTGACAGAATCAGAGACCTTAAATAGTCCAAATCTCCTGTCTCACTTTCCTACTCCATTCTATACTCCACAAATAAAAACATGTCACATGTCCACCTATTTAATTAAATGCTAAATTTATGTCTTTCCTAATTTCAATAACCTAAAATAAAAAAACAAAAAAAAACAACCATCCTATTCCCACTGCCGACACCACCACCACCACCACCACCCTTTGCCAGTCGCCACTGTCAAGAGCTTTGACACCATCAATGCTGCAAGTCATAGCCAACCACCACCGCTAATCCACTGCCTCCGATGAAACTTATGCCTTTCCACTTCATTCATCTCAAACCCATTAAAAAAACCCACTCGGCACCAACACGCTACCACCCTCCCCTCACCTCACCTCTCTCCAAATCAGCGACCAAAATACCCTTCAGGCTTCAGATATCAAGATATTACAATCTGGTTAATTGGTTTTTGTTGAAGGAAAAATAGAGCCAGAAAATGTTGAAGGAAAAACAAAGCCCAAACAACAAACTAAACTAAACGGCAAGAAGAAAATTGCAGCAGAGAAGCAAACGACAGAAGAAGAATTAGTTGCAACCCATGCCACATCACGTGCCAGAAAGAAGTAGGTGCATTACAGCTGTCATACGGTTAAGCGGTTATTTTGGGAAGAAAGTGTAGTCCCTGTTTTCACAGTGTATATAAACAGAGTTGTTTATTATGTATTAGTTTAGTTTTTCATTTTGTAAAATTCTTTCAATGAGAAGTTTCTAGTTTCTTCAGAATTCTCTTTTCTAATATGGTATCAGAGCGGTTTTCTTTTCTCAGATAATTTTTCTTTTCTTTTCTCAGTTCCCAAACAACGTTTATTGACATTTTTGTTTCTTGATCATGGCCTCTGATCCTACAACCAACACTCAATCACAGACTGGAAATTCAGCACCTTCTTCCAGTGCTGTAATGGCAGATGAGTATGCCAATAATCCATTTTTTCTTCCAGCGAATGAGAATCCAGGTATCATTCTCACTTCGCAACCTCTGACTGGACCAGAAAACTATATGAGTTGGGCGCGATTAGTGTTCTTGGCTCTGAGTTCTAGGAACAAGTTTGGCTTTGTGAATGGATCAATTCCTGAGCCAGATCCGTCTTCTCCATTGTTCAATTCATGGAGTAGATGCAACACCACAGTGCTTTCGTGGTTGACAAATTCTCTCAGTTTGGAGCTCAAAGCAAGTGTTATCTACATCAACACTGCTAAGGATCTCTGGATTGATCTCAAGGATCGGCTTTCTCAAGGCAATACTCCAAGGCTTTTTGAGCTTCAAAAGGAAATTTCACACCTTTCACAGGGATCACTCTCGGTGAGTTCCTACTTTACAAAGTTCAAAACCTTGTGGGATGAGTTTGCAAATTATCAACCTTTCACAGTATGTACCTGTGCTTGCATTTGTGGTTCCAAGACTTCTCAATTGGAAGCTCAACACAAGGAGCATGTGTTTCGTTTTCTGATGGGACTAAACGATAGCTATGGCAATGTGATCAGTCAAATTTTGTTGATTGAGCCTTTTCCTTCTCTTAGTAAGGTGTGTTCTTTGATCTTACAAGAGGAAAAACGAAGGAGCATTGGTCATAATTTCAATGTGGTTTAGTCCTTAGAAGCTGTTGCTATGTATGCTAATAACAGCAGGGGTTTTCATGTCAATCAAGGTCACTCTCATGGAGGAAAAGGAGGCAATTTTAAGAAGGACAGACCAGTATGCACTTACTGTGGTCTCACTGGTCACATAGCAGACAAATGCTATAAGCTTCATGGTTACCCTCCAGGTTATAAGCCAAAAGGAGGTAACAAAGCTATGGCAAATCAAGTTTCTGCAGTTTTGCCATCAAGAACCTATGGTTTGGATGGTCTTTCTTCAGGACCGGGTGCAAGTTTACCTCCTACTGGTGTTTTACATAATGGGAGTGCACAATTTGATTTGGTTCCCACTTCACAGACCTTTCTTGGTCATACTTTTGGGGGATCTCATTCACAAGTTAATCCACAGGCTTCTTTGTCTCAATGCCCTCTTTCCCAGGCCCAATGTGAGCAGTTTCTTAGCTTTCTGAAGTCTTATATGGCTCCTGGATCAAGTGCTAGTGCACAGAATGCACAGAATGGTCACCAAGTTGCTTCAGTCTTGGCAACACCTTCCATTCCACATTCACAACCTTTTACTTCAGCTTCACCTTCTTCAAACTTTTCAGGTAATCCGTATTGGATCCCACCAAATTTCTCTCATTCCATATTTTCTGCTCAGGTTATTGATAAGCATGCTTATAAATCTGATTCTTGGATTCTTGATACTGGTGCTACTGATCACATGGTGCATTCAGTAACTCAATTCACTGAAATTACTTCTATAGTCCAAACTTGTGTTTTTTTGCCAAATGGAGAACAAGCTTTAGTTACACATGTAGGCACTGTACAAGTCACTTCTACACTCACTCTCACTGGTGTCTTATGTGTTCCTTCTTTTAGTTTTAACCTGATTTCAGTCAGCAAACTTACCAAGAATCTTTCTTGGTGATTGCTGTTTTATTCAGGACCTTGCTCAATGGAGCATGATTGGTCTGGGTAAGGAACACAATGGCTTGTACTTGCTGCAAGATTCAGGTTCCAAACCATCTATTTCTGCTCTTGCTGCTGCTGTCAATCAGCTTACTTCTTCAGAATTGTGGCATATTAGATTAGGTCACCCATCTCATTCAAAACTTGATTTGTTGAAGCAAGTTGTACATACTGAAGTTTCAAATAAAACTACTTGCTGTGATGTTTGTCATTTTTCAAAGCAAAAGAGACTTTCTTTCAATTCTAGTACTCATGTATCTTCCAAACCTTTTGAATTGATTCATTGTGATCTCTGGGGTCCTTTTGCAACTAGTACAATTGATGGTTTTAAGTATTTTCTGACTATTGTAGATGATTTCAGTAGATGCACATGGGTTTACCTTCTCAAGCACAAATCTGAAACCCAAATTTTTCTGCCTCAGTTTGCTACTATGGTGAATACTCAATTTAACAGCAAAATTCAAACTATTAGAAGTGATAATGGCACTGAATTTTTCCTAAAAGATTTCTTTCATTCTAATGGTATATTGCATCAACTAACATGTGTTGATACTCCTCAACAAAATGCCATTGTTGAGAGGAAGCATCAACACATTCTAAATGTTGCAAGGGCTTTAAAATTCCAATCTAATGTTCCTTTATGTTTTTGGGGGGATTGTGTTTTGACTGCAGTCCACTTGATTAACAGAATTCCTTCAAAATCTTTAGGAAATAAAAGTCCTTATGAATTGCTTTTCCAATCTCCACCTTCCTATCTTCATCTTAAATGCTTTGGATGTTTGTGTTTTATTTCTACATTGTCTCATAATAGAAATAAATTTGCACCTAGAGCTAGGAAGTGTGTTTTCTTAGGTTATCCATTTGGCATTAAAGGTTACAAGGTTTTGGATCTTGAGTCTAATTCAGTGTACATTTCTAGAGATGTTGTTTTCTATGAACATATCTTTCCTTATGTCACTACCTCTCAGCCTTCATCTTCTTACTTGGATGATTTTATCTTTCCTCATTGTACCTCAGATCATATTGCTCCTTTATCCACTCCTACTATTCCTAATTCCACTTTCATTACTCCCCTGGATCCTATTGCACCTGTTGATGTTTCTGCAGATTCCATTTCTTCCACTGATATTGTTTCCTTCCTTGAGCTTGTTGACACTTCTGTCATTCCTTTATCTGATCCTCTTCCTTCTGCCTCCCTTCCTAGTTCTTCTCCACCTGTTTTGAGAAGATCCACCAGACCACATAATCCTCCTTCCTATCTTTCTGACTATTCTTGCAAATCTGTCTGCACTAAACCTAGTTCAGGGCTGCCATATGCTATCTCAGATTGCTTGGATTACTCTCATCTTGGTCCCAGATTTCATTCTTTTGTCATGGCAGTGACTGCAACTCCTCCAGAACCTGTCTCTTTTCATCAGGCAGTTCAATTTCCTGAGTGGAGGACTGCCATGGACAAAGAAATTGAAGCTTTGGAAGTCAATGATACTTGGACTTTAACACATTTACCACCCGAAAAGACTCCTATAGGTTGCAAATGGGTCTATAGGATCAAATATCTTCCTGATGGTACCATTGAGAGATATAAGGCTCGTTTAGTTGCCAAGGGATTTACACAAAAACTTGGCTTAGACTATTCAGAAACTTTTTCTCCTGTGGCAAAATCTGTCTCTGTCAGAATTGTCCTCTCTTTGGCTGCTGTGAAAGGGTGGTCCCTCCATCAAATGAATGTCAACAATGCTTTCTTGCATGGTGACTTGGTTGAGGATGTTTATATGAGTTTGCCACCTGGTTTTCACAGCAAGGGAGAGCCGAATTTGGTATGTAAGTTGAACAAGAGTCTTTATGGTCTCAAGCAGGCTTCAAGGCAATGGTTTGAAAAATTTTCAAACACTATTATGCAGATGGGGTTTGTGTAATCTAAGTCAGACTACTCTTTGTTCACTCATACTCAAGGAACCTCTTTTACAGTGTTATTGGTTTATGTGGATGATATATTACTCACTGGAAATAACCTTGATTGTGTTGCTGGTTTGAAGAAATTGCTTGATCACAGGTTTGGCTTGAAAGACCTTGGTTCACTAAGATATTTCTTAGGACTTGAGGTAGCAAGAACTGAAGAAGGTATCAGTTTAAACCAAAGAAAATATGCCCTTGAAATTTTAAAGGACACTGGATTTCTTGGTTCTAAGCCTGTGAAGTTTCCTATGGAGCAGAATTTAAGATTGTCTAAGTATGAAGGCAAGGCTCTTGCAGATCCGGGTCAGTACAGGAGATTGATAGGAAGGCTATTGTATTTAACCTTAACAAGACCTGACATTACCTATGTTGTACATAGGTTAAGTCAGTTTGTCTCACAACCAAAAGAACCTCATTTGCTAGCAGCTCACAGAGTTTTACAATATATAAAAGGGTCACCAAGGAAAGGGATTTTCTTTTCTAGCAAGACTGATTTGCACATTAAAGCCTTCTGTGATGCGGATTGGGCTGGATGCCCTGATACAAGACGATCTCTGACTGGCTATGCTGTGTATCTAGGTGACTCACTAGTTTCATGGAGATCAAAGAAACAAGGGGTGGTTTCTAGATCCTCAGCAGAAGCCGAGTATAGAGCAATGGCTGGGGTAGCTTGTGAAATAACTTGGATTTTGCAATTACTTAAGGATTTAAAGGTTGATCACTCCAGGTCAGCTATGCTGTTTTGTGACAATCACTTCATATAGCTGCTAATCCAGTTTTCCATGAGAGGACCAAACATATTGAAGTAGACTGCCATCTAGTAAGAGATAAGATTTTAGAGGGAATGATCAAGACATTTCATGTATCAACAAATGCACAAGTGGCTGACATTTTTACTAAAGCTTTAGGCTATGTTTCCTTTGCAAAGTTATCTGAGAAATTAGGATTAAGAGATATATTTGAGACTAAGAAAGAGAAGAAATCTTCAGTGCAAGTCACTGAGTCTGTAACTCAGTACTTGAGGGGGAGTGTTGAAGGAAAAACAGAGCCAGAGCCTAAACGACAAACTAAACTAAACAGCAAGAAGAAAATTGCAGCAGAGAAGCAAACGACAGAAGAAGAATTAGTTGCAACCCATGCCACATCACGTGCCAGAAAGAAGTAGGTGCATTACAGCTGTCATACGGTTAAGCGGTTATTTTGGGAAGAAAGTGTAGTCCCTGTTTTCACAGTGTATATAAACAGAGTTGTTTATTATGTATTAGTTCAGTTTTTCATTTTGTAAAATTCTTTCAATGAGAAGTTTCTAGTTTCTTCAGAATTCTCTTTTCTAATAGTTTTTCACTCCAATAATGTGGATCTTATAGTTATATTCTTATAATGGTTCCAAATAATTATTAGTAGAAGTTAGACATAGATGTCACGCCTACTGATCAAAACAAATGTCTGGAACTCTTTTGATGTTTGAGTAGAGATGGGGCCATGTGACTAAGGCTAGGACGTATGAGTCGTATTACCACTACTTCAAAGTCCGTGAACGAGGATTGGGTGGGTTTTTTTTTTTGGGTTTGAGAAGGACAAAGTAGTAGAGTGATGGATTTCTTTAGAGGCGATGGGTTGGTGGTGGTGTTCGGCTAGTACTTGATGGAATCAGCACTTTTGATAGGGGCAGCCGGCGAAGGCTAGTGGTGGTGCAGTGGGAATACGATAGTTACTTTTTTAATTTTTATTTTTTGGTTATTGAAATTAGGAAAGACATAAATTTAGTATTTAATTAAATAAGTGACCACGTGACATGTTTTTATTTGTGGAGCATAGAGTAGAGTAAGAAAAATAAGGCAAAAGATTTAGACTCGTGTTAGTACTTGAACATTAATTACTAGGATGAAATGGAAAAATAGAGAGCAAACAACTTACACGTCCCTCACAAGGAATTCAACTAAGTGGTATTAGTTACTCCATCGATTTGGGAAAGATGAATTTATGGGGAGACCTCATTGAGGTGTTTGTGAAGCAATTCTCCTACAATACAATAATTGATGTGCACTTGAAGGATTTGAAGACAATAAAGTCAAGGAGCAATGAAACAGTCTTTGAATATCTAGATTCTAGCCTAGTGAAGGGAAAATACTTTAATGATGATAAACTGCCTCGCTGAAAATGACCATGTAAATATGATTGTGAAAATTTTCTTACAGGTGTATTGTGTATTGTGATTGTGATTGACTATTTTATTTTCCCATTATGAATTTTGAGAAATTGTGTGACTAACTGACTATGGCATTTTCCCTAAAAAAAAAAAAAAAAACTGACAATGGCATGAGAATTGAAGATGCCATCAATAATGGGTCTTTAGATTGCAATGAAGGAAAATCTCAACAAAAGAAATACCTTTGGAGGGGGAACCAATAGCAACTAGAGACCTTCCATCCCAATGAATGTCAGTTCCATCACCTTTCAAACTTTAAAAATCAAACCAGTCACTTTTCCCATATTTTGTGTAGATTTTGAATTGAGGGTATCTTTCTGTGAATTTTTGTTCATAAAATTATTTGAAATAAATATTAATGATTTATTCATGTGAGATATTTAACGTAAAATATTGCTTGGCTTATTTTTAGGATTGCAACTAAATATTGGAAAACAAGTCAATTTTACCCCATTTTTTAAAAATATATTTAAAAAAAAGTGCTTTATGCCTGAAGAAACAAACAAACATGGCTTGAATATAAAACACCAGTATAGTGTTGTAAATAGTACTTAATCTATTATTATGCCTTAAGAAAGGCCTGGACATTTCGCTTTCCAACTATGCCTACTTATTGCTTGAAAGTCACCCCACACAAAACCTTATTATTATTATCAAAAATAGGTAGAAGGGAACAACTTAAGTTAGTGTCTTCCACCTTGGCGTGATCATAGTGACATTCTACATGTTCGGCCTAGGACTGCAGAAGCAAGGGATCTTGATCGAGGATGGAGCTATCATTGGACTAATGGGGGCAATGGACCCCCCATTTTTTTAAAATTATTATTATATATGTGTACTAATTTTAGCCATTTTATTCTATAAAATTACATTTTATTTCCCTTAAACAATATCATTGATTCTTTTAAGCGTAATACTATACTCATAAACCTTTTACAACATTTTACAAATTATTTTGGTAGCAAATTTTTATTAGTTCACATAATGAGCCCACCACTCATATAATTTTTTTACTTACCAGTAACACTTATCATATTAGTAATTTATAAAAAAGTTTGTAACTCTAGCATTTTTCTCATTTTAGTGACCATAAAAAAATTTATAGATTTAAAATCTAAAACAAAATATACAAGCCCAAAAAAAATAACTCAACAACAAAAATTACTAATAGTAAAACAAAAACAAATTAAGCTCAATTAACCAATTTTATCCAAATAAACAACTCTGCCCTTTAAAAAATTCTGAAGAAAAATATTTTTGTTCTTACCCACAAAAAAAAAAAAAAAAAAAATCTTAGCAGTTAAGTAGTAGCAAAGTCAAAGGTTTAAATTGCCACATACAGTCAATGGTAAAGCTGCCCCTCCTACCGTAAAGTTCTGGCTCTGCCCCTAATCCTGATGAGTCATAGCTGTGCACCCAGTTTTATTGAGGACGCTAGTGAGCTATATATATAATCAATTATTATTAATATATTATTGTAAATATAATTTTTTAAGAACTAAATTTAAAATAATTTAAAGTATTGCTTCTTAACCAATAGGGTTATAATAGTTATTGAAACAAATGATCATTTCTTTAATGTAAATGTTTGAAGAGGTACGAAGATGATAAGTGAAAATGGATTTCAGCTAGGCCCAAGTTTGTCTGGTAGTTTGACCCACCGTTCAAATGCTAGCGGGGCAGCCTAATCCAACACCTACAAAAATACACAAAAAGACAAACCCAACTTTGCAGAAGAAAGTTGTGTGTTTTTTGATTCACGTTTATTTCTTGTTTGTATTGTTGATGATCTTTTGTTATTTTCCTCAACTACATCCCTTTCTTTTTACGGTGGTGGCGAGGCAATTATCAAAGTTCCCTATTACTTTTCGGTCGCAATTTGCGTCTCTTAAGCTCTGACTTGAGTGCTCTTATTTACCCGTGGGAAAACAAAATGGTTGTGGCTTTGCTTTATCGATTTGCTTACCCACCCAAGCTCCCTTGTACTTAAATGAGATTTTCAGTGTTTGACCTCCTGAGGTGATACTCATGCTTTTGAATCATTGCATGCCCACTCCCTTGTCTAGGTGCTGGAGATGAGAAGCCTTTGACTCACAAAGAGACCATCTTTCGAATATTTAGTTGTGTTATTGAAAATGCCATAGAAAACATATTTCGATTATTTTCTCATTTATTCCCATCTCTAAAACACATATGTAATAAAGAAATAAGAAGTTTAGATCAAAAAATCTTGTAGCCTTTATCTCAACAACTACAAAGTACTACAAAACACAAATAACAAAACGCAATCAAACAAAACACAATCTTCCTCATAAAACTAATGAAATTAAAACAATAATAAATAAATAAATAAATTGATCTACCCATCTGGGTTGCATGTTGTTGGCAGGGGAGGCGAAGAAAATGACAAAGAAGGAAGACGGTGATCCCTCTGTTTTGTTTGAGTGAAACGCTAAAATGTCAAATGTGTGGCTTTTATATTTTTTGGGACAAACTATGTATTTGGTTCTTATCCTTTATACCATATTTTAATTTAATTCCTAACTTTTCAATTGTATAAAGTTGGTCCATAACCTTTGAATGTTGTGTCAATTTAGTTATTGTTGTTATCTCTGGGATGGAAAAATCTAACATGTCAAATGACCTAAATAAATTTTTTTTTTTTAAATTGCCACATCATCGACCACCTATCAAACTTTTTTTAAAATGAAACCCAAATCAAATCTTTGCTTATTTCGTTTGATAGAAGTTATAGAACCACGTATTACTCCCAAAAGAAGAAGAAGAAGAAGTTATAGAACCACGTCAGTTAAAAAAAAAAAAAAAACCTAAATCAAATCTTTGATAGAACCACATCAGTTTAAAGAAAAAAAAAAAACCCAAATGAAATATTTTTAGTTTGATAAACAAGGGCAGAACCCATCTAAAACACTTTCTCACTAAAATCCAAAATCACTATGTGAGGCCGACAATGCCTTTTCCTTCCTTCCGGTGGTGCCAAGAGATGACCTGATGAAATCCATCTTGATCAGTCTCCTTATTAACATATTTGTTTCTAGTATTAGTTTAAACATGTTTTCTTCAATCTCAGTTTGATTCTTTGCTCTATAAAAATACACTTTGAGTAAACTCCCTCAAAATGGCCCTAGTTGCTTTGCTTTAAGATAATCATCATACCAAGATTTAAAGGAAGGTAGGAATCACAGTTTGTGCCTATTTTTCCAATTGGCATGGCTATCATGGTTTTATTAGTGAACCCAAACTGATGAAATCATGATTTAAATTATCAGGTTGCAATGTTATAAATAAAGATCACCCAACACTAGACCTTCAAGGGTTACCTTAAGAGTTTTCACAAAAGAGTCAAATTAAAGAACCAGATATGGTGAGCGAAGTTGGGGCTCTCTATCTCCTTGTACCCAAAAATCTGCACAATTAAAAGAGAACCTTAAAGGTGAATCAACAAGAAAACAAAAACATAAATTTGCCTAGAACTACACCAAAAGTCAATACCAGCTCAAACTGAACCCTTCACGTTTTGGTCTGTTCCAAACAAACAAGAGATAAAAACCTAAGAGGAAGATAATACCAAGAGAGAGAGAGAGATATTATCAGCAAATTGGCGACTCCATCGGCCCTTAGCTCTAGTCGTCACTATCAAGCGTCACCATCGGTATAATCTCTGGCCACCGTAGTGCCTCACCTTTCTCTCTAGAGGACCAAAATGTGAAGAAATCTAAAATTGTGACTTAGGGATTTTTTTTTTTTTTTTTTTTTGAGGGAAAGGGATTTTCTTTTGTTGATAGATGTGAGTTAGGGATTTTGATCCAAAGGTTTTTTTATTTGAAAACATTTTGATCCAAAAGTTACTCTTTCACTTATCTGTTGTTGTTGTTGTTTTTGTTTTTGTTTTTTTTTGTTTTTTTTTTTATAAATTAAAATTATACTGACATTTCATTAAAAAAAAAATTATGCTGACATGTTAATCCAGGTGGCAGTTGATGTGGAAATAAATTTTTTTTTTTAAATTTTAATATTTAAGCCGTTTGACACGTTAGACTGTTCCATCCAAGAGATAACGACATGAATTACATTGACATGATACTGAAAGGTTAGAGACTAAATTGACACAATTGAAATGTTAGAGACTAAATTAAAATATAGTGTAAAGGATAAGGACCAAATACGTAGTTTAATCTATTTTTTGTTTATTGATGGGAGAAATGTGTGGCCTTTAAGTTATAAATTTGTCTTTTATTGAAAATTAATGATAAGTTTTTACTAAAAAAGAAAACCTAATGGTCAGCTCTTTAAGGAAAATTAATTAGAAGTTAACAAATAAGAATAATAACTTCATAAAAAGGGATAATGATAAGTTAATGAATATTAATAATTAAAAGATAAAAACTAATGAATTTTTAGGAAAGAATTAATGAATAAACTCATTCCAAATATACTTATATTTGATAAATTTAAATTTTATAGAATTTTCAAAGGACTTGCACAATACTAACATAGATTTGATAAAGATCGACAAATAAATATGAAAGAGTGATAATTAAAATTAGACTCTTAACAAAATAGATCATTGAAAATTTTGAAAAAATTATATTGTTGGGAGATTTAAAAATGTAGCTATTAGGAATTTGGAAAATATAGGCAGTTTTGGGAATGAATAAAAAATTGATAAAAAATAATAAAGGAAGATTAAAGAAAGAATGAAAAATAATATTTAAATAGGATAGAGAAATGATAAAGAGTTTGTTGGAAATTGTATTTAAAAAAGTAAGTTGTTTCATTTTCCAAATAATACAAAAATTTGAAAATGCTTCAAGTTCTCAATAAATTAAAATGAGAAAAATAAAGGAGATAGTAAGAAAGTAAAGGAGATAGTAAGAAAGATAGTACACTATTGTATTGCCATATACACCACAAATAAAAACCCTTAACAATCTATTTTGTGGGCACAAATAGAAGAGGACTTGCTTTATGTTGGGCTTGTAAGAATTAGCAAAAAATGGCCATCGACAACTACAAAAAATGAACACCATCCCATGAAAAGCTCACCCAATTTTAACTTCTCTTCACCCTCCTTTTACATATCAATTATCGATCAGCTATTGACCAATCATTAACTTTATTTATTTCTTTCAAATTAGTTACTTTTCCTACTTAAATTTTTGTGTAGATTATGAATTTATGGTAAATTTTTGTTCATACGATCTGAATTTTTTCCTCTCTCTCATTTTTATGGTTGCAATCAAATTGAAGAAAACGAATCAATTATGTAAAAAGTTTATTAGAAAAACCAATTTTTTTTATTAGAACAAATAAAATAAGAATCAAAATTAAAAAATATTGCAAACGTAGAGAGATTAAAAAAAAAAAAAAAATCTAAATGAGAATTCAAAAGAATCAAAACTTCCAAGTATTATGACATTTTTTTATGGTGTTTTAAGTTAAACAGCCAGAAAAGCTTCCTGATTATCCTAATGGGTTGTCGAGTGAAAAGTTAAAAAGTCGTGAGGTCACAGCGGGACCCATTGGCTGATTCAGTGCATGCGAGCTACGTGGAACTTGTTCAGACAACGAATATATTTTTGGGCTATTATGCCTATTGCCTAGTACTTACTTTAAAAAAAAAAAAACCAAAGACCCAAACAAACGACAAAACCCAAGCCCAACCCAAACCTCACAACACAAATCTTAAAAAAATCAGATTCACAGATTAAGATTACTGTGCCAGAGACACACAAACACACTCGCTCTTTCTCTCTCTCTCTCTCTCTTTCTTCTATCTCTCATCCGATTGCGCAGTTGCTCTTGTCGTATTGAGAGATTACCAAGTCTTCACAAAAACCAAAGAAAAAAATAAAAAAAACAGTAACTGAAACAAGAAGAACAATAAGGAATCAGAGAGAGAGAGAGAGAGAGGGAGAAAAGTCATAAGCGTTATTGAATCTGGTTCAAGAGCTAGTGCTTTTTCCTGTTGCTTCATCTGAAATCCAATTTGATCTTTCTGCTCACCGATCCTCTCCTTTGCTCTCAATTTCCTCAGCTCTCTCAGGTGCTTTTTCTTAAGAAAAAAAAATGTCTTTTTTTATTTTCTATTATCATTATTCCTACTTTTGTTTTTGTCTTTTTTTTTTTTTTGGTGGGTTTTCTTAGAAGATTTTGATGCAATTTTGAGAGCATGGAGGGGATCAGATTGACCCATTTAATTTTTTTTTCTCAAATTTTGAAACTTTTTCTATTTTTTCCCCTTTCCCTGCATGGTCCTGTTGAATTTTTTTTTTTGGGTTATAATTTTTTAATTTTTTGTTTGAGTTTATGATGTTGGTATTTGTGTTTAAGGCATTTGATGCTGAATTGGGTAATTTAAAGTGTATGAAATACAAGATTTTGTATTGGGTATTTTGAAATTGAGTGTCTTAGGTGATCTTCACAAAGCTTTGTTAGAGCTTTTGATCTGAGAATGCAGATGCTTACTTTTGCATGCATTGATTCTTAATGATCTCGCTTCTTCACTTTTGTCCTTTTTTTTTCTCTCCTAAAAATAATGTTAGTGTAGAAATTTTTGATGTTTTAAAAGTTTTTTTGTTAGTGATTTTTTAAAGGTTTGTTCTTGATTGAGATATGACCTGGAGCTTTAGTGGAGCAATTATTATGTAAATTCCTTGCAATTTTTCCTCTGGTGATGACTTTAATTATATCTAAATGTAATTTGTACCAAAAGCTAGCAGTTTGAACATTGTATCTGTTTAGTATTATAATTTTTTTGGTAAATACACATCAAATTTTCTACAAAAAGAAAAGAGAGGAGACATTGCCAATCAAACATTAGGCCACTCATATAAATAATGTAGATTTGAAAACAATTTCTATGTCTTCCAAACATTCCTTTGGCAACAAATTAACAACAAATACTATTAATAAAAGACGAATAGAAGAACGTGGGTTCTAGTTAGCTTTACTAGTGAAGTCTTTTGCCCTTGAATAAGGGACCTGGATTCAATTTTGGTCTACACCGGAAAGAAACCATTGGTGACTTTGGCGTAATGGCAAATGACAATCATCATGTAGAGGATGCCATAGTTTTAAATTCAATCATATATCTATAAAGATGGCTAGATGAATGTAGCGTATGAGTTAGGGTAAAACATGTGTTGGGTCACATGGGATATGGCACGCTAAGGTAGGGTATGTAGTTTGTGCTTTTACAGACGTGTGGACAGCATACTAGAGGCAAACAAATAAAGTGCAATGGTATGGACAGCATACTTAAGGCACCTGTTGGAGTGCCAAAGGGTGCTCAATATAGTACTCTTGTATGTATGACTCTCTTCCTCCCCCCTCCCCCCAACCCCCTATTTTTGTTTGTTTGTTTTTTGTCCCTGAACAATTCTGTGGAGGAAAGAACCATTGGATCAAAATGCCAATTGACATGCTATAGTATTTTAAATCTATTAGAAAATAGGATTAAAAAGCGTTTCCCCCTAGCTTGAGTTACTTAAATATACTAATCAGCCAAATTTCATTATGTTCATGGGATGTTTGAGAGATATGGGAGTGGAAGATTTATAGTTGTTCAATGTTGGCATTATCTTAGACCTTTCAAATTTTAACTGTCTTAATGATTGATTGTTATTTATGGTTCTTCCCTTTTTACGCTTTTAAAACTTTTAAAATTCTTATGGGCATTTGCCTCAAATTAACCCATTTAGCTCACCATTCATGCAAAGACACCATTGATTATGTTTCTGACATGGTGTTGTTTTCTTTATAGACTATCAAACGAGGGATGTGTAATTAAATTGACCCATTAAAACTGCCAGTATTGCAGCTTAAATAACAGGTAAGCTCTTTTCTTGATCATTGAAGGTATTTCAAAACTTCAAAATAGAATGTGAGGATTATTATCATGCCTGTATCAATGTCATCCTATCTCCATTTAATTCTGCTAAGTATCAGCTTGAGGGTATTAAGGGTTAGCATATAACAACCTGCATATCTCATCCAAAAGTCATTGTTTGCTGCACCTTTTTTCCCTTCACTTGCTTTTAAGGATGGTTATTTCTGTTGTACTCTCAGGTGAAGCTTGTCTGGGGTTGAGACATGAAATGATGCAATCAGTCATAAGTCTACATCATTCATCAAAGTTGACATACATAGGAGCCTATAAAGTTTAATATCATATGGTCTAGTAAGTGCCTGTTGCAAGAACATTATATTATCTTTTTGTCTACTTCTGTTGTTTAATATCAGAGTTTATACAGCTATTTGGACATTGTTCTCTCTTGAGATCTAAATCACTGTTGATGTTTATATGTATATTGTATCTTTTTCTTCTGGTTGCATGCTTTCAGGTGTGCCTGAGAAGTGAGACATAAACTGCCATTTTTGTTAGAAGCTGGATTGTTGTGTAACATCATACAGTCTTTATCACTTGGAATAAATTGGCCCTGATGCAAGGGCAAAGGATTACCTTCTCTGAAGTTGTGGATATTGGGCAGGGTTCTGTTTCTAATACCTCAGGTATGAGTCAGCAGACTTCTTTGAATAACACGCTACATCCTGTAGAAAGTCCGCTGTCAAATTATATGGTATCTTCTGCCGAGACTACGAGTCTGAATGTTAGTACACAGGATGTTCCAAGCTTTAGTGGCTGGAACACAGGTGAACCTAGCTCTAGAGTGAATCCACAAAACCAAGCGAATGATGATGGAACAAAAACTGAGCATGGTTGGTCTTCTTCATTCAATATTCATTCTGGGTCTGGTCCAAGATTGAATGAAGGGCGATTTGAAGGAACCAATTTCCTTTTTCCCGGGAGAGTTAATATTGGCGTAAGTGGCAATAGGGTTAGAAGTGGCCCTTTGTTCATGCAAGGCTCCAGCTCTACACATATCCCCCAGAACGTGAATTTAAATGCAACATATGTGGCTAACAGTGGGAATAGTGGCCAGGATATGGGATCTGGTATAGGCCCTAATCTTAACAGGTCAAGTGGACTAGAAATAGATCAGAGGTCTACTGCTAGTAATTCATTTGATAATGTTGGGACTTCATCAGGATGCCCCAGTTATATGGTGGAGGAAAATAATGGTGGCTCAAGTTCTTCTTTGGGGACTTGGGGTTTATCCTGCAAGAGAAAGTCCCTTGAAGGTACTTCTGGGCAGTCTTATACTGGTGGAAGTTCTAGCTCCTTTCCGCAGGGTGAGAATGTTGGATGGCATACTGGCACTACTCATTATAATCCTTCTGACAGTTTATATATGCCCTCACAGAATTCTCCTGTTGTTAGTCCTCCAGAACAGCAGAACCTAAGCATTGGGATTGGTGTAAGAGGAGCGACTACTGATGGATTTCCTTTAGGTGTTACAGGGGATGCAGATAGCTTCTTGAATTACAGTAGGAGGTTAGTTGCTAGACATCAACAGGAAGCTGTACCACTTAATTTATCTTCGACAGGGAGTATCAGGCGATCTAATTTTTCCTCTCATCAATCGCCTAGACCTGTTCCATTTGGTGATTTTCCGGATTTGAGACCCACAGCAGCAGTATCAGCAACTTCAAGTGGTCCCCAAAGCCAGTCTCATGCAATGCATATGCCTGGTTTGTCAGGAAACATGCATTCTTTCCAGTGGAATGGGGTTTCCAATTCAAGAGTGGGCAGCTTGTCAAGTTCTGTTAACTCTGGAGAACGAGGGCCTGCATTAAGAGAAGAATCAAACTTAAGAAGCATCCCAAGACACAGTGCAGAGCACCCTATGTTTGTACCTACTACGGATGTGAGAAATTCTGTAAATGATCCAACAAGTTGGAGTTTGGCTACTGGAAACTTGGGCAATTCTGGAGGAGCTCCTTCCACCGCTAGGATTGGTCCCAGTTCAAGCATGCATACATTGCCCAATCCTACCTGGATTCCTCGCCACCCTCCCCCATCACAAAATCAGCAAAGACTGTCGGAATTTCCCTGGTCTTTGTTTCCATCCATGGACTCAGAATCTGGAGGTCCCAGTGGTCATTTTACCTCATTACCTCCAGGCCCGTCTACTTCTTCACAAGATACACTGATGTCGTCTGGACCTAATAGCCAGGGCCGTCACCAACAATATCCAAGATCAGCATTCTTCTTGGAGAGACCAGGTGATGATGTTCTTGGTAGTCCCCATTCTTTGCGGGCTTTAGCTGTTGACATTGAAGGGAGACGCCGACTGGTAACTGAGGTTGGTATTCTGATAATACTTTCTCCTTTTCAAGTTTACTCTTTCTATGTCTTTGTTATTTAGAGGCTGTGTTCTGGCTATGGCATTTACTCAATTGAATGTGCAATAGTGGTAGTGGTATTGCAGCAGTGCAGAGTTATTCTTATTAGTGATGCTGTAATTATGTAGTTTGATATGCTGCTTACTCATTTCATTGTTTACATTTTACTCAATCTAAATCACTTGACTCTTAGGGTATGTTTGGTTGGAGGTGAAATAGGGAGGATGGAAAAAAAAAAAAAAAAAAGAGAGAAAAGTGGAGAGAAAATATTTTAGTGGGTGTTTGGTTTGAAGGAAGAGAGGAAAATAATTTGGTGGGGCCCAGGTATTTTCCACCTGGGCCCTCCAAAACAAGATCCCTCCTAATCCGAAAGAAAATAGGGAAGAAAACTGAGAATGAACCAAAAATTACCATTTCGTCCTTACTTACCAATGCCTGCTTCGTATGCTTATTTTTTCTCTCATCAGAACAGAATCTTCTTCTTCTTCATTCATTCTTTGCCTGAGCTTTTTTCTTTCATTGCCTTTGCTTTTTTTTTTTCGTTCTCTGCCTGTTTCTAGCTTTTTTTTTTTTTTTTAGGATCGCCAGTTTGTAGCTAAGAACAAAAGAGTGCTAGTCATTGAATCTAGATTTTGATGTGTCTGGATATATATTAATTGAAGATGTATTTTGGTTTTATTATATGTGGTTGTGGTTTAATTTGAGCCAATTACTACTCCTTTTTCTTTTTTCTTTTTTAAATATTTTTTTTGTTGAGAAACATCAGCCACTATTTTATCTTCTACTTAATCTTCTTTGCAATGTATTTTACTCTGTCATCACAGTTTATTGACATTTTTTACGATTATAAAGTGAAGTGTCCATATAAATTTTTTTTAATAAAAATATTATGTTACTTTTTGTTTTATTAACTGGGATATAATTTTAAATTTATACTAACTTTATTTTCCATCCTCTCATTTTCTTCTCAACCAAACAAATGAGGTTTCCATCTTTCCACTTTTCCATCCTTCTAACCAAACACAAATGAGAGAAAACTAAATCTGTTCTATCCTCCCACTTTTCCTATTTTCTATCCTCCCACTTTTCCACCCCTCCAACCAACGGACTCTTAACTTCTCTTTTATTTTGGTTGTCATAGTTCTCCTCATCTTACACTTGACCTTTAATAATCTTTTTGCATTAGGGCATTTGAAATTCATCTCAAACTAGTAACTAGCTAAATAGGAATTATAAAGTCTGTTGAATAGTGATCTTGTAGCCCTTTTTTTTTTCCTAGCTAATAATGAATTTCATTATATAAATAAACCCAAAAGGAGGTGCTATCCTAATACACGAGATGTTTACAACAGTGAAACCCAAAAAAAGAAAATAAAGAAAAAAGAATTAACATCTAAAATAGTTTAGTTGAGCCTAGAATTTTCTTGGAGATCCTAACCATTTGGCTAATAAGGCAAAATTAAACCTTCTCAAGCACCGAATGCCTAACCCTCCATTCTTCACTGGCCTACCAACCTTAGACCAATTCACTAAATGAATTTTACGATCATCCCCAATACTAGTCCAAAGAAAATCTCTTTGTAATTTCTCCATCCTCTTAGCCACCTTAACTGAAATAGGGAGAAGAGAAAGGAAATACGTAGGTAAGCTAGAAAGAGTACTCTTAATAAGGGTAACTTTACCCCCCTTGGATAAATACAACCTCTTCCAACTAGCTAGTTTTCGCTCCATCTTCTCCAAGATAGGATTCCAAATTGTCTTATCTTCAAAAGAAGCACCCAACGGGAGACCTAAATAGTTCAGCAGAAGAGCAAACTCTCTACAGCCCAAGATCTCCACTAACTCATGAAGATTAGGCACATCCCCAACTGGAACCAATTCAGACTTTCCTAAATTAATTCTTAGCCCTGACATCTTCTCGAATCTAGAGAGAATCCCACGCAGAGCTGTAATATGAGTGCTGTCAGCGTCATAGAAAACAAGTGTATCATCCGCAAACAATAATTGAGACACCGACATCAAGGAACCAGCTTCATTCCCAACAGTGAAACCCGAAAACTGACCAGCTGCAGTAGCCGCAACCAACATACGGCTCAAGGCCTCCATGACAATATCAAAGAGAAATGGGGATAAAGGATCACCTTGTCGAAGTCCTCTAGAACTCCCAAAAAAGTCAATTGGACAACCATTGATCAAAATGGAGAATTTAACGGTTGAAATACAACACCTGATCCACCTTCTCCACTTTTCGGAAAAACCACACTGCTCTAACAAAAACATGAGAATTTAGCTCCGTTGGAATTTAGCATTCGTCTAGCATTTGGAATTTAGCTCCATTGTGCTTAATGTGGTATATTTGGAGGGAGCAAAATTGGCGGACGTTTGAGGACATGGAAAGCACTGATGACCAGCTGCTTGCTTCTTTCAGTGGCTCCCTTTTTGACTGGTCTAGGGCTTGGGGACTCACCTCTAGTGACTCTTTCCCCATGTTTCTTAGTTCTCTCTTTTGTAATTAGTTTTCTCTTTGTTTTTACTTTTCTCTTTTTGTAATCTTTGATATGCCTTATGCCGTTATGCATGAGGTAGTTTTTTGAATATACATCATTATTACTTATCAAAAAAAAAAAAAAAAAACCATGAGAAACTCCCAATTCACATGGTCGTACGCTTTCTCTATGTCCAGCTTGCACAACACCCCCGAAACCCCCGCCTTCAATCGAATGTCTAAACACTCAGAAGCAATAAGGATAGAATCTAAAATCTGATGACCTTTCACCAAGGCATTTTGAGATTCTGAAATAAGACCGTGAACCACCCTTCGCATTTGATTGGCTAACATCTTAGCGATAATCTTGTACAACCCACCCACCAAGCTAATAGACCGAAAGTCTTGGACATCCACAACATCAAATTTCTTAGGAATGAGAGCAAGAAAAGTAGCATTAAGGCTCTTTTCAAATACAGTGTGGGGCATGAAAAGCATGAAACACATTCATAATATCAGTTTTCACTGTGCTCCAACATGACTGAAAAAATGCCATTGTAAAACCATCCGGACCTGGCGCTTTATCACCTTTGAAATCATGGACCACTCCAAATACTTCATCCTTATCAAAAGTTCTGTCCAACCAAGTGGCATCTTCCTTAGAAATTCTAGAAAAAACAACCTCATCCAAAAGAGGTGTACCACATTCTCCGAGTATAACTGCCTATAGAAATGAGTAATGCACCCCTCAATGATCCCCTGATCCGTAGATAACTCTCCATCCACCATAAGCCTATCGATAGTGTTGCATCTTCTATGTGAATTTGCAATACGATGAAAGAATTTTGTGTTCTTATCTCCCTCTTTAAGAAATAAAGCCCTAGATTTTTGCCTCCAGCAGATCTCTTCCAACAAAGTAGATTTTTCTAACTCTCCACAAATTCGATGTGGAGTATGATCTTCTGCTTGTTTGGTATTTGTTGGGTGATGCCGCAAAGGGTAGCGGATTTGTTGGATTGTTGGTCTTGTAATTTCAGGCAACATCGTAATATAGTTATTTGGAGGATTGTGCCGCACTGTTTGATGTGGTGTATCTGGCAGGAACAGAATTTGAGAAGCATTGAGGATCGCGAACGGTCCATTCTTGAGTTTAAGTCTTTTTTCTTTTGTACTCTTCTCGAATGGTGTTTGGTTTTACCTTCTTTTTCTTTTATTTCCCTTCCTGGGTTGCTTGATCATTGTACTTTGGTTTCTTGATGTTTTTGCCTCTTTCATACATTTCCTATGTACGGGGCTATGTTCTTTAAATAAACTTTTTATGTTACTTATAAAAAAAAAAAAAGTATCATAGGTTTAATTTTTTGTGAGTCCAAGTTAATCTTTTTTTTGGTTTTTAGTTTACTAGTCAAACCAAGAGTCCAAATACTATAAGTATAAGAAAGAGTCCTTATATATATATATATATATATATTTGTGAGTGTTTTATATTGAGACACGTTGGCCTTAGTGTTCTTTTGAGCCCTATCCCTTCTTTGAAAGGGTTTTAAACCCAAAGTCCACAAATTCTCCTAACTATATACCGATCACAAGCATATGTAGATGGATTTCCCAATTTTTCCTACATTAGTTGGTCCATCCACTTATGATATTTGCGTAAACTCACTCCATATGGAACCCTAGCAATATCAGAACACCATCCACCCCAAGTCACCCCATATTTAAATCTATAACTTTTCTTCATTGACTGTTTCTCTCCTCCATATATCTTCATAATCATTTCCCAAGTAATGGTCGTTGAAAACCAATAGCTTCCTAACCCCCAAACCACCACCTAATGAAATTGGATTACAAATCACATTCCAATTCACAAGATGGAATTTAATCAAACTCCTCTCCCTACTTGAACTCAAAAATCATGTCATAGTTTTTCCATTTTATTGGTTGACAAGAAGCAAGGGAATCAAGGATAGACAATGGAATAAGAGTGTGTTGTTTATGTGTTGTTTAGTCTCCAACTTAATTTTTAAGTTGGAGACTAGACAACATACTCTTACTGTAAGGCTTCCTTAGACAAATGAAATTTCTTCCATCCTGCCTATCGCTTTTATATCTTTTTTCAAACAATCACCAAGCTTAGTCTCAAAATTTTGGGGGTTGGCTGTGGATTCTTTATAAATGAGTCAGGGTCGGTCACATGTATTTTCCTGATTTGTAGTGGCTCCATCATAATAGAGTGACGATTTATTACACTGGCTGTTAGCCTACTGCAACAATCTTTGTTCCAGGCTTGGGATCAACTATGAACAAAATATACAACAATTGACACATGTGGAGTTGATTTAAAATGTGCTCCTTGAGGTGATCCCAAATATAATTGCAACCAACTCCTCCATATCTCTCATTTCACCAACCGTTACAATTTCAGATTTACATAATCTTTAGCCCCAATGCACCTTAAATATAGAAGTTAATCCGCACCATAGAAAATGAGTGTGCTGTCTGCAAAGAGTGAGAAATCTCAAATTTACCACTGGCTTTGGTAATATAAAAACCAACTAAGTACCTTTGATATTAGTCTTCTTAGTGCTTCCATAACAATATCAAAGAGAAATAGAGTAAGGGGATCTCCCTCTCTTAAGCCTTTGAACTTTCAAAAAAACCCCTTTTTCCATTCACCAAAACTAGAAATCATAAAATGAAAATGCAAGATGATATCCAGTTACACAACTTCTCCCAAAAACAAAACCTCTTCAACAGATATAGTAGGAACTCCCCATTAACATACATGGTCATAATCTTTCTCCAAATCTAGTTAGTTTGCAGAACAAATAGCAGCTTTCAACGTACTATCTGATAACTCATTTGCTATAAGAAACAAATCCAAGATTTCTCTTCCATGAATGAAAGCATTTTGAGTGTAAAATACTCATTCCCCCAAAACATTGTTCAATTTGTTCAGCAATACTTTTGCCTAAATTTTATAAATACTACCCATGAGGCTAATAGGTCCAAAATCTTTTACATCCACAGCCTCTGCTTTTTTGGTAATGAGACATTTAAACTTTTCTCAAAGATAACTGTCTCATAAACTGTGGAATATTTTTCTTAGATGTTACCATCTCAGAAGGTGTGGGATACCTTCACAATATATTCTCTCATCACTACCTACAGGGTTTATTTTTATTTTTATTTTTATAGGTAAGACAATATTATTAACAAAAACTTCATACAAGAAGAATGAAGCAGCCAAAAAAACGTATGTACAGAAAAAGAAAAAAACTACACAAAGGGAATTATGTACAAGAAGAAAAAGAATCTAAAAAATGACGGAATGGAGTCCCTAGAAGTGAATCCCCAAGCACGAGACCAAGCAAACAAAGTCCCTACAAACAATGCTAATTGCTGGTCCCCTGTTTGCTCCAAATCCTCAAAAGTATGACTATTATTATTATTATTATTATTAATGCGATTGTGAAACCATCTGGTCCTATTGCTTTCAACCCATCCATGCTTTTCAGCACGTATTGGACTTCTCCCTCCTCAGTCTCTAACTCTCTCTAGATGTTCTACATTCACAACATTAATGGTAGAGAATTGCATTCCATCTACTTGGGGCCTCCACCCCTTTTTTTTTCACGATTTAGGTTACTATAGAATTGCACAGTTATCTCTATTTTCCTTTTTATTTGATGTGAGCACATCAATCTAGATTGGTGATAGTTATTGCTCCTATGAGAGTTTACCTATATGATGGGGGAAAAAAAACGTGTTCTTATTACCTTCTTCCAACCAAAGTTACCTCAATTTTTTTGTAGCTAAATCATCGTGCAACCATTTGTTGGCTAATTCTCACTCTTGAACAGCCCCTTTCAGTTCTCTTTCCTGCACTGCATTGTGCCGTTGGCCATAGATTTTCTTTCTTACTATTAGATTGATGGCTCATCAACCCCATCACACCTTGTCGACCATCCTTACTGTTAGATCAGTGACCCATTAGCTCCACTGCACCTTGATGTGCTTTCTTGAAGCTTGTCACGTTCATAGATCTCAGGGGGTAAGGATGGATCTTGATGATATTGTTAGTTATTTGGTATGATCTTGATTATTCCAATCATGGATTTAGCCGCCAATGAGCATTAACTCAAATAGCAATCCTTCCCAAATTAGAGTAAGGTGGGTCGTGAGGTCGTGGATTCAAAATTCATGCATCCGTGTAATTATCATTAAAACAAAATCCAATCATGCATTTCTGGGTAACATGTGGTGACTACTATTGCGATGTCTGTAACTTTCTGATATGCAATCTTTGATTTTATTCTGTTTTTCCATGAATGAGGTATGATTTTGACAAACATATGAACTATAGGTTCTTTTACATAACTAATTGCGAATTACTTCTCAAATCTATATCAACTTTAGCCCATGTCTAAGATTTCTGTCACATGGGAGTGGAAGTGGGTACATGTTTATGAGTTTGATTCATGTAATCTCCTAGTTGAAGTAACTCTATATTTGTCCTAATAATATATTATGTACATATACATAGATGGATACGCCTGCTCATTATAGTTACTTTCTCCTTGTAACTCACCAATGAGCTCCAGCACAATTGGCACCACAACCCCCCGGGGGGGGGGAAGGTGGAGGGTAAAAGCGTGGATTCACAACCTTTTGAGTGCATGTATAAACTCACCAATTAAAAGAAAAAAGGACTAAAGTACACTTTTGCCCCATAAAGTTTGGGGTTATTTTCATTTTGTCCCTTCATGTATGATTATGTTTTCATATTGGCCCTGTCATTCATTTTCCTTAGTAATGTGATTGTTAAGGCCCTTCATGTTTAACTATTTCATGAAATACTAGCTCTAAAATCCTATGGAATGTAGGAATTTCATTGTATTTACAGTCACATTACTAAGGAAAATGGACGGCGGGGCCAATATGAGAGCATAATCAACTATGAAGGGCCAAAATGTAAATCTTAAAATGTAAAGGGCTAAAATGAAACAATCCTAAACTTTAATAGCCAAAAGTGTACTACAGTTAAAAATAAAAATCTGTGTTACTCTTTGTTTTTGTTTTCTGTTTTATTTCCCTCCCTTTTTTTCTCTCTAGGATAATTTACTGAAAGTATGTGTTGGAACTGGATAATTTCATGTTAGCAAGGAATCTATATGTACAATATGTTATGTACCATGTATTTACTGACCAACAGAAGTAATTATGCCTGAGATTTGTTTCATTTATAGTACACATACAGATACATACGCATGGAAGTTGTAATATTACTTTTGAAGATGTGGAGTGCATGTCAACTCAATTGCTAGAATCCTTCATTAGTTCTCTTAATGAGTGATCTTTTGTAATGGGTCTCATAGATAGTAACTTTGTTCAATCTTTAGTAGTCGATTCATATGTAGTCTATGTAGATATTTTTTTCTATCTGTAATTCTTTAGGCTACTTTGTGTCTTTTTCATGAAGTAGTCTCGTTTCAATAAAATTATTCTTACCTATCAAAAAAGAAAAAAAAAGAAGGAAGTTGTAATATTACATAACGTGGATAATAGCTTTATGGTGTTCTTTGCAGCAGAACATGTGATCTATGGAGGGTTAATTATGTCAATGAATTAAATGTTTAGCTAGGGTTTAATAATCACAAAGTACTTGTCATCCTTTTATCACTATGTACCTATATTTGGGAAATGGGGAAAATGGAAAAGTTTTAACTGTGTTGAATGTCCAGTTCAAAATTTTTTAGCGTAAAATTCTCACCCACACCACACAGGATGCAACTCTTGACATCACCCATTATCCCATTTTTATTTGAGGTGGAAGTGCCACTTAGCCCAAACGATACTCACTTGAATGTCCAATTATGCACAAAAAACTCCTTGCTACTTGTATTCTCACTCATCATGGTTTTTGTCTGACATGTAATATTATGTTGGTTGTTAAAACAACTCATTGACTGGCTAATTGATTTTGCAGATGCATTCCCACTGGAACTAACAATTTTTGTCCATCTCTATGTACCAGATTCGTCAAGTCTTGAGTGCCATGCGCAGGGGTGAGAACATACAAGCTGAGGTTCGATGTTTACTTTTATAATCATTTATGTTTACTGTTATTATCATTTATGTTAAATGTTAAATTACTGTTTTTGTTTGAAGTTGGTATCTTAGAACTTATTTTGATCCATTGACTGCATTAACAACCTACTCTGGCTCAAGTTGATTCAGTTACATTTATCTTTCTTTTCTTATTGTGGTATTCAAAAACTGATTGATGGTTCTATTGTTGTGTTTTTGTGCATTTCAAATGCTTCAGTCATTTAATGTGATTCTTTTATTATTAGATTCCTTCTATTTTAATATTAGCAGCCAGGAGAGAAAGCGGTGATGCTTTGTTGATGTGATGGAATCATGCATAATGCCTAGCAGCTAGCTGCTAACAGTTAACACTATAGTGATACATGTACTTTGCAGTGGATAAAAATGGTTAAAATAACTTCCTGCTGAATTTGAAATGCCTTACATTTATCTTTACACCATATTGTAAAAATTATTGAGCACCTAGTTTTAACTACTCCCTTGTATCCTTATCATCTTGAATCATGATGGTGCTAGCTTAAACATCAATAATCTATTATACATGATATCCTGTGCAACTGATGGCACACGAACAAATTACAAGTATAATATTGGTGTGTGGATGATCTCTTCTTTTTTTCTTTTTTTAATTATAAAATTTTTATGTTCTTTTGGTTTAGAATAGGTGGCTTAAGTGGGTGAACTTGATATATTGTTTTAGGGTGATGGGTTATGGTTAACTTTTTGGGTATCACCCTTTAAGTGAATTTAGTTTTTATTGGATAACAGCTTTGTTCATCTCCTGTCCTCATCCTCCTAGATACTTAAATATTCGTTTTTAGCCTTATGTTTGATTTAACTCCTAGGGTTTGGATTAAATAGTTTGTGAGCTTGAAGGGAAACATAGGTTACCGTCTGGCTTGTACATCTTTCTTACACATTCTAAAAGATTTTCCTATTCATAAATCAGCATAGTTGCAACTATGAGAAAGTACAGACCCTTACATGATGGCTCTGTTAGGCAAGCTTCTAATTAGGGTTCACTAAGATGCTCTGGTGATCCAGAAAATTGCTACTAGGAACTTATCATTCAACACCGATGATGGCTTTGTCTAACATTTGAACTTCCTTTGGGTGATATGCTAGGACTATATGCTTTTTGATCCCTTTGTATATCATGGAATGGCTGATATGCATGACAGGCATAGAGATATGCGGCTTGACGTTGATAACATGTCTTATGAGGTAAGAAAGGACAAATGATTTTTCCAATTGGAAATTTTACTAGTAAGTGTTCCCTTGATACAAATGATTGGGATATCAGGAATTGTTGGCTTTGGGAGAACGCATTGGAGATGTGAGCACCGGACTGAGCGAGGATACCATTTTTGAGTTAATGAAACAGCGAAAATATGCTACTGCAACAGAATCCCTGCGCGACTTAGAACCATGTTGTATATGTCAGGTATGAGTTCCGTCCATCTATATGTGGCAGTGAGAGAAAAAAAAAAAAAATGGGAGAAAAGAGATTAACTAGACTTTCTTTCTTTTCCTCCAAGCCTTTTCTTTTTCTTTTTCTTTTTCTTTTTCTTATAACTAGTAGATTTATGCTTTCAGTTGCTGCACTCAACTACTTTTAAGTTTCAACTTTGTTTTCCTTTTCTTGAAATGTTACCATCGCATGCAGGAGGAGTATGCTGATGGGGATAATCTCGGGGCACTAGATTGTGGGCATGATTTTCACACCAACTGCATCAAACAGTGGCTAATGTTGAAGAATCTGTGCCCCATTTGTAAAACGACGGCCCTGTTAAAATGAGAGGGACGACCAATCATATTCTCTAAGCCCTGAAATTATTATTTCTTTGCTTATGGATCAACAAATCCATAATTGGGTGGATGATTACTTAAATACCTTTTTCTCCTAAAGCAGTCTTTCTCATTCATGAACTGCCTGTTTTCAAGAAAGACAAAAGATGCAGCTGTTTGTTTAAAAAAAAAAAATGCTGCTTTAGTCATAAAAGGGTTTGCCTATACCTTTAGCAATTGATACATTTATATCATAATGTGAATTATAAATACACTGGAATTATAAATATCACATTATCTGGCATTGAGAATGGTGCTGGCAATAAGAATTACTTTTTTTTTTTAAAAATTAAAATTTTTATTTCACCTATAGTTGGACCTATCAATTTTGGTAGATTTTAATATTTTAGTTTGGATTTTATCTTCATTTGATTAAATCTCCTGTAACTAGAGTTGGATACATAAGGTCAAACTATGACTGATTTTATTTTTGGACTTAATTTCAGAGGTGATTTTATCATTTCATACTAGAATCCTATGCATATTGTTGGTCTTCAACAAGTTATTCATCTGTTCTCATTGTGTTTCACATGGGCTCGTGATCAGTTCAAGGTGTTTGATCAATAGTGTTAGGTGGTTGTATCTTGTATGTTGCTTAATCTCTTATTTTTAATTTTTTTTTTTTGAGAATCAACTTGATCTCTTATTTGTAATGGCTTTATATGCTTCCTTTAGAATTTCTTCTCTCTTCGGAGTTGGGAGGGCCTATTAGGAGTTCATATATTTCTCAGGTCAACCGCATTTCTTGGCATTTCTTGGCAACTAAATAAAATTTAAGAACAAGGGTGTCCCATGAGCTTGGAACATCCATTGTTTCTTCCAAAACCTTCACTTTCTTAGTCCTCCGCCAAAAAAAAAAAAAAAACCCTCTGGGTTATGTGTCTGTGCATGGGCTGGCATATCCTGTTGGGTGGGCTAGATATGGGATTCTAATTTTAGAAGCTCTTATTAAATCATGTGGGCTCTTGCCAAATATGTAAGATCATGCATGTATGTGTGGGTTAAAAGCCTTGTAATTGAATTGACATAGTATAGTTGACACTTCAAAATGTTTTTAAATGTGAATGTTTAGGGTTCATAATTCTCATTTTCCATTGTTTTGACTATTAATTTTTTGAAAAGAAAGAAAAGAATGTGTATTTATGGGTTGGCATATTAGGTCTCACTTGAAAAAAAAAAAATGTAGACTTTCCATTGGTCAAATATATTGGTGATTTACAATTTTAAAAGCTCTTATCCAATGTTGTCAATTTCATTTCGATGCCTGTATTTGTTCATTGCAATGAAATATTTTGGTAGTGGTCAATTCTTTTGTGCCATTTTAGGGTAAATGCTAAATTATCAATTTAAAATAAAATTAATACATATTTAATTCTTGTGCGCCATTGTCAATTCTTGCACAAATACATATTTAATACATATAGTTTTATGCAACATAAAACTATCAATTTAAAATAATCAAACTAAATAATACAAATTCTTAAGTTCTAACATCATAATCACATGATATAACAAGAAGATTTATAATATTAATAAATCTAGAGACAACAAAATTCACATTTTTCTGAGGTGGCAAGTTATTAGTGGTAGATAATAAAGTGGTGTCAATGGTGAGTCCATATAAAAATAAATAATAACTTGCCAAGTAAGCAGTTATGAAAATTATTGTGACGGTAGTATTGCAATTATATATATATATATATATATATAGGTTTTTATAAGAATGTTTTTATATTATCTCATTACATAACAATAGGTCTATTGTTATAAAAAAAGAAGTATTACCATCTAAGTAATATTGCACATCCTTGGTGCGATGGTCACTCCATAAGTATAAATACTTGTTGGCTGTGGGGGGTAAGAAGTCTCTAAGAGGGAGCTTCACACACATATACACTTAGATTAGGTTAGAGTAAAATTTCTATCTTGTATATAAAAAAAAAAAGTAATATCTCATTAATTTTTTTTTAAAAAAGTAATATCTCATTACATTACAAGCCAACAAGGTCTATAATTAAAATATAAAATCTTATTACACAAACCAGCACTTGTAATAAAATTATATTTTTACATAAATTACAATGGCAAATTATATATTCACATAAATTACAATGGTAGCAAATGTTTCCACACCTGTGTGGTTTAACACACCACCTCACCTTCTTTACCGTTTACTTATCTTAAAAATAAATAAATAAATAAATTTCACCCTGGCCACAATAAAAAAGTGAAGGAAAAAGTTTGACTTCAAATTAATTGTAGCATAAGACTACAACCTCTACTTAAAAAAAAAAAACACAACTATATATTTTGAAAATCTAAGGGTATATTTGGTAACTATTTTTTCCCCTTATTTTCTGTTTTCAAAAACAATTTTCTATTTTTGAAACTAAAAATCTTGTTTGGCAACTCAAAATAGACAGAAAACAAAAACTATTCTCAAAACTTAATTTGTGAAGGAAACTGAAAACATGCAAAAGACTGTTTTCAATTTCTAATTTTCAAAAGTCAAAGAAAACACGCATCTGATTTAATGAATCTGTCTCATTTAATGAGTTAGCATTAGAGTTCAAATCCTAATTGTAAGGACACAAAAATCAAGCTGTCCAAACCCACCTAGAACAGTGAAATTGGTGTAGCCCAACTAGACCCAAATCAATAGATATTTGTAAGAGAGTGGGTTAAAAACAAAATAGAGGGGGGCTTAGCTTGAGGACAATAGTAGGACCAGAGTGACTGAAGATCAAAGTTTATATCTATATGTGAGGCTTATTACAAGCTAGCCCGGGGAGGCAGTTCTTACACAGAATGGTACACTGTTCACTTTCTTTCTCTCAGTGTTCTTCTCCAAATCCCCCTTTTTATCTGGAAGTTCCCTTCCCTTGTATATTTCTCAGTCCATCGTATCCTGGCCCTTCATCTCCACCTACCCAGACTCTCCCTTTGACACTTGTCCATTTAAACTTCTGTTGAAGGTGGTAGAAAGAGCTGCTTAGCTGTGAATTCCACTGTTCAGGTCACTTCCTCATCAATGTAACTAATAAAACTATTGTCAAAAATTTAATGTGGAGGTAGTAGGTGGACTCTCACTGGAAACTTCCTTCACCTTCCATGATTCTCTCTCTATATCTCATCCTCCTCATCCGGACTTCCCAGAAGTCTTTTGTCTCTTCCATCCTATCCTTGGGTAGATTCTCTCTTCGGGCTCATGATGCCTCCATAGTGATAACTACAGCTCATTATATCATTTCTCGGTCCTCAGGCCCCCACAATAGCCCCCTAAAACTTTGCTATTAACCTTGAGATAAAAAGCAAGGTTTTAGTTACACAACCTCACCTGATACGTGTCATCTGTGTTCCCACGTGATAACGTCCTTTCGCTTGTTTCTAGCACGATCCTGATGTTTTAGTATCCACGATCTCGTATTTATTGTGTTAGGCGGCTGCTTGTCCCCCCACGTTCTACGGTATGATGGTGATCCTACGGTCCTCGTTTACCTGAATTTATGAGCGGGAACTTTACTGCTCATTTTTCACCCCAATATAAGGAGAGGTTGAGGCTGGCTTTGCCTCATTTACTCATTTGGCAATTTTTCGTTGAAGCAGCAGCTAGAGGAGAGATTCTTCTATCACTTGTAGGTGTGTTTGGATTCATATTCTTTTGCACATAGATTATTTCCTACATCATAAACTTCCATGGGTAGATTTGCTAGGCTAGTAGATACCCTTGAAGGCATGGCCGCCTTCAGGGCTCAATATAGGATCCCTAACGGTGTTGAACTCCAACACTGTGAACTGGGCGAATGGCTGGTTATGAATAGACCTTCTGGCTCAATAGTTATTCCGATGATCGCCTTCATAGAAGGCGGGATGGAAATCCCCATGGAAAAGGTCACTAGAGATTTCCTGATGAACTATAGGCTAGCCCCAACACAATGCTCTCCCAACATTTTTAGGGTCCTCGATAGCCTAGATATGATAAACCGATAAATGGGGACTAACTTCACGTGGCATGAAGTGAATTGGGTATACAATTGCCAAAAAGGGAAGGAAACCAAATACTACATTAAATGTAGGGTTCCATCTGTTAGGTTAATATCCTGTATGCTCGAGTCAAACAAGGGTATGGACGAGGACTTCCTCATTGTCTTGGGAGACTAGCATGATGGATTGTACTGTCCCATCCAAGAAGGGGAATCAGGTAGGGTTCCCACAAATATTAGATGTGTGTAGGATTTTTATATTTACATAAAGAAAATTTTTTTTACAAGGTCTTTTCTCTAACTTGTGATTTATGTTACTTATTTTTTGGCAAACAAATACCACATCACCCCGAACAAGAACCTCGTGAATTTTCCCGACCTAAACCGGATCCTTAGGTCAAAAATTTTTCTATATAAAGATGGTCAACTCCGGGCGGTGCATATAATCCTCGGGTTTGAACCCATCTCTAAGTGCTTCCAAAGCCCAAAGAAAATAATTAGAGCTAAAGACAAACAGTTAGCTTTAATTGACGTAGCAGTTCCTGGTTTTTTGTTAACTAACTCTCCTCCATCCGGAACCTAAGAGGCTCAACTTCCAGCCCCACTTGTAACCAGACTCCTTTACTCCCAGGAGCCTCTCATACCTTTGGACGAAGAAACTAAAGAGCCCACTCCTGAACCCGTCCAAGAAGTGACAGATAAGGACTTCGAGGTTTTTTACCAACAAGAAGACCCTGAAGACCTTCCTAGTACCTCATAACACCGTTTACTTCCTGCCCAAGTCAGCACCAGTCGAGGAGAAGCCAACATCCCAGAAGGAATGGTGTTCGAGGAGAAGACTCCAGACCTCCTAGCGTTGCTTACAGCCCACGTTGGGGGTGCTTCCCCAGCAGTCCCGGTGGTGCCCCGACCACCAACTCCTGCTCCTACGCGTGCGTCCTCTGATGACGTCGCAGATAAAAAAAGAAAAAATGGGCCAAGGAGGCAAGGGCCCTAAGGGTGCGGAGGAAGGGGAAATCACTCGTCCTTCACAGCAGCCCTTAGCCAAAGAGGCCCGAATGACCAGGGTCCAACAGAAAAAGAGTGCTCCCTCTAGGACCTCTAAAAGCTGTGAGGGAGAGCAACAACCAAAGCCCTTTGCCTGGAGACCCTCATTTACTCTGAACTCGAGGAGTCTTGTCATGGACGATGCAAACCTAAAGGACCCCCAGAAGGGTAGGTCGGGCATCATAGCCGAATGCTTGGAAAAAGCTCTTTGCCTTCTCAAGGACATGCAGGAGCTTAGGTCCTTTCGGAAACGTGAGGTCTTCCTGTCATTGAAGAGAGACCTTGCCGAGGTATATAATCACCCTTTTCCTTTCATAAATTTATACAACACATGTATAGATACTAACCCACAACAATCTTACAGTCTGTGCAAGCAGCCTTTGTGGCTGAAGAATGGATGGACCATGCCCTAGGTCAGGCTCGCGAGGTTGAAAGCAAGCTGGAAATAGCTGAGAGGGCCTATGCAGAGGTTGATAAGAATCTGAAAAAGACCTTCTCCCAGTTGGTCGAGGTAGAGAAGTCTCGGAAGAATGCTAAAGCTACCCTGGCCAACTACAAGAATTAGGCTGCAGAGTCCCTAGAGGCCTAAAAGAAGGCCGAAACCAGCTAGCCTTGACCATGGTGAAGGTCAAACAACTGCATAAATAGTTGGAGGAAAAGGATGCTGAGAAGGCGACTTATGACGCGGGCATGACTAAGACTACCTAACTTAGGGACGTCGCTTGGGCCTTTTGCCTTGAGGTATAGGGTCAGGCCCTCACTGCAGCTGGGGTCAGTACCAAATCAGAGCTTAGGGCTCCTGATAGAGTATATTACCCTCCAGCCCTGAGTTTGGCTCCCAGCCTCCCTCAAGCTTCAGCCGATCCTAGCTCTACCCCTGCCTCTACCTCAGTCTAACCTGTTGCTACTACTGTTGCCACATCTACTACAGAGAAAGAGCAAGGGCAGCCACCTCTAGTAGCTGTTATGGACGTGGAGGAGGAAGAAGCAACTGAAGTGAGTCAATTGAAGAGGAAGAAGAAGAAGAAGAAGGAGAAAGAAAAAGAGGAAGGGGAGGAGAAAGAAGCATCAACGTAACTTAAGCCTAGGTTAAGAGACAATTAGTCAATTTTGTAATTGGGCTTAAGTTTAGTCAATGTACCCTTTCCTTCTATTGTAATCCAATCCCTGAACTTCAATGAAAATAATCAACCTTTATTTTATAATTTTTCATTTATTTAAGTTCAACTTGTCTAAGTATATCTCCTGCTATTTCCCTTTTTTCATATTATCTGTAACATACTAACCTTTGACTAACTTAATTAATTCCCCTCACTATCCTATTCAAGTTGACATGAACTTTGAGAAAGTTAATAAACTAACACTTAGGGCAATTTGTAACCATATTTTGACACTTAGTAAAAATTTCAAGCAACACTTGCCTTACTTTGGACTTAGAATGCTAAAAGACTAATCTGCCTTATATCTGTAACCCAACGAAGCAAGAAAAATTTGTGACTTTATTCAATACTTAGAAAATTTTTGCATAAGTGTTAACTTGTCCAAGGTTTGTGACCCGAGGAGCCAAACCAAACCAAGATTTTGATAAGCACTTAAGAACCTTTTACACATAGGTTAATTTACTCAAGGTTTGTGACCCGAGGAGTTGAACAAGATTGAGATTCTATTTAACACTTAGAAATTTCTTAAATAAAGGTTAATTTACCCAAGGTTTGTGACCCGAGAAGTCGAACAAGACCAAGGTTTTGTTTAACACTTAGAAATTTCTTAAATAAAGGTTAATTTACCCAAGGTTTGTGACCCGAGAAGTCGAACAAGACCAAGGTTTTGTTTAACACTTAGAAATTTCTTAAATAAAGGTTAATTTACCCAAGGTTTGTGACACAAGGAGTCAAACAAGACCGATGTTTTGTTTAACACTTAGAAATTTCTTAAATGAGTAACTACCACAGAACTCGCAACCACAGCAAGACGCAAATGAACCATATATGAATAAAAAGAACTTCATATTATTAATAGTAATAACGCCGTAGATTATTTACATTCCAAGGACATGAAATTACATTTTCATCCAAGTCTTCCAAATAATAAGTCCCAATACTAGCCACCGATGTTATTCTGTACGGGCATTCCTAGTTGGGACCCAACTTCCCCCAAGCTGGGTTCTTTACTGTACCCACCACCTTTCTCAAAACTAAATCTCTTGAGGCTAGTGGCCTTAGCTTCACTCCTTTGTCAT
This sequence comes from Quercus aquifolioides, assembly GCA_019022515.1. Taxonomy (NCBI): domain Eukaryota; kingdom Viridiplantae; phylum Streptophyta; class Magnoliopsida; order Fagales; family Fagaceae; genus Quercus; species Quercus aquifolioides. The sequence goes on from CM032332.1 coordinate 40,449,093, forward strand.
ATCCTCGTTTAAGCCTCTATTGATAATGTGCCATCTTCATTGCAGCTACATCTCTTCTTTCTTCAACCAAATTCAAGCTGGCCGAGAGTAAGTGACTGTTCTCTTCGATGTTGAACTGATCAGTTCTTAGGATTATGAACCCTGACTCAACAGGGATTACTGCTTCTGCCCCATAAGTCATTGAAAAAGGAGTCTCCCCAGTTTATCTTTGGGGTGTAGTGCGATAAGTTCACAAAACATGGGGCAATTCATCCACCCACATCCCCTTGGCGTCATCCAACCTTTTCTTCAACCTAGACACTATGGCCTTATTTGTAGCCTCGGTTTGACCATTCCCTTATGAATAAGCTAGAGTTGAATACCTAATCCTGATCCCTGACTCCTCATAGTATCTTCGGAAGGCTTTACTATCAAATTGAAAACCATTGTCTGAGATTAACGTGTGCGGGACTCTAAACCTAGTGATGATATTTCTCTATATAAACCTCTTAGCATCCACATCCTTGATATTGGATAGAAGTTCAACCTCTACCCATTTAGTAAAGTAGTCTATTCCGACAAGGAGCCATCTTCGGTTTCCCGTGGCTCGAGGAAATGGTCCCATTATATCCAAGCCCCACTGAGCAAACGGCCAAGGGCTGGAAAGTGGGTTCAGAACCCCCCCCCCCCCCCCAGGTTGGTGAATATTCGAGGCCTACCTCTAACACTGATCACACTTCCTCACTTAATCCTGAGAAGTTCTTTGCATGCTCGGCCACCAATATCCTTGGGTAAGAGCTCTATGGGCCAAAGACCTCCCTCCCATATGACTCCCACATATTCCTTCATGTAACTCTTCTAACAAGGGTTCCACTGCCTCGGGATGTACACACAGTAGATATGGCCTTATATGAGAACACTTGTACAATTTCTGTTCCTCAAATAACCAATAACGGGGAGCCTTTCTACGTATCTTTTTTGCCTCGCCCCCATTCTTGGGCAATAGTCCTTGTTTCAAGAAAGTAACCTAGGGATCCAACTAACTTAGCTCGACTTGAATACTGTGTACACCCACTAAGGGCTTCTTCACTAGACTAGAATTAGCCATGTCTTCAATAATAACGACCCGAGGCAAATTTGACCCCAGAGACGTTGCCAACATAGCCAAAGAAGCTGCATGAGAGTTCTGTCCTCTCGGGATTTGCTTTAGAGTAAAGCTCTTGAAGTGGACCCGAACCTGTTTAACTCTAACAAGATACCCTTACATGCGTTCATCCCGAGCCTCAAACTCTCCATTAACTTGGCCCACCACCAGTCGTGAGTCTGAATATACCTCTACAACTTCTCCTTCCAACTGATTAACCATTGCCAATCTAGCCAACAGGGGCCTCATACTCAGCTTCATTGTTCGTAGCTAGAAAACCCAATCGCAATGATTTTTCCATCACCAGCTTCTTAGGGTTTATCACCACAATTCCTACCCGCACCCTTTTTCGGTTAGTCGCTCCATTCGTGTACACTTCCCAGGTGGGACCAATAGAGGCCAAGACTGTCATAGTGTCAGCTATTTCTTTTCTTTCATCGCTCATGCTTTCTGTAAACTCCACCACAAAATCTGCTAAGATTTGTCCCTTTATGGCAGTACGGGGCATGTACCTAACATCGTAGGCACCCAGCATGGTCCCCCATTTAGCAATCCTGCCCGTATAGTCTGATTTTTGTAGGAGAGCTTGTAAGGGGAGCTAGGTAAGCACCACCACAGTATGTGCTTGAAAATAATGTGGAAGCTTCCTCGTGGCGTGTGTGATGACTAACACCGCCTTCTCCGGTGGTAAATAGCGTGTCTCAACTTCATTCAAGGACTTGCTGACATAGTAGATAGGTCTTTGTACCCCATTCTCATTTTTGACCAGGTCTAGACTAACTGCGTAATCTGTGACTGCCAAGTACGCATACAAAACTTCCTCTTTCTTGGGTTTAGAAAGGACTGGGGGGCATGACAAATATTGCTTGAGCTCCTCAAAAGCCAACACACACTCCTCGGTTCATTGAAAGTCCTTCCACTTATGAAGGAGTTGGAAAAACAGACGACACCTATCCACTGATCGAGAGATAAACCTATTTAGAGCTGCTGCCATCTCTGTTAATTTTTGTACCTCCTTAGGATTCTGAGGAGGATGCAAGCTATTAATGGCCTTAATCTGATCGGGATTAACCTCAATTCCTCAGTGTGTAATCATATAGCCTAGAAACTTTCCTGAGTCGACCCCAAAAGAACACTGAGATGCATTTAAGCGTAGCTTATGTTCCCTCAACACTGAGAAGACCTCCCCCAAATCTGCTAAGTGCCCTACAACCTGCTTGCTCTTCACCACCATATCATCAATATATGCCTCCACATTCCTCCCGATCTGTGACTCAAACATCTGTGTCACCATTCTTTGATATGTGGATCCTGCATTCTTAAGGCCAAAGGGCATCACTCGATAATGGTAATTTCCAGTAGGAGTGCGGAAAGTAGTTTTTTCCTAATCGGCTAATGCTAAAGGTATCTGGTGATACCCCTAGAAGGCATCCAAGAAACTCATTCGAGGATGTCCAACAGTTGCATCCATTAGTTGATTAATCCGAGTAACGGGGAAAGGATCTTTCGGGCACACTTTATTCAAATCCGTGAAGTCCGCGCAAACACGCCACTTCCCATTTTTCTTCTTTAGTACCACGGTATTAGCCAACCACTCGGGGTAAAAGATCTCTTTGATTGCCTTTGCTTACTTAAGTTTTTCACTCCTACCCTTACTGCCCTAGCATGCTCTTTTGATGAACGCCGATGAGGTTGCTTTCGTGGGATCGCCTCTGGATTCACATTCAACCGGTGACATATAAACTCAGGATCAATCCCAGATACGTCATAAGTACTCAAGGCAAACACATCAATATTATCTTCCAGAAATTTCACCAACGCGGTCTTTTCCAAGGATGGCATTAAGACCCCACTTGAAAGTATTTTTCTTGGTTTTGACCAATCAAAACCTTTTCCTTCCTCGGATAGCACCCCTTGCGACTCGGTCCTAAGTCCTATTTCCGGACCCTTTGATTGCTATGAGATTCGCTTCTTTTCCACTACAACTTAATTTATGGGTTGCCGTGTAATGGCTGCTATCAGACATTGCCTAGCCATTGCTTGACTTCCTACTAACTCCCCAACTCTACCCTGTGTGGGGTACTTAACTTTCAAATATAAGGTTGACGAGACTGCTCCTATAGCATGAAGCTGTGGTCTAGCTAGGATAGCTGTGTAAGGGGAAGAAAGCTTCAACTATAATGAAGTCAACTTGCACTTCCCCATCTCCAACCTGTATAGGTAACCTTATCATCCTACGGGGGGTAATCAATCTCCCATCAAAGCCGACTAGTCGTGAGTCGTACTTCTCTAGGTTCTTGGGCTTGAGATTTAACCCTTTAAATAAGTTTGGGTACGTAATCTCCGCCGCACTTCCTTGGTCTACCAGGATCATTCTTACATCATACTCCCCGATCCGAATGGTTACCACCAAGGCATCATCATGTGGATGGAGTGTACCCTCATTATCTTCTTTCGAAAAACCTAAAGTGGGCATGTTTTCCAAGCCGGGACCTAAAACCACAGACATAACCCCCGAACAGGTTCCTGCATTGCCCCTGGGCTTAGCAAAAATGACATTAATTGTGCCCAATGCTGGCTGAGGAGCGCCATCCCTATGATACCCAACTCTTGAATGCCTGAACTGACCTGTAGGTTGGTGCAAAAACTAACTCATTTTCCCTGCCTTCACTAGTTGACCCAGGTGATCTTGCAAAGTCTTGCAATCCTCTGTTGTGTGCCCTTTTTCCTAGTGATAATTGCAGTAAAGGCTCTGGTTTCTCCTGGATGGATCCCTACCCATCTTATTGGGCCATTTGAAGTATGGTTCATTTTTTATCTTCTCTAGTATCTGATAAACTAGCTCTTTGAACAATGAATTAACCACTTGAGCTCCCGTAGATGATGTCTAACTAGGGAAGTCTCTCCGAGGATGGTTATTATGATATCCTTCTCCTTGAGGATCTCTTTTCTCTGGGAAAACCTTAGCTTTGCCCTTTCCCTGGGTCTGATCTTCCTCTACTTGCTTATACTTATCAATGCGATCCATGAGCTGGCGCATATTGAGGGCAGGCTTAATTGTTAGTGACTTCTTCAATTCATGCTCCGTTGGGAGCCCTACCTTATATGTTCTCATTGCCACGTCCTCGAAATCTCCATCTATCTCATTGTATGTTTCCCAATATCTGTCCGAATAGGTTTTGAGAGTTTCACCTTCCCTTATGGCCATGGACAAAAGAGAGTCTAAGGGCTTGGGGACTCTACTACATGTTACAAATCTCGCACCAAATGAACTCGTCAGCTCCTCAAAGGATTTTATTGACCTCTCCTCCAAAGCATCAAACCAATGTATAACCATAGGCCCGAGACTGGAGGGGAATACCTTGCACATAAGGGCTTCATTGCCAAAATGAACTGCCATCTTTTGATTAAAATGGCTAACATGCTCCACAGGGTCAGACCTTCCATTATAGATGGTGAAAGTTAGCTGTGAGAATTGGTGGGGAAGCCTGGCCTTGTTGATTCTTCTAACAAAGGGGGACTTTGAGATTTGCCAAAGTGCTTTACTCATTGTGTCATTCCACATGCTACGATGAGGTGACCTTTGCTCACACTTGTACCTGCCCTTTTCCAGTTTATCCTGGCGTGAAAATGTTGAGAAGGACTCATTGAATGGGGTTCTTGACCTGTGGCAATACGAGTGATCCCTGCTCTCCCTTGATCCATCACTTGATGGGGGTAATGGATCCCTTCTGTCACGCTCCCTTCACCGTAGCTTCTTACGCAAGCGATCTACCTCAAGCTGCAATTTTCATGTCTCCTGATCATGTGAAACATGGCTCCCAGTTCTGGAGTGACTCCTCTCTGTGCGTTTATGGTATGATTCTACCATAACACTTGGTGTATGGTGTCTGTCCCTCCTTCGCTCCAAATTAACAAATTGGTTTTCCCTCTGTGAGTCAACAGACTCTTCCCTATTCTGCTCCAAGTTGGCCATGTTTGCTTAGGATAAACCCATAGTAACACCTTCCTTCCCACAAACGGCGCCAATTGTAAGGACACAAAAATCAAGCTGTCCAAACCCACCTAGAATAGTGAAATTGGTGTAGCCCAACTAGACCCAAATCAATAGATATTTGTAAGAGAGTGGGTTAAAAACAAAGGAGAGGGGGCTTAGCCTAAGGACAATAATAGGACCAGAGTGACTGAAGATTAAAGTTTATATCTATATATGAGGTTTATTACAAGCTAGCTCGAGAAGGCAGTTCTTACACAGAATGGTACACTGTTCACTTTATTTCTCTCCGTGTTTTTCTCCAAATCCCCCTTTTTATCTGGAAGTTTCCTTCTCTTATATATTTCTCAGTCCATCGTATCCTAGCCCTTCATCTCCACCTACCCAGACTATCCCTTTAACACTTGTCCCCTTAAACTTTTGTTAAAGGTGGTAGAAAGAGTTGCTTAGTTGTGAATTCTACTATTCAGGTCACTTCCTCATCAATGCAGCTGATAAAATTGTTGCAGACATTTAATGTAGAGGCAACAGGTGGACTCTTACTGGAAACTTCCTTCACCTTCCATGATTCTCTCTCTATATCCCATCCTCCTCATCTGGACTTCCCAGAAGTCTTTTGTCTCTTCCCATCCTATCCTCGGGTCGATTCTCTCTTCGGGCTCATGATGCCTCCATAGTGATAACTACAGCTCATTGTATCCTTTCTCGATTCTCGGGCCCCCACACTAATAACAACATATTTTAGTATTTTCTTGTTTCAATTTTTTTTTTTTAAATTTCAACTAATCAAACATATTTTTGATTTCAAAAATACAAGAAAATTGTTTTTTCTTTATATTTCAAAAACAAGTTTTTAAAAATAAAAACCAAAAACTGTTACCAAACATAATATAATTGTTGGATTTTATGTTCTTTATCTACACTACTATTTAAGGAGCTTCTCTTGGATTGGATTTTTTGGTAGTTCAAAAATACCCCTATATCCTTAAGTTTAAGCAGAGACAAAAATAAAGGATAATTCAGTAAAAACACATCTCTAACTCTCACCTACAATATTGCCTACAAATTAGGACCATTTTCCTGTTGGTTTTCAAACTCAACTTCAGATGTATATTGTCAACAATTTTAAATTTTTTTAAGAGATAAATTTACACAATTATATATATATATTGGCAATTAGATAAGTTTACCTTAAAAAAAATTAAGTTTTTTTTAACTCTTTTCATTAAGTTTTTTTTAAAAAAAATTGTTTATTTATATATATATATATATATATATATGTATATATTTTTTATTGTCATCCAAAAATTCACATTAATTCCCACGGTCCCACCCATCTTCCATAATTCCATCCAACACAGTAAAACACACACAACCAAAAAAAAACTCCCGTTGTATTAGACTCCCTTGGTTTTCAAAATATCCTTACTAAGAAATTCTACTAATTTAAAAGCTACCCTTACACTAAACTTTTATAATGTTAAAGAACTTGAATTAACACTACTCCTAACGGTGCATTCGCTTCTCCCATTTCCCATCACTTTCTCATCCTCATTTCTCTCTTGACTTCTCATCCATAACACGCACGTGGTAATTACCACTATTTCAAAAACATTTTTTTTTAATAAAAAAAATGTGTAACACAAGCGAGATTCAAGTATCAGTTTTCTATTTTCTCTACTTATTTGGTTTTCTGGTTTGTTTATTTAACTCTCTTGGATTTGATTTTTCATTTCATTTATCATCAATTGAATTCAATTTAAATTGGTAGTTTTCCCTTCGATCTCGATTACTCGGTGTAAAAAAAGTTTTTCTTTTTCTTTTCTTTTGTAGATGGAAATGCAAAACCTTTGAAGCAACCCAAGTTTGATAATAAACGGTACAATAAGCGAAAGAGGTAAGTTTTCAATTAATTGAAATTTATGTGAATTTGTGTTTTCAAAGTTTGTAGCTTAATGTATTGGTAATTTGCTTATTTATTTTGAGTGAAAAAGGTTCAAATTTTTTTTCAAAGGGTTTTAATTCTTGGGTTGTTTTTTACTGGAAATTTTATTTATTTATTAATATCTGTTTGGTTACTAAAAAAATATAGATAATAATGGATTTTTTAAAAGTAAAAATTCTAGGTCAATTTAAAAAATTGATTCAATTTAATAAAAGTTTTCTGCAGTTTAAAAAAAAAAAAAAAATCAAACGAGGAGCCAACACGAGGATTCAAGATTTAGAATGGTACATTTACATATTTACTCATAGTTTATAGGACTAAAATCCCTTTCACATGTTTTTCATATTCCCCCCACCCTCCCTTTTTCGTTCAAACCTTCACAAAATAAATTTGTTTCTATATTTTTTATATATTTTTTTTTAATTGCGCTATAATACTCCTTTGTTTATTTATTTTTTGCAGAATGAGAATCATGGAAAATTAAAGGAAACTTAAAATATTTATTATTAGTTAATTGTTGAGGATTTTTTCCACCAACCAAAATAGTACCATTACTAACTCAATTTTTTACTTATTTGCAGGTTGATTCTATAGATTAAGAAGGGTGGTTTGAGTTTTACTCCTATACATTATAAAAGACCGTCAAACACACATCTTCTTCTTTTTCTTCTTTTTGGTTAATTGGGTGGTTAAAAAATGGATATAGGTGCTTGAGTAGTAATGCCCATAGCAAGTCCTTCACTTATTATGTAAAGAACTTATACGGTTGAATATCAAAGATTCATATAAATTTTTTTGTATGTTTTATTTTGTGATTCAATAGTCTTTACATCAAAATAAATATGCTCACCCTTGATGAATAATGATTACTAGCCTCTAAGCACACGCTCACGTGCGTGCTTAGAGACTCTTCTAATTTTTTGATTAAAAGTTAATAATTTGCAACAATTATAATTTGGGATTACTAAATTTTTCAATACAAAAAAAAAAAAAAAAAAAAAAAAAAAAAAAATCTAAGGGTGTAATGAAAAAATTATTTTACCCATAAATGCATAATACTCATCACACCCCTAGTTTTTTTTTTAATTGAAAATATAGTAATCTCAAATTATAATTGTTGTAAATTATTAACATTTACCCAAAAAAATAGAAAAGCCTCTAAACACGTGCATGAGCGCGTGCTTAGAGGCTAGTGTTCTTAATACGTATGTCAAATTTTAGACCAATCAGATATTATTTACTATTCGATTAATAAACTTATTTTTTATGCATTATTTGAAACTACAAAAACATAAAATTTTAACACTTGATTGATGAAATAACTATTGATATTTGATTTTCTACAAATTTTGCAAACAAAAATGATGTAAGAAGTAAATGTAATTCATCAAAGGATAAATTTGTTAAAATTCACATTGAATAAAAAGATATTGAAGTTTGTGGCCAAATTTTGTCTAAAAATAAATTTGAATATTCGAATGAGAATCAAAATCGTCTTAAGACAGCTATGCTCCACTTGATGCCACAAAGCAGGGCAGAGAGCAACTGAGCAAGCCATGTATCTTCTCCCTTAACGCACTTAACGATGGCGTTACGTCGCCGACTTTCCATAAAGACTAATTGGAAAAACAAAAATAAAGAAAAAAAAAAAGATTCGGGGGAGAGAGAGAGAGAGAGAGAGGATTACAGTGAGAAGAGTAGGGTAATCCACTTTATCAAAAACAACTTTGTCATCATATTGGCGAGTCATATAAAGATGGCTGACTACGTTAAATATTTATGAAAGTTTAACCGTCTCTAGTTTTTTTTTAAGAAGAAAAACTTGAACTTTCGTTAAAATAAATCAGCTATAATTGGTTAACAAAACATTATTGGGTTGTGGAGGAACATCTTTCATTCATACTGATAAACTGCTAACATGTTTCGTATGTCTAGCAAGGTTATGAACTACAAATTAAATTCACTTGTCTACGGATATGAGAAAAACTAAAACTATGAAAAAATTTCTGCACGAGCTTCGACCTCTGCAATGAGATGACCAAATGATGCAAAGGACTGGTCTTCACTCTTTAAAGCTGAAATGATCACCTTGGAATCTCCCTCAAGAATAATACAATAATATACTCAGGGAGGGAACCAGGATTTAAACTCAGGGAGGCCAAAGTTTTTTGTTCTTAGATTTAAAAAAATTGGAATATCAATACTAGAGGTTGACAAAGTTGCATTATTAGCATTAATTTAATAATTATTATTTGTATTTTTTCTTTTGAGAAAAATTTAATAATAGGATTTTATAATCAAGAATTTTGCAAGTCAATTGGCACATCTTAATATTTTCAAAGTCTAACTAATGTGTGGATGAAGCAGTCAATATGTGGCATAAGAGTTGCCTCTATGGCTATAAGGGTGGAGTCATTTGAGAGGGGCATAGAGCTCTCGAGTGAGAGGGAGAAATTGGGTAAAGGTTATTGGGTTTTTGTGATTTTTTTTTGTTAAGATTTGTAATTAATTTGCAGTTTTTGTTTTTGCTTATATTGGATTTATGATTTTTCCAAAGATTTTTCTTATTATCTGGATATGTGCATTTTATATATATATATATATATATATATATATATATAGATTTTGCTTGTTATCTATTTGTTGGATCTCTTGGGTCAATTTGTAAATTTTTTGGGGAGGGGGGCCAAGTATATAAATTTAAGAGCTAAAATTAAAATTCTTTCTATTAATACACATACTAATTTTTTTTTTTCAAAGGTTGGGGGCGGGGGGCAATGGCCCCCCTCTGCCCTTGAGTAGTTCCGTCCCTGAATATACTAGAATATTACAAAATATATTGGGCATAATAATAAAATACGAATAAATTTTATGGAGTATATGGGATTTGGAGAAATTTTCAGAGGAGATTAAGAAAGACAAGGACTGTTAACTATTTTATATATCAGTATATTATTGGTCAATGATGCTGAAAAGTGGTTCCGATATGAATCCAATGCCATAGGTTTCAATGGATAGGGATGGCTTTGCTACTTCAAGATTCAAATAAGGGAGCTTGGAGATTTAATTGATGTGCTTGTTTTCTCAACCTTGATAAAACTTACATTTTTAAGCACTTAATTACTCAACTTCCTAGAGGTTGCTATTAGAGGTAGTAACTAGTATTACAAAAAAGAAAATCAAATCCTCTGTATTGTGATCCTGCGAGTGCAAAATATGATATCGTGTTAGTTTACATTTATGTGTGTGATCAACATTATGAAATCATAAATTTAGTCATATATCCTAGAGAGTTCACTGCTATCAAATTAAAACTTCAAGGAGGTGCTTTGGAATCGGTCATAGATTTTGGTAGTTAACATAGAATGGTTGTTTGTGAAAGAGTCCATGTGAGAAGTTTGGAGTTTTGAAGCTAGTGTGGGTTGCAAAAGTGAGTTCATCTACTGAGTCGTAGAATCTAAGTAACGGGTCATTCTAGATTGTAACTCATTCTGATATAGTGGGTTGCCTTAGTTGTAGTACGTTACCCTGTAGTGGTTTTCTTTCTTTGGTAATGTTCTCCATCGATTTTTTTTACCATGTAGTGGGTTGTAAAAGTGAGTTCATCTATTGTTTTTATTGTTTAAATCATTAACATTGTTATCACATAATTGGTTTAACTGGTAATTAACAAATACATCTGTTGCCTAATCTATTTCAGGGTCTAAACAAGACTTTTCACCTTTAACAACAAGGTAACACCAATGTTCACGATTAAAATTTTTTTTTTTTTTTGAGAGAATGTTAGAGAGTTAAATAAGAAGACTTTAATTGATTTATTCTCTGCTATGTAACATAAAGTGGAGCATGATTGTTGAGTCAATGGATTTTGATTCTTCAAATGATCATTTTAAGAGTGCGTTTGTTTAAGTTATAGGTGACATAATTTTTAAGCCTGCTTATGTATAGCTCTTTAAGTACTTGTTTTTTTTCAAATTTTTTTTTTTTAAATTTAAATAGACCAATCAATTAAGCTATACCAATGGACACTAAAATTTTACTAATTTCCTATATAACGGAGTTATTTCATATTTGGCTTTTTGGCCTTAGACGCGATGAATTCCTTCTAAAACACAAAAAATTGGCTTGCTTCTTTTATATTTTGTCTTTATGACAAATTTTTATTTTATGTCATGGTGACATGTGTAATTGCACTCACATAGGTGTGGTTACATACATCATTATTTTTTTAATGAACATCACATACGTCATTGTGACACCAAATACCATCTCCTTTTTTTACCCCTTTGTGTGTCTTGATATCTTTTGACATCAAATTGATATATAATCAATCCGTAATGATATTGTTTTTTTGGTAAAGCAACTTAAAAATGAACAATTTGAATTATGTTGATGAAGCATTAATTTTAAAGTAAAAACTGATTAATTAGATCAATTTTAGAAATTAAGTTCAATAAGAATATTCTAGACCAGATATGCACTTAGTTGCCTATTCTAGTCTACATTAATTTTGAGAACTCAAACTTGTCTGTGATGTGGTTTTGAAAATCCGGAGAAATTAGCCTATTCTAGAGAGTGACTAAAATAAAGCACATTATTCTCTTTGAGCTAACAAATGTCAACTAACAGCTTGTGAAGATATACCAAGATTTCTTGTAATATGTGTATTTGACAGAAGATCCTCTCTAGTAAGGTGAATGGGTTCTAGTAAGGCTTCCTTTCCTTTGTATATTGTTGGAGTACGGCTAGCTTATAACCATGAGTATCATAATTATAAGAATTTTCATAAAAATAATAATTTATTATTAGGTAAATTATTATACTAGCCTCCCTTAAATTTTTTGAAAGGACTCTCCCTCTAAATGTTTTATGAAAGAAAACACATTTTAAGGTTTAAATAAATGCAACAATTAAGTTTTTAGTTTCAGTAGCAGAATATTCTATGTTTAAAAAAGTGTACCATTAATTATGCGTATCTAAAGGGGGAGAGCGTCATTGATTCATAAATCTCAAGGAGGGTAGTGTCATTTTCTCCGCAATTTAGGTAATAATATATATATTTTTAAATAAAATATTCCATTAGTGTATCATAGTTTTGAAAGGAAATAAAAGTCATTGTTTCACTTATACAAACCTCAACGAGGGAATATCATTTATACAAATTTAGAACAGTTAGGGAGAGTATTATTTCAAAAATCCTGAGGGGTAGTTTTCAAAAAAAATAAAAATAAAAATCCTGAGGGGTAGTGTAGTTTGCCTTTTATTATTTATATATAAAAAAATTGATAGAAGAAGTACCTCAATTCTTTATATGTATATATAAAGGAAGTTAAAATTGTAATTGCGAAAAAATGAAAAAAAATAAGAGATTTGGGTCATTGCATCACCTTTCTTTCTTCTAATAAAGTCATACACCGATGTTAATTAAATCTCTCTCTCTCTCTCTCTCTCTCTCTCTCTCACGTAAAAGTTTCATAAAAATTAATATAATATAATCTACGTAGATTTTCTTACCTTATTGAAAAAGATGCTTTCATGCATTATGAGGTTGCCCTAAAAAGCCTCTTATTTTAGTATATTGTTGCCTCTGCTATATAATTCCTGACCATAATCATTACATATAACAAAAAAAGAAACGCTCGCATCTTTCTCCTAATTAAGTACATAGTTAGTTTCACTCAGAATATATTAATTAATGAACATTGTCTTTTAGCTTTGAAAGGATGAGATTGAGAACTCTAACGTACGGGTGGATACATTTGAGAAAATTACGCGTTTTCTGATAAGAAAAATTTTAAATTTCATAGGATTTTCTTTTTGAAAAAAGACACAGAGGAAATGAGATTTTAATACAAGTTTTAACAAATGATATTGTAAATGCTAGTTCGAAGATAATGACAAATTATATGGTCTTCCCACTAATACAATATCAAACAAATAAATTACAGAAAACTATGGCATGTCAAAATCAGAATAATTTTTGTTAGATTGATTTGGTTCAAAATGTCTTTAATCTTAATTTGAAATGGTATTCCTAGAACTTGGTTACATCATACATGCTAGTTTAAGCATAGGGGATGGTTGGTTGTGCCTAGAGTTATGGTCTTGAAGAAGCTGTGCACACGTACCAGAGAAGTCACAGACGTAGTGTTGAAAAACAATTTCAGTCTCAGTATTGTTTAGATCTCGTTAGACAACAACAAGAATAAAGCTTTAGTCCTAAAATTTGTTTTTGAATCAATTATAGATCCTCAAAATATTATCATTATTATTATTATTATTTGGGTGGGGTAAAATTTGATTAGGGTCTCAATCATTTTATTTAACAAATGACATTATATTATTGATTCTATTGAATTGGGGAACCATATATATCAACTAATAGGAGTACTAAATAATTTATCCTAGATGAAGCTGTTTAATTATAAAGTTTATTAGGCTTGATTGGATAATTTAAATGGCTTGTTTTACACCTCCTGTGATTTATAATAACTAAAAAAAAAACGTGATTTAAAATCACGTTTTCAATTTATAAAAACACATTGCATGAAACAAACACTGTCATTATTTCAATGCCTCGTAAGTCACAACCCTAGCCAAAAAGTCATATATATTTATTTCCAATTGAGGCTAATGGCAGTAGTAATTTGTGTAAGGATAGGTATTATATGGTTTGGGCAGGCAAGGTCATCATCATTGTGGGACCCTTATCGAATACTTAGGGTATCCGTTTTTGTTTTTAAGCACAGTAACGGCATTAGCTTATGATTGTATTTTGGGTTCATGCCAGCCAAATCATCTCTCACACCTAAAACTTTGCCACCTTTTTTAAACGCCTCCTCATCACCTCTCTCTCTTACAAATCTCTCTCTCTTTCTCTTTGTGTGAGTGTGTGTGTAGCTATGTCTGAAGAAGGAGTAGGATGCCATGAAAGTTTCTTCTGGGAAAACCAATCATGGGGTTTCACTAATTCAGACAATTCAGCAGGTGGTAGTGAAGAGAAATTGGGCAAGAAGGTGTCAGGCTCTAGCTCGAATAGGCAGGCAGAGATAGGAATGGAAGAGGCGGTGCCATTGCCAATTGTTAAGAAGAAAGGAAGAGGGGGTGTGAGCAAAAATGGGAAGGGGAGAAATGGTGAAGGGAGAGCAGGGAAAGGAAGTGGTGAATCAGATCATGATGTTCATATATGGACAGAGAGAGAGAGGAGGAAGAAGATGAGAAATATGTTTGCTAATCTTCATGCTTTGCTTCCTCAACTTCCTCCTAAGGTAAATGTATTGCATCTTGATCATCAAAATGTGTTGCTTTTTCAAGGTTGAAACTTAATGGATATTGTTGTTTTTTGCATGTTGCCTCTCTCTTTTTCTCTCATTTTAATTATATATTTATGAAAAAGAGAATGCCCTTTATTATTTCATTTTTCCTTTTGATATTTATTCACATCAAGGATCTCAACTTTTTTACTTTTGATATTTATACATACCAAGTTCTTAAATTTTTTTTTTTTACTTTCTTTTCTTCTTGGGGAGTTAGAGAGAACTCTCTCTCTCTCTCTCTCTCTCTCTCTCTCTCTCTCTCTCTTCCACATTTAAACAAGATCCAAAATTATTAAAAAAAAAGAAAAAAAAAAGAATTCTTAAAGGCACTATAGATGCCCATCAAAACTCGGGATTCATAATTCATTCTTGGTGTAAATATTTCCCCTGGCAAAATCTGAAAATTGTAACCATATTGTTCATGCGCCCTTTTTCTTATTTTGTAATTAAGGCTGCGTCTGACAGATAATTAAAGTGATGACAGATTCAAACAATGTTTCAAATTTTGTAGCAAGAATACTCTCTATGCATGATCTAAGTACGGATTTTATCTTGAGTTCCCCCTTGTTTGGCTGTTCTATATATTTGGCTACCTAAAAAGAGAGTATAAATCTTTTTTCTTTTTTGGCTCTTTTTTGTGGATGAATGTGTATCTGAATGATGATTTCAAGTATAATTGGCTGGTTGAATTTGTTTCAGCTTTAATATGCAAATCTGTTTGTTCTAGGCTTCTAGATGAGCACTATTATAGTCCCAACTTAAATCCTTGAAAAAATAATATATAGCAATAAAACGACCATAGTGAAATTTCAGCCCCATGAGCTATCTTTCCTATAACCTGATTTGACAATGTAATTTCATATATATCTATTTAGGAGCAGATTATTTAATTTTTTTTTTTTTTTTGGAATTTTTTGTTGAAAGTGTATAAGTATATTTTTACTTTGAAAATGTGAAGAAAAAAAAATAAAAATTAAAAAATTGTACATAAAAGCAAAAAAAGAAAAAAAAAACTGGCTTATAAGTTAATGCCAAACACACAGATATCACTGAACAAAAAGAAATTTCATCTGATTTCACAAACGCAGTTGCTAAAAGTTTTTATATTCTGTCTTCTAAATTACCATCCATTTGAAACTTCTCATATAGGCCGACAAATCCACAATCGTGGATGAAGCAGTGAACTACATCCAAACCCTACAGCACACTCTCCAGAAGCTGCAGAAACAAAAGCTAGAAAGGCTCCAAGGTGTCTCATCAACTTTCAGTTTTGAGCCAAACACAATCACTTCACAAAAGCTATCCTACGACTCAAGGGAGGCATTCTTAGCTGATCAAGGATCTTCAAATATCCAGGCAATTGGAACAACAACTACCTGTTCAAATTCACTTCCGGTCTTGCAAAATCCTGTAATGTTTCAAACATGGACTTCTTCAAATGTCGTCTTGAATATTTGCGGCAATGATGCACAAATTAGTGTGTGCTCGCCTAAGAAGCCTGGCCTCTTGACCACCATCTGCTATGTGATGGAGAAGCATAAAATAGAGGTGGTATCTGCTCAAATTACCTCAGATTATAATCGGACCATGTACATGATTCAAGCTCATGTAAGTTTTTTATTCTACTTGAATTTTCCTTTTTCAGTATATGCTACTTTCATTCTTTAAGTAATTAATGTCACTAACTTTAACTTGCCCTAAGTTTATTTTTAATTTAGTGTTCTTAAGCTAATTGTGGTTAGAATGCATAATACAAGTATGAAATCCTTGCTTCATGAATTGTGGTCCTATTCATTTAGAATGAATAAAGATTAAAGAGAACGAAGCCAGCTAACCCTAGTTAATTTGCTAGTCTTTCAGCCGCTTTTTTTGTTACAGCGAACATTATCCATATGCACTAAACATATATGCAAAGAAATCTTTAATTTCATTACATATATTAGTTTTTATGTTTGTTAAACATGAATAAAATCAAATATTTTATTTTATGCTTTACCAATTGTAACTTATTACATTTTCTTTTTTCATTTATAAAGTAAGGAAAAAGTTAAGAGATGCTTTGAGAGCACTAATTTAGGAAATATTTTTATAAGTTTTTTTTGAAAAAAAAAAAAAAAAAAGAAACTGATTTTTGACATCTTTTTATATATATTCCATAAAAATGGTATCAAAATTTTCTTAAAATTATCCATTAACAAATGCGCTAAAAGATTAGGAGAAAAATTAATATAACTCATAAAGTAATAAAAGTTTAAGATGAAGAAATAAAAAATCAAACACATGACATACTAAAATTGGTAGAACATAAAGTGAAATATGAGAAAAATTAAACAAACAAAAAAAGTGATTAATATCCATATGCTCATTTTGAAAGCAGATTTTTAACTCTACGGGTGAATACTTTGTGCATTGAGCAGGTCACCGGAGCTTCCCTTCAGTTCCAAGAGGCAGCATTTCCTGTGGAAGAAATATACAAGCAAGCTGTGGCTGAGATAATGTTATGGGTTTCTTCCTGATCATCCTGGACACCCAACATAGAAAGAATATCAATGGTGCTGATAACTGAAGTGTTTCTCTTAAAGTACAATCAGTTGGCTAGTCATATGGAATCACAGCAGCCAAAATGGCCAATGTATGTTCATAGCCATAGTTCCAAACAAAGCTGTAGCTTTTTTTTCTTTTTCTTTTTTTCTTTTTTTTGCAACTAGATTTTATGCTTTCCAAAGTACTAAGTAGTTCAATTTCTGCATATCAAAGATCTTCTACTGTGCAGATTTCAACTTCATCATCATCTCTCTCTCTCTCTCTCTCTCTCTCTCTCTCTAATAGTCAACTGTTCTTAATTTCTTTTACATGCTACTTAGACCATATGTCAGATAAGTAATATAAAAAAGTAGAACCAGAGTTATCTAGTCTAGAAACCAATATATAAGTCTATACACTAAAGATACACAAATTCTTAATTTTGTCTTTGAAGAAATATGGAAGGAGAACTAAAATAGTAGAATTTTCAAATAGATAATAGCGTGGGTTTTGAAAAAGGATATCAAAAAAATTAATCTTTTCCCCTTTTGAGATATTTTGAGCATGATTAATTAGTAACAGTTTTCAAAGGCTAGAAAAAAGTTTGGTATTTTCAATTTTCACTATTTTTTTAAAATACTACTATAAAATAACCTTGTAGGCTTGTATAATAAAAGACACAGGAAGCACCGAATGCCAAATACTACTTACAATGGTGCAGAATCATAATATTACTTACAAATGACTACACAGTATATTATATATAAGTATTTTTTGAACAAAACCATATTCAGATTAATGGATTTGAAGAGAATTTGTTAAATGCCAATGACAAAAATATGCTAAAAGCTTCACCAATTGAAGCATTCAAACTCTTTTTTTGGGTACCATACGAAGCATTCAAACATTTTACGGTGTTAGGATGGTTTCCATAGCCAAGTCAATAAATTAAAAAATGGAAAAATGACGTATAAAATTGTGAGGTTTTAGATGGAAAGTACTATGAAGTCAATTATAAGTCAAAATTCGTTGGTTTTAGGTGGAATTTTATATTTATGATAATTATTAATAGGAATTTACTATTTATTTTTAAAAGAGTCATTTACTTTTATTGCATTTATTATAATTGTGTTTGTATATGAAACTATAATTTTGAGATTTCAAAAGCTTTTGTGGTACAATATTATAATGTCAACTAAAAGTTAAAAATATATTTTAAAAATATTATTGAAACTTTAGTGAGCCACTTGAAAATTTAACGGAGTTTGATCTAGATTAATATTCAAAATGCAAAAATTTATTGAGCTACCTAGGGTAATGATGGTATGTAATGTATAAATTTTATTATATTAAAATATAAAATTATTATGATAGGTGATCAAACTAATTAAAATAAATTTTAGATTTTATTTTAAAGTTCTTGAAATTTTTTTAAATAGAATTTTAGTTGGATTTAAATTTTAAATTTCTTAAAACTTAGCTAATAGAGTTTTAGCTATAGTGAACTATCATGATTAATGAGAATTTAACCATTTGTTGTGGAGAGAAAATAACCATAAGCTTAATTTTTATTATATAGTATATGATGTTACAAGCTACATATGTACTGTGGCGGCTCCAAGATTTTTTTCTAGGGGGGTTAGCAATGGCAGAACTAGGAATTTGTCATTTGTCATGGAGGGCGAGTAAAAAAAAATATTAATATTTTTTTCTATGTATACAAATTCCATATAATATACAATAATCTAAAATAATATTCTAAATACACTTTAATATACAATACAACTATATTATACAATAGTCTAAAAACGTTATAAGATTGGTAAAACAACAACCATCAAATGCATAAACAAATATAATTAAATAACTAATCATACATTTTTGTCAAATTAATAATAACTTATTATATTTATATGTAATATCAATTATATAAAAATATATGATAAAGAAGAAGAAGACTAGTAACACACTTAGGAGTAGGACTAAGAGTAAATGTGAAACTAAGGGAAAAAAAAAATAGTAATTGATATAAGCTTTTGCTTTTGAAGTGGATGACTTCTTAACCATAAACATAGACATAGTCACTTTCTTGAAATTGGAGATAGAAAGAAAAACTAAGAAAAAATAGAAGGGAGAAAGCGAGATAAAGAGAATGAGGAAAAAATTACAAATATAAATACAGATTTGTTTGTTGTAACAGTGATGTAATTTTTTTGCTAATGAAGAAGAAAAGAGCAAGGAAAAACAACTTTATTCTGCTGTCAAGTACAGAGTAAGCCAGAATACTAGAGAGAATATTCATATTTTTTTTAATGAATGAGCAAAATTTTGGAATTGACACAATACTTTCACAAAAATTCCACAAAAAAATCTAGGTTATCAGTTGTTAAAGGTAGATAAAAAAATGATGTCAATTGTGGGTCCAAATAAAAACCAGATACAACTTGCCACATATTACTATTGTGAAAATATTGTGAAAGTAAAATTAAGATAATCATATTCAAATTTATTTCAGTTGAGTAAACAAAATTTAGGATCAGGGTATTCAAATTTTTATTTTAGGAGGGTCAAAATAAATAAATAAAAAATTTTAAATTTTATATATAAATATTTTGTTTGGGCCAATTCAGGGGGTTCATATGAACCCACTGGCCTTACTGTAACGCGGCCCATGCATATGTACCATGTGCAATACCTTCATACCTATTAGTAGTCTATAATGACACTTCCAAAAAAACATCCTAATACTTATCTATAAGTGTTTTTTTTTTTTTTTTTTTTGAGAAAGTTTCAACCTATAGTGTTTGCTCTTAATGATAACTCTTTATCATCAGACCAAAACACCAATCGGTTATAGTGTAGGTGGGAATTGAACATCAGATCTTTTATTCAATCATCAGAGACTTTACTAGTTAAACTAACATCATAAATGATGAAGTTTAGTAGAAGTCATTAAAGATCCAAAGTATCCACTACTTAAAAAAAATAAAAATAAAAATAAGTTGAGGAGTCTTTTGATTGTAGTTTTTATTAAGGACAAAGTTTAGCTACAAGTGTGTGTGTCAAAATACTTAATATTAAAAAAAAAAAATTAGCTACAAAATTAGTTGTAACTTAAGGCTACAAACTTACTCAATAAAATAAACATTACTATATATTTTGAAAATTTAACCATTGAATTGCATGTTCTTTATAAATACACATGTCAAATTTTGTGTCAATAAGATATTATTTACTATATGATCTATAAGCTTATATTTTATGCATAATTTTAAACTACCAAAACTTGTCATTTATAGAAGGCGAAAAGCCACTTTTAGTCCCTACATTTTCAGGCGATTCACATTTTAGTCCATACATTTTATTTTTACCGCTTTTAGTCCCTATTTTGAAAAACGCTTCCCGTTTTGGTTTCTGCCGTTAAATCAAAAACGGAGAAAGTTGACGTGGCAAACGATAGGAATAAATAATAGTAAATTAATGTCCACGTGGCCTAAATTAATAATAAAAAATGTTTTTTGGCATTAAAAAATGCCACGTCAGCATTTAAATTTAAAAAAAATTAATTTATTAATTTTAACTAAATAAATAAAAATTAAAAACAGAATTAAAAACTAAAAATTACATGAATTGAGATCTAAGTGTGTCTTGAACAAGAACACAAACCTAGATCTAAGAACACAAACCCAAAAATTAAAATCCAAAAATTAAAAATCTCAAAATCACCATTTTCTCAAACCCAGCAATATCATCAAATCCTAAAGCCTCATAGTATCAAATCAATCCAAAAATACAACACAACCAATCCAAACAAAAAAAAATCTCAAATTCAGAACAACCCATCTCATTTATAAAGAAACCCAGCAAACCCACCTCAAGCAAACCCAGATCCAGTGGCCATGCTCCTCGCCGACGAGCTCTTCTCTGACAGAAAGCTCGTTCCACTACAACTCTCGTCGGTCAAACGTGAGAGAGCACATCCACCTGAAAATCACATAGCCCATCCACCTGAAAACCATCGACCCATCGTGAACCCATCAGCCCGACTAGATCAAGTCCAAGGCAGCAACATGGCGGCGTTGAGTTCTCTTTCTCTCCCTCTTTCGCATTTGGCTTTTGTTGCTAGTCTTGGATTTTGGGGGGGGGGGGGGTTTGTTGATTGTGTTTGTTGGGAGTGGGCCATGGTGTTTGTTCTAAATTCGTGGGTTTCATGGGTAAATTTTTGTTGGGTTGTGGTTCCAATTAGGATCAGGGTGGCGGTGGTTGGTGGTTCCGATCTGGGTTTGGTGCGTGGCTTGCTTCGTGGTTTGGTTCTTCATTTGTGGTTTGGTTTGTGATTTATTGGTGGGTTTGGTCATTGTGATTGTCCCTGGGTTCATGGCTTGCTTTAGACGTGGTGGTTGATGGGTTGTTCTGAGTTTGAGATTTTTTTTGTTTGGATTGGTTATGTTGTATTTTTAGATTGATTTGATACTATGAGGCTTTAGGATTTGATGATATTACTGGGTTTGAGAAAATAGTGATTTTGAGATTTTTAATTTTTGGATTTTAATTTTTGGGTTTGTGTTCTTAGATCTAGATTTGTGTTCTTGTTCAAGACACACTTAGATCTCAATTCATGTAATTTTTAGTTTTTAATTTTTTTTATTTAGTTAAAATTAATTTTTTTAATTTAGATGCTGACGTGGCATTTTTTTATTATTAATTTAGGCCACATGGACATTAATTTACTATTATTTATTCTTGTCGTTTGCCACGTCAGCTTTCTCTGTTTCTGATGTAATGGCAGGGATCAAAACAGGAAGTGTTTTTCAGGATAGGGACTAAAAGCGGTAAAAATAAAATGTAGGGAATAAAATGAGAATCACCTGAAAATGTAGGGACTAAAAGTGGCTTTTCGCCTTTATAGAATTTATTGATGACATAGCTATTGATTTTTAATTTCCTAAAAATTTTGCAAGCATAGAGAATATAAGAAGAAGATGTAATCCAATGGTGAATTTGTCAAAATTCACCTCCAATTAAAAGATATTGAGTAAGATTGTAGCCTTAAGTTACAATCAATTTTGTAGCTAAATTTTGTTCTTTTATTAATTTAAAAATAGACCCTATCTAAACTCTTAGGGGAAGCATTCAGAATGATCGCATCATTGACACTATATCATGATCATTGCAAATAACAATATTAATTAAGATAAAGTTTAGCTACAAAATTGGTTGTAGGTTTAGACTACAACATTGCTTAATATTTTTTTATTGGAGTTGAATTTTAACAAATCCACCATTGAATTACATTTTCTTCTTATATCCTCTTTACTTGCAAAATTTCTAGAAAATTAAAGATCAATTGCTATGTCATCAATAAATTGTTTAAATTGCAAGTTTTTGTAGTTTAAAATTATGCAAAAAATATAAGTTTATAG
The DNA here is from genome assembly GCA_019022515.1 of Quercus aquifolioides. NCBI lineage: Eukaryota > Viridiplantae > Streptophyta > Magnoliopsida > Fagales > Fagaceae > Quercus > Quercus aquifolioides. Next base: position 40,471,417 of record CM032332.1, read on the forward strand.
ATCATATAGTAAATAAAATCCAATTGACACAAAATTTGACACGTATATTAAGAGCATAAAGAACATGCAATTCAACGGTTAGATTTTCAAAATATGTAGTAATGTTTATTTTATTGAGTAATGTTATAGCCTTTGGCTACAACCAATTTTGTAGCTAAATTTTGTCCTATTAATTATTAAAAGTCTGGGTAACTTGCAAAATAATAGATGCTAGTAATAAACACAATTGTACTTATTATTCCTATAAAGAATAATTGTAATTTATAAAACAAACAATGAAATTGTGAATTAACACTTCAAATACCAAGTTTAAACTATAACAAAACATACACAAAAGACTCTAGATATTGGAGCATTCTTCTTCTGCCATTATAATCTGCTTGCTCATGAATCAATCAAAACCAAAGTTTGAAAGGACCTAATTGCAATTAAACCCAATAAATCCGTATAGCAAACAATTTCAAATCTCTTTACTTTATCTTTTATCCATAAACAACAACCTCCAAAAACCTCTGCCGAATTCAATCAAAACTTTTTTCTATATATATATATATACACACACAAGATAAAAATTCCACTCTAGAATAATCTATATTCTATAAAGTGTATAGGTGTGTGAAGCTCCTTTTTGGAGATTTGAACCCTAGCCCTTACTCCCCATACCTCACAAACACTTATACTTGTAAAGTGACCATCACACTAAGGATGCGCAATGATAATACAATCAATTTTCTAAATAAAATAAGATTGTGCATTTTTTAGTTCTTTTCCTTTTATATCTTTCCTCAAACTTTTTTCTTCCTAAGTGACCAAATTGTCTCTCATATATATTAACATTAAACCCAATAAGAAAACTTACATACCTTTTTTGACAAAATAAATCCAAGTCACTCCAAAAACCAAATCAGTGCAAAGATCGTACAACAGAGTGGTGTTGGAAGCGTAGAAGCAGTTCTGTTAAATAGGAGGGAGTAAGAATGGTGGGAGAGAGATGCACGTTGTTGTTATTTGTATTTGGTTAGAAGTATCACTTGCATTAAGGTTTTATTTTTCATTAATTTAAAAAAAAAAATGTTCATATGGAAAATTGTGAAGTCACCAAAGTGACATGACAAAATATTAGAGGTTTAACCAATAGTCAAATGTCTTCGGCTATTATACATTATAGCTTATAGGCTATTCAATAACCTGTGCAATGTACAAAAAAAAAATTAACATACTATGATTTTTTTTATTTTTTTTTGTCTAGACCTGAAATTTGATAATTATGATAGTTTGTAATAAATATTTAGTATGATTGTATTTGTATATAATACTATATATTCTACAATTTAAAAAATATGATGTACCAAAATTCTAATAAAGGGTTTTACTATCGAGTAGAATTCAAATTTGTGAGGTCCATATGTTTTAGAGTTGTTAAACTGTGCCAAATTATATGTCTTTTGTTGAGTTTTGATGTGTGTTAAAGTAGTAATTGAAGATCAAGTTGAAAACACAAAGTTTGCTCAATAACAACTCAAAAAAAGTGCATTTTCAACATGTCTCTCGATACCTGATCGATACCTCAAGCTCTTCTAAGCCACTTTCTGTCTCCTCGATACCTTTCGATTTATTGAGTTTCACATTTTAGCATAAATCAGCAATGCAAAAAAACTCATAACTTGTCTGTTTCAAGCTTGATTTGAGATCCATTTGATACAGTATTTAAAGGATGTTATAAGCCATCTATTAGGAGGCTTTTATAAAAAAAAAAACACTTCATTTGCACAAATAGGGTTTTTATAACCAAGTTCTCTTAATTCCACCATACCAAAGAGTTCAAGTAAATCTGAAATTTGATTGGTGAAGAAGTTAAAGTCATAGCAACCACTACAAAATTTCTGATGGGGTTCAAACCTTCAAGAGGTTTTTGGAGTCGATTGGAGGTTCCAATAATTATGATTGTGAGTCAATCGGAGGTTCTCTCATTCGTGAAACGATTCGTTTCATTGGTTTTTGGGTCATCATATCTGTATGTACTATTTATATTTCATTGTGGATATTATTGATAATTGCTTGATTAACCAAAGACTTGCATAATTAATATATTTAATCACTCAGTCTTAGAACTAGTTAACTCTATGAACCGGGGTCTAAATTTCCTAACAAAATTCAATTAAAAAAAATATATGAAAATAATGACAAGAAAAATTGTGAGACCTCAAATGCTAACGTGGTACAATATTATGAGGTTATTAAAAAAATCAAATGACTTTAGTTTTGTATATATTAAAGACCATGATAAACCACGAGAAATAAGAAAAATAAGTGGGATGGTTTCTTTCCACACACGTGCACACACACACATACACACACACACACTAGACTCATCACACGCGCTTTGTGTGTGCAATAATGCTCTTTTTTATTTATTTGTTTTTTTTGTTTAATGTTTTAATGTTTAAAGGTGATATATTGTATTGTTTTTTTAAAAGAAAGGTAAGGTAACATAGAATAATGTTTAAAAATGAGGTAGAGATAATGTTGTAAGTTTTAGGCATAATGGAGAAGATAAAGGAAAAATCCTAAAACATAATTAAAGTATTTGAATTCAAATAGATATCAATACATATAGGAATTAGACATTTGAATACAAGATAAGATCGAATGAGTATTTTTTATGTGAGGTAGTGGGTTTTTGTTTTTGAAGAAGTAATTTTGTTTGTTTGTTTTTTTTTTTTTTTAAAAAAAAAAAAAAACGTAATTGAAGTATTTGAATTCAAATAGATAATTGTGGCGGGCAAAAATAAGACAAGTCAATAACGAGTCAAAACTTGCTACTTTTGCTTACACAATTAATTTGTAGAGATGGGATGCTTAATCAACCTTGAATATACCCTTAATTAGGTGAAAAGAATTAACTGGAGTTGATAGAATTAGCTTTAAGTGTAATTACACAAGTATGGATGAGAAGTAGCCACAATGGGTCTGTATTGAGCTCCTTGGGTTTAGTCTGAGGTAGTGATTACAATTAATTTCAAGTTTTGAAAAGTGAATCCCCTTCCTCCATCTGGAGGGTCAGGGTTCAATTCCCTTGATACTTGTCCCATCAAGGCCTTACTAGAAAGCTTCTACATCAGGTTACGAGCTATGCTGACACTGTTCAGGGGTCATTTCCTCATTAATATGGCCAGCTAAGTAGATTCAGAGCATTAAATGCGGAGGTGATAGATGCTTTATATGTCTTCTTCCCTTCCTAGCTTGATGACAAACTTTCCTTCTCATCCTCGGTTTATGCCCAAAGACCCTTAGCATTGGTTCCCGGCCCCTAAGGACATATCAGTATCCTCAAGGTCCTCAGGCGTTATAGTCTCCCTGTACCTGCAGAGGGTTGCTAATATTTTCCCAAGGATTTTACTGTCAGTGCCTTCCAAGGTCTGTACTCCTGACATTATCTTGTCCTCCCACAGTTGTATCTTAGCTCTCCATCTCGAGGACCAGGGTTCAATTCCCTTAATACTTGTCCCATCAGGGCCTTACTAAAAGGCTTCTACATCAAGCTATAAGCTATGCTGACACTGTTCAGGGGTCATTTCCTCATTAATGCGGCCAACTAAGTAGATTTAGAGCATTGAATATGGAGATGATAGATGCTTTATCTGTCTTCTTCCCTTCCTAGCTTGATGAAAAACTTTCCTTCACATCCTTGGTTTATGCCTAAAGGCCCTTAGCATTGGTTCCTGGCCCTCAAGGACATATCGGTATCCTCAGGGTCCTCAGGTGTTATAGTCTCCCTGTACTTGCAAAGGATTCCTCATATTTTTCTGAGGATTTTATTGTCAATGCCTTCCGAGGTCCGTACTCTTGATATTGTCCTTGGCCCATCTATTCATATCCTCGAATTCTTGTCCTCCCACAACAACTTAGATGATTATATAAGGTAAAGAAGACCCTAAAGGAAGGGGATTCACTTTTCAAAACTTGAAATCAATTGTAATCACTACCTCGGACTAAACTCTAGGAGCTCAATACAAACCCATTATGGCTATTTCTCATCCATACTTGTGTAATTAAACTTAAAGCTAATTCTATCAACTCCAGTTAATTCTTTCCACCTAATTAAGGGTATTCAAGGTTGATTAAGCATCCCATTTCTACAAATTAATTGTGTGAGCAAAAGCAACAAGGTTTGACTCGTTATTGACTTGTCTTATTTTTGCCCGCCACAATAACAAATACAGATAGGTATCAAGCATTTGAATACAAATGGGAATAACGGTTTTTTTCCCCTTTTGTACATAGGATAGTATTACTTTTTTAACTTTTTATTGTTTTTTGTAGAAAAAAAATTAAACTAAAGGGTATGTTATTTTAAAATTTGTATGAGGATATTTTGATACGTCAAAAATTGAAGACGAAACAGGGGAATCCTCTTATTAGTAGTATAGATTAAGTAATGGGAGTGTTCAAACAAAGTTAATCCAACATTATTTATTTATATCGCTTAATTAAACAAATTATTTTTTATGATATCATTAATAGTCAACTTCCAATACTAGTTACATAAGAGCAGAGAATATCTTCTCTAAGTAAGAGATTCTTGATAAAATAATAGTGATGTGAATATTTTGCATAGGTCAACCATTCGAGGTTTCAGAATTATTTTTATGCATAATATTTGAAAATTTTCTTCTTTTCCTTGCAAAGTCATAAGTTTAGTTTTTTTTTTTTTTTTTTTTTTTTTTTTTTGAGAGAGAGAAGTAATAAGTTTAGTTAATTCATGTTTAAAATGCCAAAATATATTGAAAAATATTCATTCATAATGCTTAATTTAATAAGTTATCTCTATGATAGCCGTAAAGATTAAAGTCCCAATACAACTTATACAAGTGATAAAAAAAAGAATATTTTATTTAAGATTAAGTTTTTTTTTTTTTTTTTTTTTTTTTTTTTGAGAGTATACGATATAATGACGGTTGATAAAAAAAATTACAGTGAATATTTTGGCCTAGTTTTCCTTTTATTATTTTACTTCAATATTTATGTTTATATTTTTGTAAATACATATTTTCATACACATGCAAATGCACATGCGCGCACGAACACAAAAACACAACTGAACTTATACCCATGAACAATGAGAAATAAAATTCATAAGTATTTGCAAACTAGTTCAAAGTAAATTAGAAATTACGTAAAAGGTTCAAAACACAAGCCTGAAATTTAGTTCAAATCAAATTAATTATGGAAAAGCTTATACTGTAAATTCTTAAATTATAATAATTTGAATCAACCAAAAACAATTCAAATGGGAAAAGAAAAAGCCTAGTTTCTAGTTTCCACCCTCAAAAGCACACTATAATCTTTTATAACCAACTTCATAGACCCTCAAAGTTTGTCTACTTCTTCACGAATATTTTTATATTTTTCCTCAATTTTAATGGAAGTCCCTAATTCTTGACCCATGTTATTTTCATGGTGGTTTATCTTTTCAACTATCTTGGGGATTTCTGGTGTCATTATACCCTTTATGATGCATTTAAATCTAAGCAAAGATTTTGTAAGAAAAGGGGTTAGCACATTAAAAGAAAAATTAGTGTAGAGATTACTAGGGATTCGTTATATCACTACAAAAAACGCGGGCTTTACCTGAAAAAACAAAAACAAAAAAAACAAAAAACAAAAAAATCCCAATGTAGGGGGCTTTAGCTGCATTTCTAAATGCAGCCCAAAGATGATCTATAGCTGCGTTTTAGAAAACACAGCTATAGGTCTGAGCCTACAACCGCATTTAAAAAACGCAGCTATAGGTCCAGGCTATAACTACGTTTGAAACGCAGCTATAAGTCTCAACCTATAGGGGGTGGAAAAGTGCAGCTATAGGGGGTGGAAAAACGCAGCTACAGGGGGACCTGTAGCTGCGTTTAAAAAAATGCGGCTATAGACCCTGCAGGGGCTATTGTCACGCAGTAAAAGCCACATTTGTAAACGTGGCTATAGAAAACACGACTATAGCCTATAGCTGCGTTTTTGAAACGCGGCTAAAGCCCGTGTTTTTTTGTAGTGTATTAATTTTTTTAAAAATTAATTAATGAATTTTTTCTTGATTTTTTATTTATTAAAATGATGATATGGATTTTTCAATGTTAATTAAATATTTTTTGTTATTTTATTTTTCATGTGTGTGCCAAGTAAGCATTATTTTAGTCACATTAACAAGTTCTGTTACTGAAATGACTGGAAAGGCCAAAATGAAAATTTTCCAACATATAGGAAACAAAAACTTTTTTTTACCTAATAAATATTCATTCATAATATTTAATTTATAAAATTATCTCTAAGAAAATTTTCAAAACTAAAATTTCTAATACAAGTGATAAAAAAAATATAAAATAGATTCATTCTTACTTGAATATATTTTTGTCTTCGTTTTCCCTGTTACTTTTTTATTTCTATATTTAATTAAATTTAAATTTATGTTTAAGTTTAAGTTCTTGTTTAAATCGAACTATGATACATTCAATTTATAATTTAAAAGCAAGTCACTATATGCCAAAATAGTTATGAGGCTCGAGGACACAATTATACCTACATAGCCATAATGAAAGTTTCATAATTGTACATGTAATAAGTATAACCATATAACTCAAACAAGCTCTTCAATCAACCGATAATAATTTAAGAGAAATGCTATGTCTACAACATTTCTACAACATTTCTACAACATTTCCTAAGTGGCAGGTTGTTATTGGTTATTATTGTTGGGGTAAAAAAGTAATCTTAGTGTTAGTTTCAAATTTGAACCAATAACAACTAACCACCTGTGATTTGTTGTAAAAATATTGTAAAATTGTTGTAGACGTAGCATCTCTCATAATTTAACCATCTAAGTTTGTAGCATCAATTAAGAATTTACACAATTTCATGGAACTACAGTTGAATGAATTGAAAACACCATTAAGAAGCCAACAATATGACCCACATGTCCACATGGTTGTCACCAGTTTCACAATCAAATTTTTGCATGTCTAACATATCCCCATTCGGTCAGCATAACAATTAGCCATAAGAAAATTCAAATTTTCTTTTCTTACCTTCTTGAAGCTAAGAGAATTGGTGCTCTTGGTCTAGTGGTTCACTTCATTAGAATTAAGGCTTTTATTAAGAATTGAGGGAGGACAAGAAATAAGAGATGAAGTGGGAAAGGGAGATAGGAAAGGACAGTGCTGACCATGGGGTGGAGACATTCAAGAAGATGGAATAGAATTGGGGAGGGGTGATGTGTCAATCATAAAGAGAAAGGAAGGCTACGTGTAGTTCAATAGGTGTTCAAGAGGTGAGTAGTATTTTCGGTAATTAGCTACTAATCTACCATTTATTATTCTTAAAATCACAATCAACCCAAACATAAAAAATAACATAACCATATGACTTTGTAACATTCAGGTCTTATATTTATCTTCGTATAAGATTAATGAAGTCAAGTAATTAAAATAATAATATGTATACAATCCCTAAAATATAGTCATTCAATTGTTTATAATCCTTACAACTTTTACTCATAGATACTTCAATATATTTCAAAAGTACTTATAATTTATTCAATGGTATTATAAAATAACATGTTATATGATGATGCACAAAAATCGTCAGTAAGTTTATTGTCCACACACGTGCCAATGGGTGCACCTGAAGGACAAAAGAGAAGAACCAATCAAAGGGCACTAGTAGAGTACCGACCAAAGACCATCCGAAGGTTAAGTCAGTGATGGAAGAATCTCCAAGAACTCAATAGTGCAAGAGCTAGAGAGAATTCATGTACCTTGATTTATGAGGGCTTTGGGGTTTTTATAGTAGCGTAGAGCTAACCTCAGTTTCTTGATAGATAAGGTATTTCCTTATAGAGAAGATTTTTTCCAGCGCCCATATATTGTGGGATTCTTTCCTTGTAGGGATCCCTCAGATTACGGTGGAACGTAGAATGCAAGGCATTCCCATATTAGGTTCCTTGGAGACTACTCAAGTCACGTGGGTGCCATATGGCTTTGCCACCCATCTCCATCAGGTTCGTCCACCTTAAAGAGCTCGTCCCCATTAAAGGGTCCATCCACTTTAAAGGGTCCATCCATCTCTCAACTTTCCGTTCAAGATGAGACTCTGTCTACCAGGTCTTTGACTGTTAGGCTATCTGGACCGTCTCTAGGTGTCACCGTCGCTTTATTATTAGCTTAGCAAATTGGATCCGTCTACTATGGGATTTATCCTTATCAACTGTTAAGGTGGAGCATGTCGAGCAGTGTCAACGAAGGTACCTGACGACTGCTAAGTCCCTGACGACCCCTTGGTACTTGACAACCCATTGATATGTGATGACCGTCAGGGCGGAGTGTGCCGCGCGGTGGGATGGTGCCTGATGACCGTTGGGTACTTGATGACCCCTTGGTACTTGACGACCCATTGACATGTGACAATCGTTAAGGCGAAACGTGTCACGCGGTGTCAGGGAAGGTACCTAACGACCGTTGGGTACCTGAGGACCCCTTGGTACATGACGACCAATTGATACGTGACGACCGTCAAGGCGGAGCGTGTCGTGCAGTGTCAGGGAGGATACCTGACGACCGTTGAGTACATGATGACCCCTTGGTATATGACGACCCATTGATACGTGATGACTGTCAGGGCGAAACGTGTCGCGCGGTGTCAGGGAAGGTACCTGACGACCCATTGATACGTGACGATCGTTAAGGCAAAGCGTGTCGTGCGGTGTTAAGGAAGGTACCTGATGACCGTTGGGTACCTAACGACCCCTTGGTACCTGACGACCTATTGATACGTGAGGACCGTCAGGGCGGAACATGTCACGCGATGTTAAGGAAGGTACCTGGCGACCCCTTGGTACATGACGACCAATTGATACGTGACGACCGTCATAGCGGAGCATGTCACGCAGTGTCAAGGGGGGTACTTGACAACCCATTGATACGTGACGACTGTCAAGGTGGACCATGTCGCGCAGTGTCAGGGAAGCTACCTGACGACCCCTTGGTACCTGACGACCCATTGATACGTGACGACTGCCAGGGCAGACCGTGTCGCACAGTGTCAAGGAAGCTACCTGACAACCGTTGGGTACCTAACGACCCATTGATACGTGACGACTACCAAGGTGGACCGTGTCGTGTAGTGTCAAGGAAGGTACCTGACGACCATTGGGTACCTGACGACCCCTTGGTACTTGACGACCGTCAAGGTGGATCGTGTCGTGCAGTGTCAGGGAAGGTACCTAACGACCATTGGGTACCTGACGACCCCTTGGTACTTGACGACCCATTGATACGTGACGACTATCAAGGCAAAACGTGTTGAGGGGTGTCAAGGAAGGTACTTAACAACCGTTGGGTTCCTGACGACCCCTTGGTACATGACGACCAATTGATATGTGCTGACCGTCAAGGCGAAGCATGTCGCACAGTGTCAAGGAGGGTACGTAATGACCCCTTGTGACCGACAATACTTTTGGTGACTAAAGATTCTTTTGGTAAGCTCATGATGCTTTTGGTAATCGAAGACTCTAGGGCGTTAGAAAAAATTTTCTAACTGGTGAAAATATTCCCTATCAGTTGCCCTCCATTCCGTAGTCGTCACATAAGTGGACGAGTGCGGAATATGAAGGCTTGTGTTGTAATTGTAAAGTGTTAGGGGTTTTTTTCTTGCCCCCCCCCCCCCCCCCCCACTTCTTGAGCAACTTAATTGGAGGATTCGAAAGCTTGCTGACATTCGGCTGTCCATTCAAAGGACTTTTTCAGTGTGTGGAAGAAAGGTAGGCACTTATCTGTTACTCTTGAGACGAACCTATTAAGTGCAGCTACCTTACCGTTTAGGCTCTGTACCTCCTTGACGTTCTTTGTTGGAGTCAACTCCATGATGGTCTGTATTTTATCTGGATTGACCTTAATACCTCTCTAGGACACCATGAACCCCAGGAATTTTCTTGCCATCACCCCGAATGCACATTTGTTTGAATTCAACTTCATGTTATAAGAGCGAAGGGTGTTGAAGGTTTCCTTGAGGTCGTCCAAATGGTCATCCTCCCGAAAGCTTTTTACCAACATGTCGTCTACGTAGACTTGAACGTTCCTCTCAATCTAATGTGCGAACATCTTGTTCATCAGCCCTTTGATACGTAGCACCCGCGTTCTTGAGTCCGAACGGCATTACTTTGTAACAAAATAGACCCTGGCTGGTGACAAATGAAGTCTTCTCTTGATCAGCCTCGTCTAGCTTGATCTGGTTGTAACCAGAAAATGCGTCCATGAAGCTCAGCAACTGGTGTCTTACCATCAAATCCACCAAGATTTCAATTTGCAGAAGAGGGTATCTATCCTTGGGGCATGCCCTGTTTAAGTCCGTGAAGTCCACGCACATCCTCCACTTCCTGTTGGCTTTTTTGACCATCACTACGTTGGCCAGCCAGTAGGGGTAGTATACTTCTCATATGAACTCTGCTTCTTGTAACTTGCGAACCTTTTCCGCTATGGCCTTGTCTCACTCCTGTGCGAATAACCGTTTCTTTTGACGGATGGGAGAAAAAGAGGGCGAGACATTCAACTTGTGGACAATGACCGAAGGATCAATTCCAGGCATGTCTTCATGGCTCCAAGCCAAGACATCCTGATTCTCCCTCAAAAATGTTGTGAGTGCCTATTGTACTGGTAGGCTGGCAAAAGTGCCGATCCTGGTCGTCTACTTAGGCTTAGAATTATCAAGGAGTACCTCTTTCAGCCCTTCCATGGGTTCTGCCACCATCCGTTGTTCTTCTATAAACATTGTTTGTAAACGATCATCCATCTCCAACATGGTAATAAAGCACTCGCGCGCCGCTATTTGGTCTCCTCGTACCTCTCCCACTTCGTACTCGGTGGGGAATTTGATCATCAGTTGGTAAGTTGAAGTAACGGCCTTCCACGAGTTAAAGGTAGGGCGGCCCAGGATGGCGTTGTAAGCGGACGAATAGTCAACAACCAGGAATGAGACATCTTTGGTAATATGCTGAGAGTAGTAGAAGATATCAGCAGAGCTTCCATTGTCTACAAGGACCCGGTGGGTGTTGTAGTCCCCCACTCGTATGCTAACTACAAGCGCATCTTCGTGTGGGTGGTGGAGACGCCGAGCATCTTCCTTTGTGAACCTAATTACAGGGTTGTTGATTCGTGCCATCTTTGGGATGAAACTCGTCAGTTGGACGTTCTGCACCATCCGTAGGTAGGTTTTGCGTGCCAACCTGGATGAACTGGAAACTGTGGATCCCCTTACAATCATCCTTATTTCTCTTAGGGGGGCCTAGGACGTTCGTTTTCCCTCCGAGCAACCTGCTCTTGTGGTGGGTCCGTTCTCTCCTTGTTGACGAACCTTTGCAGCTTTCCTTGCTTGATAAGAGCTTCTATCTGTTGTTTTAAGTTGTAGCAGTCGGACGTATCATGACCATGGTCACGATGAAAACGGCAGTACTTGTCTTTAGACCTCTTACTGGGATCTCCTTTCAGCTTACCGGAAAATGTCAAGGTTCCTTCATCCTTAATCTACATCAGGACTTGGTCAATCGGAGTAGTTAGCGAGGTGAAGCTTGTGAACCTCCCAGTGGCAAGTTTGGAGTGCTTGTCCTTCCGTTGGTCTCCAGTCCTAGCCATCTTCCGCCCCTTATCTTGTTGTGCATCCTCTTGTCTTTCCCTCTTCTTGGGCTTTTCTTCTCGGGCTAGAGTGCATCTTCCACGTTCATGTAGTTAGTAGCCCTGTAAAGTACATTCGACATGGTTTTTGGGTCGTTCTTGTATAAGGAAAATAGAAGCTTCCCCTTCCGTAACATGTTGGTAAATGCTGCCACTAGTATCTTGTGGTTAGATTCATCAATTGAGAGGGCCTCCTTGTTAAAGTAGGTTATGTAGGATCTTAGTGTTTCCTCCTCCCATTGCTTGATGCTCATTAGGCACGCAGTGGCCTTCTTATACCTATGCTCCCTATAAAGTGTGACGCAAACTGTACACTTAGCTCTTTAAAGGTGCTGATGGAGTTAAGCGCTAGCCTGCTGAACCATTCCCTCATGGGAACCTTCAGCGTAGTCAGGAAGGCTCGGCACATGATTTCGTCTGCCACACCTTGCAAGTGCATGAGGGTTTTGAACGACTCCAGATGATCTAAGGGATCCTTTGACCCGTCGTAGGCTTCTACCTGTGGCATACGAAACTTCGATGGAAAGGGGAATGACGGGACGGGTGTGGTGAAAGGCGAGTCTGTCCTATGGACCAACTCATCAAGGTCGCTTGACACCCGTCCTCTGAGGACGTTCATCATTAAGTCCATCCTTTCCTTCATCATCAGCATCTCCATGACCATGTATGGTGGAGTAGTATTCGCGGTGGATGGACGACTTGTATCATGTCACTCTTGTCTGCTTAGGGCATTGCCCTTCTTGATTCCTTCTCTTAGCGCTGATTCCTTCCTGGTCCTCCTCCTGGGTGTTAAGCGCTACGTTCTTTTGGCGCAGCTACTCCTCTAGGTCATGATTTTGCTTAGTGAGGCGTTCTACTGCTACTGCGAGAGTCTAAACCTGTCTCTCAAGGGCGGTGGTGCGTGGTTCGTCCCATGGATTGTTATTGGTGGTTGCCATCGAGCGAGTAAGTACCATGCAACTTTTTGTCTAAGAAGCGATAGTATGGCTTACTTCCTACTTTTTCCCACATATGGCGCCAACTGATAATGCCAAAAATCGCCAGTAAGCCACACAGTCCTCTTGTGCTCTAGACAAAACCTGCACAGCAAAGAAGAAGAAAAACCTTACAGAGAGCACTGATGTGGTCCCGGCCAAAGACCCTCCAAATGTTAAGTTAGAGAAATTTCACAACTCTAGAGTGCCAGAGCTGGGGGAAATTATGCGTACCTTGTTTTTTGAGGGCTTAGGGTTTTTATAGTGGAAATTATGCGTACCTTGTTTTTATAGGGCTTATGGGGAATATCCTAATAAATGTACGTATTTTGCAAGATTCTTCCCATATTAGGATTTCATTGACTAGGGACAATCGTAGGGTGCAAGATATTTCCATTTAGAATTCCTTGGAGCTCACTTAAGCCGCGTAGGTGCCACATGGCCTTAATACCCGTCACCCTTGTGCCCGTGTACCTAGAATCCGCCTATCATGGAGGATCATCCGTCCACTACGGGGGACCGTTTGTCAATGTGATCTCTCCTTCCAATACCTCAATCTATCGTATTGTTTTTTATTACCTATTATCTCAATACTGTCACCTATGGCAGGTTTGTTTGAACGGGTCTGTCAACCTTAACTTTTATCCTCTTTAGTAATCAACAACACATACCCATTTCTACCCAAAATAAAACATGTACCCATAACAAAAAAATACAACAGTAAAGTTATATAAACAAAAAAGTAAAGAAATTGGACAGCCACAATTATTTTTTAAGAAAAAAAGAAATTGGCAAATAGCCACAAATTAAAACACAGTTGTATAGCAATATAGCATATAGTATCTCAAAACAAAAGCAGCAAAAGTAGTAAAGCTAGGCAGTAAATCTGCTACCTAGCTTTCTATTCACAAGTTAAACAGAGAGAGAGAGAGAGAGAGAGAGAGAGAGAGAGAGAGAGAGATATACCAGTGGTTCTGTCATTCTTCTAGGTGATGGAGCCCGGAACCGACGAAAGACAACGCACTCAAACAAAGGGGACTAGCAACGTGATGGGAAGGTGGAATATGCAGATTAGTTTGTTTGCTTTTTTTTTTATTTTTTATTTTTATTTTATTTTATGATATATTGTAATTTGGATTTTGGAATGTCTTAGAAGGAAAATTTGGGTTTTTCCTCTAGAGGGCCATGGGCTGAGGAATGGGTCATCTCATAGTTTTTTTTTTTTTGGTCTTTATGTATCATTTAAAAAAAAAAAAAAAAAAATTGTACCAATTAAATTACTGGATTGCTTCAACAATTTGAGCCAAATTCTGAAATTTGAAGGAGGCCAAGGTGTAATTTTTGGGTAAATCATGACATATTACCCTCCCTAAAGGAAAAAATGAAAAAGCTAGGAGGGCCATGCGCCCCCCCCGGCGGCGCCCGCTCCGCCACTGAGCACAAATATAAGAGCCCAAAAAAAAAAAAAAAAACAAGAAAGGAAGAAACAAAGGCAATAGACCTTGAAGAGTGAAGCATCTTACACAAGGACAATGCCACTCTTGGACATAGGGGGCATCCCCCCCCCCCCCCCCCCCTACAAAAAAAAAATTGTTTTTATAAAAATTATTAGTATAAATATAGGAATTAATTTTAGCAATTTTTTTTTCTATAAAATTACATAACAATAACCAATAACCATATCAACAATTTATAAAAACATTTGTAACTCTAGCATTTTTCTCCTTTTAAAGGCCATAAAAAAATTTATAGACCTAAAATTTAAAAAAAAAATATACAAGCCCATAAAATTTAGCCTAGAAATAAAAACTAACAATAGCAAAAATATATCATAAAGCCCAATCAATCAATTTTATCCAAAACAAACAACCTGACTCTTTAAAAAATTTTAAACAAAATAATTTTGTCCTTACCCAGCAAATAAGCACCAAAGACACCAAAAAATAAAATAAAAAAACCCTCGGCGGCTAAATAGTAGAGCTGGATACCAAAACTGCTACATGCAGTCAGCAGCAAAGCCACCCCACTAATTCCAATTCCTGGCCTCATCTTTGGTCTTGCAGGTAGAGTTAGTGTCAAAGTATAAAGTATAAACCCTAAAGCTAAGCTGCCTCAACTAAGTGACTAAACAAGCCTTCGTAAACATGAACTAAGCATGGATGAGAGAGAGAGAGAGAGAGAGAGAGAGAGAGAGAAGAATGGCAGGCATGGAGTGAAGAAGAAAGAAAGAAAAAAAAAAATATATATATATATATATATATTAAAAAAAAAAGAGAAAAGAAGAAAGAGAGAACTAAGCGTGAGCTGAAGAAGAAAAAAAAAAGGAAGAAAAGAAGATAGAGAATTGATGTGACAAGGCCTTAGGTAGGTCCCATTATTTTTTTTTATTTACCAAAATGCCATTTAACTCATACCTTGAAAGATGGGGGAAAAAAATTGTTCTTAATTCTCAACACTTAACTCAATTTTGTGAGTTATGAGTGATGGAAACTGAGAAAAAAAAATCAAGCTAAACAGATGGAGTTGATGTGGGGCCCACAAAAAGTGAGTTATGGGTGATGAAAATTGAGTAATAAGCGATGAAAATCAGTCTGAGATGCATGGCATTGAAAGAATTTTTTCTGTCTCCAAATTTAGCCCACGTGACCTTTGCTCTTTGGAACCAAAGTCTATTTTCCTTATCAATCGGTTCTTCTATCTCCTTTTGTAGCACACGGACATGCTGATTATTTCTAGTTCTCATGGCTAATTTTTCAGCCTCCTTTAATTCCTTTCTCTTCCTACTTAATATCATTTTCACATTCCCAAAGCAATCCCGTTCCCATTTTCGAAGTTCTTTACCACATTTATCTATTTTGCGCATGACATGGTTATAATCATCCTCTTCTCCACTTGACCACCAAACTGCCTCAACAATGTTTGAGCACCCACAGTCAGAGAGCCACATCTCTTCGAATCTGAATGGTTTAGTAAAAGGTGGGATGTCTAAACCATCCAAGGAGATCCACAATGGAGAGTGATCCGAAGAATCTGAGTGTAGATGGTGAATTTTTGTGCCTGTGAGTTTCATGAACCACTCGTGGTTAGCCAACCCACGGTCTAATCTTTCCCACAGTGAATGACCATCCGCAAAATGTTTTCTCCAAGTAAATTGGTCTCCCACATATCCAAGATCAAGAAATCTGCATTCATCTATAACATCCCGGAACAATTGCATCTGAGCCTGACTTCTATTATTTCCTTCCAATTTTTCTGAACTTTTTGTGATTTCATTAAAGTCCCCAGCACAAAGCCAAGGAAGATTATGTCTATTATTAAGCAACCTCAATTTATTCCATGCTTCCATTCTCTTGTGTGTTACCGGTTCTCCATAGAAACCTGTGAATCTCCATGCTTCATTACTACCTTTATTAATTATAGAATCAATGTGGTATTTGGAGAAAGAATCCACCCGAACATCAATGGAATTTTTCCAATAAAAAGCTAAACCACCACCACCTCTAGGGGTTTTTTCCACATAAAACATATTATCGAACTTGATGTTTCTTTGAACTTCTTTTAGCCTAGCTTCATCCGCCCATGTTTCAGCTAAAAACATAATGGAGGGATCTTTTGCCCGAATCACTACTTCAAGCTCCTTCTCTGTAAGAAAGTTCCCAAGTCCGCGACAGTTCCAAACTATGAGACTCATTGCGCTTGGCGGGACTGCTGAGCAGCCTCCGCCATTGGATTTTGCTAACTTTCTCCCTTTGAAACCAGTGTTTTTTTTATAGGTAACTCAGGAAGATACTCTATTTCTTCTTCTTTGCTTCTCTCTTTTGCCGTGAGGCTCTGTGGTTGGTCAATCTTTATAGGATTGTCTCTTGCCAATCTTTTCCAAGTACGCAAAGTTTTACTTTCTTGGTTAGATGAAGAGGAGTTTTCTGTCACGTGGTGTGTCTGATCCTGAGGCTCAAGTGTTTGCATGGACGGGGCTAATTTCTTTTCATTGATTGGTGAGGCTTGTGAGACACCAACTGAGATGTGATCCACGTGTGCACCACATTTGTCAAATTTGCTAATCTACGAATCTAGTTCCTATATCTGCGTTTCAAAGGCAGCATTATCAGTATGGAAGGCAGTTAAATTGGAATTTGAAATAGATACCTCAGTTAATGGGCTGCCATAACCTCGGCCCTTCAACATGATCTGCTCCCTTGGATCATGTGTTTCCTTGTTCTTTTCATTCCTCAAGTCAGCACCTCCCTTCTCACCGGAAACAAATCGGTCAGAATTTTTCTAGGTGGATTTATCCGTCGTTTCAAAGGGTTTTGTCATGCTTGGACGGTGATCAGATTGTGGGACTCCACCCAAGTTGTCGCCCATGCCAGGCACTACAACGTATGGAGTTTTTCCGGAATTGTATGGCAAAGCTCTCAACCACGGACCATATTCATGAGGCTCTGTTTTTTCCGAATCTTTTTTTGCTAGCTAGACTTCACAATCCTTTCCATCGTGTGAAATTAATCCACACCAATAACAAAAGTTGGGAAGTTTCTCGTATTTGAAAGAGACCTAGGTCTCTTCAGTCTCATCTAGCGCTATTCGTTGTCCTCGACATAGAGGCTTTGATATGTCGATCTCCACTTAAATCCGTAGGAAATCACCCCCCACCTGTTCACTAGAGTTCTCGCATGGTATTACCTGGCTGAGTGTCTCTCCTATTTCAATTGCAGTCTCTGAATCAAGCATCTGCATCAGTAGTCCGTGAATTTGCACCCAGATTTTCATTTTAGTAAATCCCAGATACCTCACCATTGTAGACCCATCGAATCTCTGTAACAGGACTACATGTTTATCGAAGGTCCAAGGTTCATTAGCGAGGACCCGTTCAGCGTTTGATTCAAGTTCGAAAACAAACAGAAGAGTATGATCTCCTGCTTCACGCACCTTGAACTCCTTTTTGGCTCTCCATAATGGTTTAAAGGTACACCCTATTGCTTCCACATTAAGGGCTCTTCTTGTAAGAAATTTTGCAGCCAATACAAACTCCTTGCTGCGTAGATTTTTGGATTTCGACAGACTGAGTTTTGTGTCTTCCTCTTCTGTCAGTGATAGTTTTCTCCAGTCGTGAAGGATATTGTCCATGGTGGAAACACTATTTTGAAATGGAATAAGGAAAGATCAGACCACACGTGAAGGGAAACGGAGGTCAAGAAGGACCCTACTGCTACGGATGATTAACAGAAGGGAGTAGTTATCATTCCTGGGAAGATAACAGTGTTCTATGCTCAAGCACTCAGAGAGCGGCTAGGGCAGCTCAGAGAGCGGCTAGGGCAAGAAAAAAAAGTCTGATTACTTCAAAGAAAGCGATTTGGAATGTAATAGGAGAGTTAGAGAATTTGTATCGCCAGTCCAATTTTGATGATTAGGGCATAGCAGATGAAAATCACTCAAACCAAATATGGTCTTAGCTTTTTATATCATTTACACTTTACCGTTGCTATTAGGCTCTTCTATATATTTTTTTAAAAATTAATAATTTTAAACCAGTAAAAATATATGCTAAAAAGGGCAGAAAATTTCTACAGGAAAGCCTAAAAAGACTTTGAAGATAAATTTTTATTACATCAATATTGTAAAATAGAAAGAAGAAGTAAACTCAACTAAAAAAAATATCAACAAAAAAAATTCAAAAGTCCTAATCTACCACTTTGTACCTTCTTCTTTTTGTCAGAAGTACTTTAAAAATTATCACAATTTTTTTGGTTGTTATTTTTATAGTAAATGATTGTGGGAAGTTATGAGAATAACATGTACATGATAACTGATAAGTAGTTTTTTTTAACACTAAAAAAATAAGTGGTTTTTTAAATTTTTTTAAAAAAAAAAAAAAAAAAAACTTGTCTCATAAATTTTTTTTTTTTTTTTTTGATAAGCAGTAAAAAGTGGATGGCAAGGCAATGTGGGGTTTTAACGTGGGTTAAAAAAAAAAAAAAAAAAAAAAAAGAGGCCAGCCAATTCAAGAGCGCGTGGTTAGAGGATTTTTTTTTTTTTTTTTAAGATTAATGATTTTCAACCAGTAAAAATATATGATAAAAAAATAAAAAATAAAAAATAAATAAAAAAAGGCTGAAAAATTACCCGGGAAAGAAAGCCTAAAAAGGCTTGGAAGATGAATTTTTATTACATCAATATTGTAAAATAGAAAGAAGAAGCATACCCAACCAAAAAAAACATATCAACAAAAAAAATTCAAAAGTCATGAAACTCTCATAATAAAATAATCATAAATTTGAGGCAGCTGCCCACAAAATTTGTTAGATCCCATTACTTTTCTTTTCTTTCTTTTTTTCTCTATTTGAAATAATTTACCACTTTCTTACGATCTGTTAGTATTCTCTCTGGAGGACAATACCTCAAACCCACATTTTGAGGTATGCGGTATGTTCTCCTAAACTCCTCTATTTGGGCAGGGCTATCTACCAGATATTCAAATTTACCCATCTTCACTAATTAGGAAGAAGGAAACGCTAAGCGTAGTGACTCAAAGGTGACCGTTTGAAAGCCGAGGAGGCTGGCCGAGGAGAGAGCAGAGTGTTTTAGTGGAGAAGAACTTACTCGAACTAAACTGGGGACTGATCCTCGAACTCGTTGAGAAATTCTTATGGATTCTGAGGAAGGCTGTGACCGGTGGCAGGGAGAACTTGAAGGATTTGAGTGCTAGAGTTTGCTGGGCGCTCTGAGGATTTGCAAAGTAAAGAAGAAATAACCTCCATTGAGGCTTTATATGGGAACAAGCGAAGGGTCAGGGACCATCCCGCCCAAATTCTGAGAAAAAAATCACGTCCGTTGGATCAGTAGCCCACTATTTGATGCCAAAGACAAAGCGCCGTCTGGAGTAATTGATAACGCTTTGGGAGTGACAAAACGACAGCAGCATTTATGAGGCGCCTACTTCTATGCCCACACGCGTGTAAATTCAGATATTTTTGTTGTTTCAAACTGCCACTTCGTGACAAGTCAAAATCCTATTTTTTCTCCTCGGATGCGAGGGAAAAACTAAAATTTTGAGGGGCTATTATGGGGGGTGAAAAGCCCAACCTAACGTATTGGGCCTAAGACCCTATTTGAGGACTACTGTTTGTCCGAAGAGATGAAAGTACTTGAGAAGAAGCCCATGTAAAAGAAACATGTTTGGGGATGAGTGTGGGGCATAGTCCGAGGAGATATTCAATTGTCCGAGGAGGCCATTATCCTCGGATCCGAAGAAGCCTGGTCAAACAGGCGTCTGGGAAGTTCAAATGATCCTCCTGACAAGTATAATGATAGAGATGAACCTCAGGCTCACATCAGGATAGCAAGAACGGAGAAATATCTAGAAGACAAACTTCAACCACCACATTAAATGCACTGCGCCTACTTTTCTGGCCGCATTAATGTGGAGAAGACCCCTGAACAGTGCACTCTCAGCTACCGCCACTCACACAAGGCTAAAGAGGATACATGATGGGACATGCACTCAAGTGGGCGTCTAGATGATGAACAAGTGGACGATGAAGATGAAGGGAAAGGGTACTATATAAGGGGGAGATGCCTCTGGTAAAAGGGGATCGGAAAAAGAAAGAGAGAAAGAAGAAAACACCATTACTGTAGCTCTAAGAATTGTAACCAATGTTCATTCAATACAACTCCTCTTCAGACGTTTATGTTTGCATCTGTCCGAGCATGATTGCATGTTAATTTACTCACAAACACTACAGTCCAATACTGTTTAATTCACTACTAGCCCAGCTCTTTCACCCACTCTCTACAAATTCATTGTCTTGGGTTCATTGGGCTCACAATCCATACCTTTTGGGCTTGGGCTACAAAAATTGACCCTACAATTGGCGCCCACCGTGGGGAGAGCTTGTGCAAGGGTGAAAACAACAGTTGATGATGGCAGGACGAGGTCAACAACAAGCAGAATCCAGGGCGTCCCAACACGTGGACCCTTTTGTTAACTTAGAAAGGAGACAAGATCGCGAGGGCAGTGCACACACTATGCATGTTGGCCAAAGCCAGTCACAGGGCGGAAGTCACATGTCCCATGCAGAGAAGAACCGGGATTTGCAACTGGAGGTAGAAAAACTAAAAAGGGAGTTGCGCCATGCAAAGAGGAAACAGATTTCCTCGTATTCTGATGAGAACCCTGATGACGAACAGGATGTCACTTATCAACATAAATCTAGGACACCAGCCAGCGAGTCCTATACCTATGAAGAGGAGTCCCATCGCAAGAGGCAACACAGAAGCCCATCACGTGGACACGTAGGAAATGATGCCATGAGCAGGGCTCTGAATCAGATTTCTAGGTCACCCTTTACGCGCAGGATTGAGGAAGCGAGACTTCCTCGGTGCTTTAACCAACCAACGTTCACCATCTACAATGGTAAAACAGACCCCGTGGAGCACGTGAGTCATTTTAACCAGAGGATGACTGTCTACTCAAGGGATGAAACTCTGATGTGTAAGGTTTTCCCTTCCAGTCTTGGGCCAGTTGCCATGAGGTGGTTTGACGGTCTGAAGGCAACTCCATCAACTCCTTCAAAGAGCTCACTCAAGCATTCGGCTCCCGTTTTGTCACATGCCGAAGAGTGGCCAGGCCCTTGTCTTCACTACTATCTTTGACCATGCAGGAGGGTGAGTCCTTGAAGGCATATTCAGATAGATACTGGGAGATGTTCAATGATATGGAGGGCAACTCTGATGCAATAGCCCTCAGCACATTCAAGCTCGGGGTCCCTACTGACCATGGTTTGAGGACGTCCTTATCTGGCAAACCGGTCACAAACATGCGTCAACTTATGGACCGTATAGAAAAGTACAAAAGGGTTGAAGAGGATCAGCAGCAAGGGAAGGGTAAGGACAAGGTTATCCCCCAGGAGAGGAGGTATTTCAGGTCGGACCGTTATAACCACAATAAACCGCGAAGAGATTTTGCTGGGCAATCAAGATCGACAAATCCTCAAGCGGTCAACACTGTGTTCAAAGAGCCAGTACACCAGGTCTTGGAAAAAATCAAGAATGAACCATTCTTCAGGTGGCCGAACAAGATGGTAGGAAACCCTGAGAGGCGCAATCATAATCTCTACTGCCAGTACTTTCAAGACCATGGGCATACCACGGAGGATTGTAGGAGCCTGTGGGATCACTTAGACCAACTGGTTCGTGATGGTAGACTAAGACACCTCTTACACCCCTCCAGCGGCCGAGGAGGGCAGATGGGCTCAGGGCCACAAAGAGATGACCCTTCAAAGCCACCATTAGGAAATATTAACGTCGTCTTCACCGCGCTGGGGAGAACAGGATCCTGGCCATTGAAAGTTATGTCAGTAGGTCGATCACCAGCAGGGGATATAGGCCGAGGTCCGAAGAGAATTAAGTCTGGTGCTCCGCTTGTTATAGGGTTCTCGGACGAAGACATGATTGGCACA